>CM077193.1:18750643-19290643 GCA_039654625.1 Rhinogobio ventralis | reverse complement strand
TCAAAAAGCTTTTCTGTATATTGTATTGCACACAGATGTAAGAGTTACAGTGCACAGACAAGATGCCTAGTGGACATATGTGTAATTGTTGCTTGAAGGAGGTATTTTTACCTGATTCTACCAACAAATTCTAATGTTATTGTTGTAACCTAATTCACTAAGGTTTATGTAACATAAAACAAGGGAATGCTGTTTTAACTTAATTGAGTTATATTAACCCAATATACAATTTCCAATAAAACTCAGGAGGGACACATTCGACACATGCACACTACAACTGCACCAGACCTATAGAGGGCAGTATAGTCGTGACTGCTCTGAAGGACAAAGAAGAAGAAAATTGCTTTTTGACTAAACCGGGAATAATGACAATACATGTCTAAAGTATATGGGAAATAACTAGAACCAGAAGATGGCAGTAATGCAACATCAAGGATGCAAGCTGGCGTTAAAACCCAAAGAAGAAGAAGAAGAAAATGTGTTTGTGTTTGGCTGCTCCTTGCTGATCGGCGAATTTAGCTTCAATTGGAAATTGTGATTTGAGGTTATTATGTACATTATGTTTCACATCAATGCAAAAATCACAATTGACATTATAAAATAAATATACCATTATTATTTTATTATAATATTATTATTATATCTTTTTTTTGCCTCTTGTTCAGTTTAATTAAAATGAGCTAAAGTAACAAAATGTAAAAACTTAATTTACTTTTTCAATCCACCGAATATATTTAGAAGTGAAGTTTACTTAATTAATTTGTGTTAAAACTACATGCAGAATTTTTGTTGATGTAACTAACTGGGCAGTGGACCTGTAGTTTTGCAAGGGACTGCATTAGGAGTGCAAATTTAGGGATTAAGGGTTATTTAATGGTTTTTTTTTAAGGGAAAGATGTTGGTAGTTGGACATTTAGAGGAGTTTCTGTTATTGAATGTTATGGTTGCCATTGTGCTGAAGAGTAGCGATTGTGCTCAGGCAGTGGACACTCAGAGTTTTATGCTCAGTACTGACACCAGCCTTTTCTTAGTGGCTCATTATATATACATTATATACAGCAACACTGCTGACCCAACTAAACTGATTTATTAAAGGTAAACAATTCATGTATAAGTGTATTTACATCAAGGTGGAAAAGGACTTTCATCATATAAAACAAAAAAGATGATGTCAAACTTATTAGGTAATTTTACCTCTCTGGAGAACCAAGAAAACAAAACAATTGTTTGCTGCATTAAACAGATTTCTTTCATCTACGACTGCAGTGTTAGAGATGCCATCATGATCTATGCTTTCTAACCAAATTAAGTGTTTCGAAATTATATGAGAGCAAGTGACAGCTGTGTTCATAAAAAATCATGGGTAACTCACAGTTTTTTATCCTTCCATACTCATTGTACCAGGTTATAGAAACACCAAAAGAGAGAAGCTGAACTTTACTGTAGTCTGAATGTTTTAATAGCTGTGAAGAAACGGCATGCACCCCTTTCTAAGTTTATTACCCATGCTACAGCCTGACAGCATGTGATGAATGTTTAGCTCACAGTTCTTTAACATAAAAATGATTACCCTGCTCCCCTTCACTCAAAGGTGATTATCTGCAATGACAAACTTGGATTTATTTCTCATAGGCTCTGGTTTGGTGCATCAATATAATTGCTGTAAGTAATCTACCCCATGTCCAAATAGGTGTTCTTCCCTGCTACACAGTGTGAAAAAGCAGTACATCAAAATAGTAGAATGTGAGAATACTCAGTTTATTATAAAGCAAGTGACCAACACCTGGATGACGTCCTTATTAAACTATTGTCTTGGTTGTTTTTAGTATGTCACAGGTCAAAGGACAAATACAACATTGTAGATGTATGTCATATGTCTGCCTTATCATATAAAAATACAGCAGAAATACACTACTTTTCAAAAGTTTGAAGTCAGTAAGATAAAAAAAAAAAAACATTTAAACAAGTTTCTTCTCATCAAGGCTGCATTTATTTGACAGTCATATTGTTAAATATTATTATAATATAAAATAACGGTTTTCTATTTTAATATAGCTTTCCTGTGAATGCAAAGCTAAAATTTCAGCAACTTTAGTCTTCAGTGTCACATGATCCTTCAGAAATCATTCAAATATGCTGATTTGGTGTTTAAGAAACATTTCTTATTATTATCAATGTTGATAAAAGTTATGCTGCTTACTTTTTTTGTGTAAACCATGCTATTTTTTTTAGGATTGTTTGATGAATAGAAAGTATATAGCATATATTTCAAATAGAAAACTGTTGAAACTTTATAAATGTCTTTAAAGTCACATTTGATCAGTTTAATACATCATTGTCTGCCATGGTTTTGATGTGCCCGAAAGATGCATTGTTTTAGTGCACTTGCTCATCTGTAATACATCTCTAAAACATTTCCTGACATTTAGAACATTTCAAAGATGTTTATGATTGAGAATATTTTGTAAAGTTAAATGTTTGTACACACAAGATGTTTCCCAGATGTACAGTGCAGTTAGCTTGCCAAACAGAAGCTAAAACATGCTCAGAACAAGTTTAATTACACAATCTATAGCTTCACTTCTATGCAACATAATTTAACAGGCATTACTGCTCATAATTACACAGTTTAGATGACATACACAGATATTGTAGGATTTTTAATTAGACACAATGTATTTATACCTCACAAGTGTAAGTAATAACACTAAAATTCTAGCAGTAGCTCACTTTGACACATCCAATTTATTAGTTAATGCTATGATGAGTTGCACTGAAAGATAAGTGACAGACTGGTAACAAAATGCATATAATATAGTTTCATTTGGTGTGAGTATTCACTACTGTGACCATTTCACATTTATACAGTTTAGCAGGGTTTATTGCTTTAGCCTATACCTCATTACTGCTAGTGTTATGTGTTCAGACTAGACTAATTGAGATGGATGAGGTTTGCAGCACTGAGAAGAAACATCTGCCCAGAGAATTATTCTGAATTAAGCAGATAACCCGATAAACATGCAACTTAGTGACTGAGCCAGAGGTACTATCCAGCTGTTTCTGACTATGCCTCTAAGCAAAAGGCCTTCAGGGGCTGGATTCTTATGCTGCAAAGTGCAGTATGTTACCAGTTTCATTCAGCTCTCATTCAGTTTTCAGACATAGTGACATGACAACTCATCTGCCATATACTAGCCCTTGGTGACGACAATCAGACGGCATAATCAGTAACATCTTGACCTCGCTTTTGATCATCAAAGGTGGATACAAAAAAAATAGATTTTTGTGTCCCAGTAGTTTCCCTCAAACCTCATCCATCTTCTCTCATTTTTTTAAATCGAGGTAACCCGCACCTTACTTGCATTAGCTGGACAACTAACCAATAGCATAAATCCTGTAACAAGGGTGTCATGCAGGGTGGAGGTTGAGGATCAGTGTGAATAGGATCACTAGATCCCTAATGTTGTATTCAGAACTGGAGATGTACCACAGGCATTGATTGTATTCTGTTCTTCTGAGCTGTTGTTCAGCCTCGGGGTCTCCTCAATATTGAAAAGAAGGCGTAGGAACAACAACCAGCCCACACTTCTCAAAGACTGAGCATTAAAAAAAATATATTGGTTCATTGCATTATGCTTTTCTGTAACTACCAGGTCCACCAACCCCACCAAAAGCACAGTCTTCCAATGAGAGAACTTGAAATTCGTCAGCTTAAGTTAAAAATGTAACCCTAGATTGCATGATCAAAAAAAAAGGCTCTTCTATAAAAAAAAGGCACAAAAGGTATATATATATATAGATAGATAGATAGATAGAAAGAAAAGTGTAATGAAATTATTTAAGTGTTTTATTATACAGAAGTGTTTAAATGTAGCCTGTCAATGATATTAATTTCTGTCATGACAAGTCTCTGAGTGTTTGTCATGGTAATGAGTGTGACAATGTTAATATACATCAATCAGGCATAACATTGTGACGTGAATAACACTGATTATCTCTTCATCACGGCTCCTGTTAGTGGGTGGGATATATGAGGCAGTGAACATTTTGTCCTCAAAGTTGATGTGTTAGAAGCAGGAAAAATGGGCAAGCGTAAGGATTTGAGCGAGTTTGACAAGGGCCAATTGTGATGGCTAGACGACTGGGTCACAGCATCCCCAAAACTGCAGCTCTTGTGTGGTGTTCCCGGTCTGCAGTGGTCAGTATCTATCAAAAGTGGTCCAAGGAAGGAACAGTAGTGAACCGGTGACAGGGTCATGGGCGGCTAAGGCTCATTGATGCATGTGGGGAGTGAAGGCTGGCCTGTGTGGTCTGATCAAACAGATGAGCTACTGTAGCTCAAACAGCTCAAGAAGTTAATGCTGGTTCTGAGTCAGAATACACAGTGCATCACAGTTTGTTGCGTATGGGGCATAGCCGCAAATCAGTCAGGGTGCCCATGCTGACCCCTGTCCACCACCGAAAGCGCCAACAGTGGGCACGTGAGCATCAGAACTGGACCACAGAGCAATGGAAGAAGGTGGCCTGGTCTGATGAATCATGTTTTCTTTTACATCACGTGGATGGCTGGGTGCGTGTGCGTCGCTTACCTGGGGAACACATGGCATCAGGATGCACTATGGGAAGAAGGCAAGCCGATGGAGGCAGTGTGATGCGTTGGGCAATGTTCTGCTGGGAAACCTTGGGTCCTGCCATCCATGTGGATGTTACTTTGACATATACCACCTACCTAATCATTCTTGCAGACCATGTACACCCTTTCATGGAAAAGTTATGGTGGCTGTGGCCTCTTTCAGCAGGATAATGTACCCTGCCACAAAGCAAAATGGTTTGAGGAGTACAACAACGAGTTTGAGGTGTTGACTTGGCCTCCAAATTACCCAGATCTCAATGCAATCAAACAAACAAGTCTGATCCATGGAGACCCTACCTCACAACTCACAGGAATTAAAGGATCTGCTGCTAACATCTTGGTGCCAGATACCACAGCACACCTTCAGGGGTCTAGTGATGTCCATACCTCGACAGGTCAGGGCTGTTTTGGCAGCAAAAGGGGGACCAACACAATATTAAGGTGGTCATATTGGTATGCCTGATCTGTGTATTTGGTCTTGGCGTAATAAATAGAGGTGGATTTTTTTTTTTCAAAACAAAATATGATATTACCATAGTCACAGTTCAAAATGTTGAGTAATATCTTGGTATGTTAGGGAATTTAATACTTTTTATTGACAAAGATTCCAAAAAGAAATGTATACGGTTGATAGTAAAAATTTTACTTGGACCCACTTTATATTAGGTGGTCTTAACTATGTACTAACGTTTAAATTAATCATTTAATACAATGCACTTATTGTGTACATATATGTTTTTACATTGTACTTACATTTTAAAAATTGCCTGCATGCAATTACATCTGTAATTAATTTCTGTACTTACATTTATAATTACACTGTTGACACTTCCCTTACACCAGGGGTTCGGTCCTTTTGTTTCCTTTAGTTGGACAGTATGACTTGGCTTTTTATGTGAGTTTGTGGTTTTTGTTACAGTGTTAACAAAACACATAATCTGTTCAAATCAAAAGAAGCCATTAACAAAAATGATCATGAAGAAACATTTTGACTAAACTCATCACTGACTAAAACTATTAGTAAATAATGTTCACCAACAATACTTTCTTTTCACAGAACAGACATTCTGAATTCAGATTTTTAAATACATTTTAGGGGGAACAAAGTTTAGATGCACACAGATATCTCTAGGATTGTACTTGCCTACCCCTGCCTTACACCTAACCCTACCCTTAAACTTACCCATACCACCACACCTGTCCCTAACATTACCCGTATACCACCTCAATATCAGCAAAAGTGTTTTTGCAATACAAAATAAACATTAAGTACATTGTACTTATTTTATTTTTTTCTGTAAGTACATAGTAGTTAAGGCCACCTAATATAAAGCGGGACCTTTTACTTTTCCTGAATCTTCAAGATTTATGAATAAACTTAAGTAATTACTAAGTAATTCAATTATATTATTGAAGAAACAAATAAATACAAATATTCCAAAACCACACGCTATGGAGTTAAAGAATGAATCTCTCAATTCTCTGATGAGTCTTCACTCAATCCTGGGCAGACAGCTGCTGTCTGTCAGGTGTTTATGTCAGGCAGTGGCCCTACAGAGTGCCCCAGGCTCTACAAAATCTTACAGGATCACTGTAAAAAAATCATAAAGCACTTTATTTTAATGTCTGAATATAATAGTTGTAAAATCATATGGCACCCTCCAACTCTAAAATTACACTTATAATTTACTTATAGGACACTTACTACAGCCTCAGAAACAATATATGCTGTATGCAATATGCAGCTGCTTGCCTTTAGATGTTTCTAAGAGCAGGGCTGAACATTTATTGATACTCCTTAGGCTTCCATAGGATTTCCTCAGGGCTGGACCAACTGACAACCAATGGAACAAAAAAGGAAAGTGCAAGCCGCACAGCATTTACCTTTTCGTGAGATATGAAGCAAGGCATGTGCCTCAACCACAGATGCTTCTGATCCTCAATTAACTTTTCCTCTGTTGCATGTCCTCTGAAAACTAATGGGAAACTAGTGGGAAGCTTGAAAAAAATAATGTACAAAGAGAGCAGAGATTACTTTCATTAAATGGGCCAGACTTCCTTTGTTAAAATCCCTGTACACATACAGCTGTGGAAAAAAATTAAAAGACCACTGCAAAATTATCTGTTTCTCTGGTTTCACTATTTATAGGTATGTGTTTGGGTAAAATTAACATTTTTGTTTTATTCTATACACTACTGACAACATTTCTCCCAAATTCCAAATAAAAAGATTGTCATGTAGAGCATTTATTTTCAGAAAACAACAATTGGTCAAAATAACAAAAAAGATGCAGTGATGTCAGACCTCGAATAGTGGAAAGAAAATAAGTTCATATTCATTTTTAAACACCACAATACTAACGTTTTAACTTATGAAGAGTTCAGAAATCAATATTTGGTGGAATAACCCTGATTTTCAATCACAGCTTTCATGCATCTTGGCATGCTCTCCACCAGTCTTTCACATTTATGTTGGGTGACTTTAAGCCACTCTGGTGTAAAAATTCACGCAGCTCGGCTTTGTTTGATGGCTCGTGACCATCCATCTTCCTCTTGATCACATTCCAGAAGTTTTCAATATGTTTCAGGTCTGGAGATTGGGCTGGCCATGACAGTGTCTTGATCTGGTGGTCCTCCATCGACACCTTGATTGACCTGGCTGTGTGGCATGGCACATTGTTCTGCTGGAAAAACTAATCCTCGTTAAGGAACATTGTCAGAGCAGAAGGAAGCAAGTTTTCTTCCAGGACAACCTTGTACGTGGCTTGATTCATGCGTCCTGCTGAAGCACCCCCAGATCATCACCGATCCTCCACCAAATTTCACAGTGGGTACGAGACACTGTGTCTTGTAGGCCTCTCTAGGTCTCCGTCTAACCATTAGACAACTAGGTGTTGGACAAAGCTGAAAATTTGACTCAGAGAAGATGACCTTACTCCAGTACAGTCCAATCATTATGGTCTTTTGCAAACCTCAGCCTGGCTCTTCTTTGCTTCTCATTGATGAAGGGCTTTTTTTCTAGCTTTGCATGACTTCAGCCCTGCCCCTAGGAGCCTGTTTCGAACCGTCCTCGCCATGCACTTCACCCCAGCTGCTGTTTGCCATTCTTTTTGCCATTAGTGTCATCCTACGGTTGTTGAGTGACATTCGAATGAGCTGGCGGTCATTCCGGTCAATGGAGAGTCATTTTCGCCCTCTGCCGGTCTGTAGTTGTCCCCAGTGTCTGCTACTTGACCTTGTTCTTATGAACCGCCATCTTGAAATTGTAAGGATGGAAGCAACCCGACACTTACTGTATCCATCTGCCAGTAAAGCCAGAACCCTTCTTTTCCTCACTCAAAACTTTCCTTTTTGGCATGGTCAATAGTTTGATTCCAATTACTTTTGAGGTACTACTAGCACTGTTTTTGCCATCCAGCTGGTCCTATTGCAAGAGGATAATGATGACCACAGCAGAGATTTTTATAATTTTCCTCATTAGATAAGATTTGGTTCAGGTGATCACCTAATTAGCACCTCATTCAGTAGAATGAGGTGTGCCTGTGTTGGAATTCCACAGATACTGGAATGGAATGGCTGCCATACATGTAGAGATGCTATTAAGATGGTGTCTTAATTTTTTCCAGAGCTGTATTATATTTAGAGCTACATTATATTGTGAATATATAGTAGTCATATAAAAGCTTGCTGTTATTAACAATAAAAAGCAGAGTATATGACCAATTTAGCCATAAATATTTTATAGCTCAACCTTGATAGAAGCTCAACTATGCTTGCTTTGTGTGCGAGAACCAATGATGTTTAAGGATGTTAAGGCATGTGAGCAAGCTTCATCAGATTTGATGAGCTCTATGTAGTTATGATCAATGTTTATAAAAGCCTAACTTAATTTATTGCATCATATAAAGCAACCGTGTCTCTTTAGGAAGCTTAAACAGCTAAATTCATATGGATTTTATTTTCGATGTCATTATGAACTTTGGTGGAGTTTTGATGGAATGGACTTTCAGATGAGGGACAGAAATCTCTCAGGGAGAGAAATCTTCATTTGTGTTTCAAAGATGAATTAAAGTCTTGTGGGTTTTTGACATATATTGATATATTGTAGATTTTAGCACGGTTGAAATGCCATATTCACCAATCAGAAGCCAGGACTGTGACTATCTGTTTTATAAGTAGTCGTTTGAAATCGTAGCAATTGATGCTATTAGATTTGCATATCTGCATGCTTTTACCACCACTCTTTCGAGGTTTATGTCTGACCTTACCATCAACTAAGGCAAACATTTTTCTCTTCTCACGAGAGGAGTTTCTTTTTCATCTGTTCTACTTCATCTGTTAGCTGGGCTTTAATCCAAATTTTCCATTAGAAATATGGCCTAGGTGCTTCGCGTAGTAGCATAGTTCCAGGCTGCTGTTTGCTTGACTTCATCATTCATATTCATTTTAATTAGAGGATTTATACTTACATTTTTTCTCTTTGTTTGCCATGACATTTTTTTGTAATACACATTACTGCTTTTTTGTCAAGTTTTGTATGGTCTGCAGCTTAGAATAGCACTAACAAGGTCACAGATTGGAGACGGGAGCAGGAGCACAAATATTTACACATTAGAAAGAATCAGAACTGCAGAAGAGGGAGGGTGAAGAAGGAAAGGGCAGGAGGAAGGCCACATGGGATCATATATTAGTCAAAACGACTCGCTGCTTGTTTGTTACCAGAGAACTAGAATGAGAGAACAAATAAAGATGTAGTGAGAAGGGGTGAAAAGAACAGTGGGAGTTGTGATTAAATGAAGAAAATATATTACACTGCAATTAGCGTTCATTGTTTGATGACTTGAAACCAAATACAAAACTGAAGAGAAATAAAGCAAAAGTGTTTGAGGGAAGATGTGTGCTGGGCAAAGAGATACACAGAGGCTGTGGTGTCAGGCCTCGGAGAGGCATGTATTGTTAAATAAACATGAACATGAAATATTAAAAAGAGAAAAAGTGAGCAAAAGGAATATTGTGACAAATGAAAGGGGGCATGATGTTCTCACAGTGATTTTGCCACCAGTGAAGGTCTGTGAGTGCTGACAAGGATTTGGTCCTGGTGAGGGGTTGCAGCTTCCCTTCTTTAGACATATGTCTCATGTTTGTGTGACAAGTATTCAGTAAGTTACAGTTCATTTTCTGAAGACTATCTGAATGATAGTCTGCCTTGTCTGTGAAACCGGCCAATAGTGTCGCAATAGTGTGTAAATTCTCTTCTTGTTTAATCAGTCAAAATGTCTCTATCTGCATTTTATTTAGCTAAAGCGATAGCTGGATGTCTTTGTCCATATTAGGGATTTCCTGGAACGTCATTCCTCTTTGAGTCTCGCTTTCTGCGTGAGGGCGCCCTCACATCACCCTACTTTGGGTAAAAAAAACAAAAAAAAAACAACCCTTCTCTCTTAAGATATCTAAAGTAAACATATGATAATCCACGTTTGATAAGCACACGTTTAGACTAAAAGCAGAGAGGGATGTTAATAGGCTAATAAAACACAGAAAGGCAACAGGTTAATGTAACATTTCCTGTTTCAGGACTAGCAAAGTAATTGCAACTTACTTACTGTACAGTGGTCAAATCTGAAGATAACGGATGCAGATGTGTGATTGATTGGTGGGTGATTGAACAGATTGGTGGAATTGCCCCCTTTTGCACTTACTGTTGATCGGAAAGTCCTGCAGACTAAGATGATTAACAAGTCACTTTTGCGGAATCCCCAAAAAAAAAACTTCCACACTGGCAAGTTAACTTCTGTAAAATCTGACAACATTCTTTTACGTGGCAGTAGCAGCTATGCGCTGTGTCTTACTTACTGGTGCAATACCGTCATCTATTTTATGTTGGGATGTCAACCAGATACTGCCGCTGGATTATTTATTTTTTATATTGTAATATGTGTACTATTCATTTAAAATATATCACCAATAGTGCATATTGTGACAGCCCTAATTTACACAATAACAATATTTCATTTCAAATATCACGATTATTGTAAATACCTGTATATCGCGACTAAAGTGTATCAAATATTGGTAAAGGAAGACAGTAAATGGAAAGGTTTTGTGTAACACAGACAGAACCAGTGAAAAAACAGTGATAGAATGTAAATATATGTATATAGGCACTGGAACACACACACAAATAACTGCACACAAACATGTTGGGTTTTCATGTTTTATGGGGAATTTCCACAGACATACTGATTTTTGTACTGTACAAACTGTATAGGCTATTCCATCTACTAACCCTACGCCTACCCCTAAACCTAGCTATCACAGAAAACTTTCTGCATTTTTACATTTTCAAAAAAACTGTGTGATTTATTAGCTGTTTTCCTCATGGGGACAAAAAATGTCCCCACACGGACAAGGACTTAGGATACTGCCATCTTTGTGGGGACATTTTTCCCCATAACGTAGGGTTTACCATGACCACACACACAATACACTCAACTAAAGGATTATTAGGAACACCTGTTCAATTTCTCATTAATGCAATTGTCTAATCAACCAATCACATGGCAGTTGCTTCAATGCATTTAGGGGTGTGGTCCTGGTCAAGACAATCTCCTGAACTCCAAACTGAATGTCAGAATGGGAAAGAAAGGTGATTTAAGCAATTTTGAGCGTGGCATGGTTGTTGGTGCCAGACGGGCCGGTCTGAGTATTTCACAATCTGCTCAGTTACTGGGATTTTCACGCACAACCATTTCTAGAGTTTACAAAGAATGGTGTGAAAAGGGAAAAACATCCAGTATGCGGCAGTCCTGTGGGCGAAAATGCCTTGTTGATGCTAGAGGTCAGAGGAGAATGGGCCGACTGATTCAAGCTGATAGAAGAGCAACTTTGACTGAAATAACCACTCGTTACAACCGAGGTATGCAGCAAAGCATTTGTGAAGCCACAACACGCACAACCTTGAGGCGGATGGGCTACAACAGCAGAAGACCCCACCGGGTACCACTCATCTCCACTACAAATAGGAAAAAGAGGCTGCAATTTGCACGAGCTCACCAAAATTGGACAGTTGAAGACTGGAAAAATGTTGCCTGGTCTGATGAGTCTGGATTTCTGTTGAGACATTCAGATGGTAGAGTCAGAATTTGGCGTAAACAGAATGAGAACATGGATCCATCATGCCTTGTTACCACTGTGCAGGCTGGTGGTGGTGGTGTAATGGTGTGGGGGATGTTTTCTTGGCACACTTTAGGCCCCTTAGTGCCAATTGGGCATCGTTTAAATGCCACGGCCTACCTGAGCATTGTTTCTGACCATGTCCATCCCTTTATGACCATCATGTGCCCATCCTCTGATGGCTACTTCCAGCAGGATAATGCACCATGTCACAAAGCTCGAATCATTTCAAATTGGTTTCTTGAACATGACAATGAGTTCACTGTACTAAAATGGCCCCCACAGTCACCAGATCTCAACCCAATAGAGCATCTTTGGGATGTGGTGGAACGGGAGCTTCGTGCCCTGGATGTGCATCCCACAAATCTCCATCAACTGCAAGATGCTATCCTATCAATATGGGCCAACATTTCTAAAGAATGCTTTCAGCACCTTGTTGAATCAATGCCACGTAGAATTAAGGCAGTTCTGAAGGCGAAAGGGGGTCAAACACAGTATTAGTATGGTGTTCCTAATAATCCTTTAGGTGAGTGTATGTCTAAAATACACACATTGTGTTGACCTCTCCCTTTACCTCCACTAAAACACATGACTGTCCGTTAGCAGCCGAACCCCAGGAGTGCTGAGACAGCAGATAGCGATTATTACCAGACTGCAGCCAGGCCTACTAATCAATCTGAGCACCTCCTCAGGATTCCAGCTGTAATCATAGCACAGTATGAAGACAAGCAGGTGAAACTTAATGAAGATTTGTCTATTTGTGGCAGAGGATCATTGGGAAACAGAGGAATTGAACTGGCTGAAAATTTGATTTAAGAAGCTAGGCAGAGAGATGAACAGAAGATAAAACAGTGAATGGTGGGTTAAAGTCAACATATGTCTTTCAATCTTCTAGAAAGTAAAAAATAAATAAATAAATGTAATATGTGTGTGCATCAGAGAGAGAACAATATAAACAGTTTAAGATAGCTTGAGTGTGTGTGCCTAGATCTCCTTTACTGTAGGCTTAAGTTTTCAGAACAAAGTGGAAAATGTTAAGCAGCACTGATCGCATGGTGCATTTGATAACATCACAACTCAAAGAGAGTAACTCAGACAAACACTTATTGATCAGTCCTGCTGCCCATCCTGATGGCTACCTGCTACGTAGTGCCTCATACTCTTCATTACCATGGTCTCTTGGCACAAGGGTCTCTATGGGAATCCCCAGTCTTATCATCATCTCACCCATCTCCAATAATGACCAGAACTGAGAGAGCAGCTGCACCCAGAACTGTTTCCTACTCTATTTATGTTCCCTGTTATGCATCGCAACATTTTGTATCTAATGGTATAGCTCAAAGAAAAATAAAAAAACTAAAAGTTAACTTCCAAAACTATTTGGTGGTAACTTTATTAATCACTTTAAAAAATTTTTTGGAGACATGCTTCATCATAAAACATAAATAATTAAAGATACTAATTATTTAAAAGTTATTTATTTATCGCTTTTTGATTCACATACAGGTACATATCTATTTGACGACTTTAAGTAGCAATTGTGTATTGCTAGAGATTTTCAACACTAGTTTTATATTATTTTTGTAGTTTCATGAATATTCTCATTGCCCTTAGCATGACACAGCCATTTCTATAGGCCACTAGAAATTGGAGAATGAAGAATCTCAGTTAGAGCCGCCCCAGGGTCTTGAGCTAAAACATTCCTCCCATCGTGGCTCATTAATATTGATTAGGTCACGTGAGTGTTCTATGCAGGCTAAGCAACACAACTAATTAAGATTTGTCAGCTAAACCTTTTTAAATTTGCTCCCCTACAACCATCATTTTCAGCATGTAAACCATACGTACCAACAACAGCACAACAGACTTGTGGATAAAAAACATGCCAAAGCTTGTAAATTCATTAGCTCTCGATCTTTAATGGCCATTAGCACAAATGCCAGATAAACAGAAAGCTTGTCATACTGGCTACAATAGACGAGGAAACATTCAAAAATAGCCCATGCCAATTGGACAAATGTATTGTGTACATTTACAGATCTACAGGTAATAAAATATCACTCACTATTTACTACTATCACTCACTCACTACTGCCTTGCTGCTCTCAAATCATTAGGGTCATGCTTTAAACAGTTCACTAAAAAGTCTATTTTTTCATTAACTGAACTCTTTTAGGGGTATTAGGTTCGGGACACCTGTTTGGATTTATTAAATGAATTATTACTTTTGCAATTTTGAAAATCGGAAATCGCATACTATATAGTAGGCAAACAGTATGTGACAAAAGAAGCATGTCCGAATTCATAGTACTCATAAAGGAGTAGGCAAAATGTACCCTGATAACATGCTACTTACGGCGAGATTATGAAGTGTGTATACGATGGACACTTGACTATCCCATGAGGCCACAGGAGAAGATTTGTAAATGGAGGTGAAGTGGCGCACGAAGTGAGTTCACAAAATACTTATTCAAAATAAGTAATTACTCAAGGGAGTATGCAAATTCAGATGCAGCCATTGTCTTTAACTTCATACTTGACCGGTGCCCCCTATGGTTGGAGTCCTGGGCTGCGACCCATGTTGTCCATTAATTGCACATCACTCCTAATGTGGCTGTGTTGCAATTAAGAGTTTTATCCATACTTCCAAAAACCTCCAAACCGCAGAATAGCCCAGACTCCTTAAAGTAGTGTTGTAATTACTGTAAATGTATTTACATCTCAGTCTTCCTGAATCAGAAGAAAGTCTTTTTGAGCTTTTAAGTTTAAGAAGTTACATCATACTACTGCCAGCTCAATACAGAGGCTACTGGATGTGAGGGATTTCTAATGCAATAGCTTGAAATATAACCAACAGGCTTAACCAAATCCTAAACATACAGAGTAAACAGATACCTTATGAGTTTCGGTGTTTAACATCACTGGACATTGGTCTCAGCTTTCTTTCTCAGTTTAAACCCAACTGTGAGCAGCCCAATTACAAAAATACTGTATTTCAAAAACGGTATTTTAATCAGTTAGCTGTGCAAAGTACACTAATTTAGATTGTAACAATAGCTATATTTCTGTCCATGTTGCGAATTTAATCTATGTGAAAAATGTCAAAAAAATATTTGTAAATAAACAGCATTTTCATGCCATGTGTTCAAGACAACAAAATCATCACTTTCAGAGAAATTGGATTAAAATGGAAATGGAAGTTGTAGCTACTGGAGAAGCCACTGTGGCACTTTTTTGTTTTACATGTAATAAACTATTTGTGATTTAGAACACAGACAAAATGAACTGAAAAGTTCATGTTTGCTACTGTAGCGATCAGCAGCAGATGCTTTGAGACTGGGAATGACAAATTCAGTTCTGAGATGTAGTAGACAATCATTGATTATAGGCTTTGGCTCTAGCAAGTCAGAATGAAAATATCATCATTTGACATCCTACACCATGATATTGGGCACATGAATTAAGGCAGAGACATTTTTTTAGTAAATGTGTTCATATCATATTCTTCTTACTGTTCCAAATAAAATTCATATTCTAGCTATAACTAACTTACTATAAGTAACTGCATGTCAACTTACTCTTATTAATAGTATTAGTAGACTGTTAGGTTAGGGTTAGTAGAATAAGATGACATACTTGCAAAGTTACTTATATTAGGTAGAATGTCTAAAGTGGACTATCGAAATATAAGTGCATTACTGTAATAGTGCTTCTATGTCATGCAATGAAACACTAATTATTTCCAGCTTCTTTTTACTTTTACATTTCAATCACCATCATCATCATTCAGACCATTTGTGTATGTGGCTCATTTGTCATGTGCACAGACTCTCCGTGTCTGGACTCTATGAAAGCAGTTACTGCAAGAGAAAACTGTTCTATAATAACTGAGCCAGCGTATTTGAGCCAGCAATGCGTAATGCCAAGCCTGGTTGGGAGATGCTCTATGCAGAAACCATATTAACAAGTTCAGGCACAGCATCTGCAGCCAAAATGAAGTTGAACAGCGAAGCCATAAAAAAGCTCAGGCAAATGTACTTTCGCACAAACTCGTAATTACACAAAAGCATGAGGTTCAGTGAATATCGAGGACGGTCTCAGATGCGGCAGTATGTTTGTTGTTTGCGTCTATCAGGGGAGTTACAGAAAATTCCCTGGGTGCCTCCTAGTCCGTGAAACATGAAAATTGTTGCTGCTCACATATTTGGCATGTATTTCGAACAAAGTCTATTGTGTGTATATTTTTCTTGCAAAAAAATAATAATAAAAAAAGAGATGGAGTGTGCTATTTCCAGTGGATGCATTATATGAATCTAAATTACATGCACTCAAACCAGGCAATACATTATTAAATAAGGAAAAGCTGAGTCAAAATGTAGTATTTGTAACTGAGAGACAAACAGGAAAAAGCACAGATGATTTAAAACCTGTGACAAAAAGGACGAGATTGAGAGGAAACGAGACAAGTGGAAAAAGCGAGTGAGAGTGAGCCGAGGAGACAGAATCTTTAAGAGTACATGCTGGCAGATGGTGCTCACAGGAGCGTGATCATTTGCCATTTTTGCGCCAAAGTGCTCATGGGAAAGGAGGGCAGAGAGAAAATGAGAGATGCCTTTATCCCTCTGTCTTCCTGTTTCTCTCGCTCTCTGTTTTTGGTTTCTCTTTTTCTTTCTATGATTGTTTTCACTCATGTGGTGCAACACTGACTGGTTGGTAACTTTAATATTCACCGGTACTTCTTAAGGCGTTTGCTTCTGGCATATGCCTGAATCACACAGCTTGACATCCCCTCAGCCATCTAACACATATGCATTATATTGCAGACTTGCAGTAATGTGCAAATGTCTATGGAGAACTAAGGGTTGACTGGCACTAAGTGTCATGTACTTGCTGATTGTGTACTATTGCAAATAATATATCTCCAGTAGTACAGGTCAATATGTTTATTGTGGGCTTGTTCTGTTTTTCTAGCAAGATCTGACAACATGAATGAGTCAAAGCTCGTACCACTTTCCTTGTGATTTCTTGCACCACACCGTTCGCACATAAAGAAGAGAGAAACATATCTGATGCACGCCAAAAACGTCATTTCCAACTAGTTGTTCAGTTCAGTTCCATACACACCGTGTACAATTTTTGTAAATGCAGTTGTCACTCCCTGCATTTTTCATGAGTTAATTTTGGTGGTAGAGTGCGGTTGTCACTCCCGTAAATTACTGAACCGTGTGTACAGAACAGGATTAAGCACTAAAAGGTGAACTGACAACCAAGTTTACCTGCAGTGTGTACTTGGCCTAAGTAAATGTGTGCCTACGTACATGCTAACTAACTCTCATTAGAGTATTAGTAGAGTGTAGTAGCTTAGTAGCTTAATATCTAACACTTTATGTTGATGGTCCCCCAACAGACATTCTACTGACAATAAGTAACTTTGCAAGTGTAGTACCCTTGTAAGGGAGTATGTTCGTCAGTAAACACTCAAAACTCAATGCTTCACTCTACAAAGCTTTACTGAGAATGAAGCGCATCGCGAGAACTCCCTGATAATGAGAAGACGCACACACATGCGACCAATCAGCATTTAACCATTTAAACTGTTAACATTTAGATTTTTAACATCATATGAATTTACTAAACAAATTAATTAATGCATAACATAACATTTTTAAAGTATTTGCCAACATATGAATATTTAATAATTGTTTAAACTGATTACTATATACTTCATTATTGTATAAACTGATATGGTCCCATGAATTAAACCTCAGGAAAACACATTCAGTAAATCTTCAGCATATTACACTAGTACATATCAACATATCAACTAACCCGGACCTCTTATTCTATTAACAGTTTACTAATACTCTACTAATACTCTGAGAGTTAGTTGACATATAGGTGCAGCATTACTTATAGTCAACAGAATATATTTGTCCTTTTTAGAGTTTGACAGACATAAATGGTCACTATGAACTTGTATGAAAATAGCTGTTTCAATATTAATCTTTTTTTCTCAGTGGCACAACATGAGGGTAATTAAATGACAGAATTTTAATTTGTGGGTAAACTATTCTTTTAAGGTCATCCATCTGCCATTCTCCCCTTATCTTCCACAGGACAAATAACAATGTGCCTGTTCCCGTTGTTTGTAGCTGCATGTGTCCCACTGATGAAGTCACACAGCTGCTTCAGAGACCTGCCGCTCTCAGACCAGCAGTGCCGCAAACACGTCTGTGCAGTGATATGATTAAGAGTACTGTTTTGAAAAGTGACTAGCAAGACTACCACAGGGTCGGGATTATTGCTGATATATACTCATACTGCATCAGAGCAAGACAGAAACAGTGGAGAAATGTTATATTGGATCTGTGTGTCACAAGTGCACTGGTCCTCCCTCACTGATGCACTCACACACTACACTACAATTCCCAGCATTCCTCCTGCTCATCACCTGCACTCACTTAACCATCATCTGCACCTGCACCTGATCAGCACACTCATCACCACAACATTTAAGCACACACCTCAGTCGCACACACCTCAGTCACACACATGGGCTGGCCTCATTAATGAGAAAAAGACTACTTTCCTATGTTCCAAAGCGCTGATGTTACTCCAGTTAGGCCCTGTCCACACGGATCTGGTGTTTTAGGAGCCTGAAATCGATATTTTTTTAAACTGGGTCCCAGAGTGGATAAATATGAAACCGACACCCTTGCGTTTTAGTGTGTACAGCCAATCAGTATATTTTGTGAAATGGTGATGTCATCACACCACGTCCCGCACGGTAAAGACTAGAAGGAATACAGCTACGGGCACTGGGCAAGCACACATCAATGTTGTGTCATTTAATTACTGTATTTGCATTATTGTAAGGGTAGGTTTAGGGTTGGGGTAGGTGTGGGTGTTAATAAAACACAATCTGGTAAATAGCAAATTTATTTATTGTTATTTTATCATGAGATATTTGCCTCCCTTCCTACCATTGCTTTACTTCTTTTAGCCACAACTCTTCTTCTCCGTTTCTAGTGTTTTTCTGTGGCAGAATTACAGCGTCACATACTGGTCTGGCATGTATACTACATCGTTTTGAGTCGGTTTCAGTGGTTTCGTGTGTACGCAGATATTTCTTGAAACAAGGAAAAAAAAAAAGATTGGATAGGGAAAGTTCTGGCTTCGTGTGGATGTGGCCTAATCTCCAACAGTTTTCATCTCCTTTGTGTCTCAATCATCTCCAGTATTGTCCACCTGTGTGTTTTTTTTTTTTTTTTTTAAGTTGCCAGCCACGCCAGTGTTTTTGATCATTTTCACAAAAATGTAATGGCCCATAGAATATTTTGATGTATGAATATCTGAGTATGCAATATATCAAAAGAAAGAGCAGACCCTCTTCTTTAATTTTTTTTTATTCTAGCTCCATGCATTCCTTTTTTTTTTATTATATTAACACTTGAATATGGGTACGTTTCATTAAAAAAAGCAACATTTTGAACAAAGCTGAGAATCATGATTTTGTCAGACTACATCCAGATCAGATTCAGAACGATGATCAAACACAGATGGAGTAGATCGAGTCCATCAACACCCCTAATGCTTGCACAGTCCTATTTCTTTCAGTAACATTAGATGGTTTTGATGTTTTTGCTGTTTAATGTTGATGATCATGTTATTTTACATATGCATCTGCTTTCATACGATCGTGTTTTTTTTTTTTTGTTTGTTTTTTTGCGTCTTTGTCTGTGTTTTGATCAGGAGACTCTGTACTCATTCAGAAGTTGCGTAATAGCTCCCCCCTAGCGTATAACAGTGGAAACACAGAAAATTCTGTGTTTGTCAGGGAAGCGTTTTCTCACAAATAACGAAAAATTACGTGTTTGGCGGGGAAAGAGTTGAGGATTACCTGTCTACTCCTCATCAGAGTTATGAGGTGTGTGCATCCACATCCACAATCTCCATCCTCTCCTGCAAAGACCGTAAACTCAAGTTATCATCTATTCATCATCTCTACTGTGAATACTCTGCTTTGCTCACCTGCAATTTCCATTACTCATTGCTTTAATATCTCATTTTCTTCACTAACCTTCTGTCTTGAGTCTGTGATTCCATAACACTGTGCTACAGGTTCTGAGATTTCGTTTTTAAAAATTACTATTAAAGCAATATTTTGACCCCATTCAAATGGGAACTCCCATTGCATCCTCTAGAGGACAGTATGTGGGAATGCCACCAGTGTGACCCAGTGTCTGAAGAACGTGTTTAAATGTGACCGTGTCATTGGTCGATGACAGTCCATAACATCGCTAATGGTGCGACCACGAGTATAAAAGGGCACCTGTATTAGATGTCATCAATTTATTTTGTCTACAGGATCTGTTTGTTTACGTACATGTGAATGTTAATATCATGATGAAACATTCTGCCAAGTGTTTACAGGAAGCGTGTGTGTCTGGTGCTCTTTGTGCATGAGTCAGGAGCGCGCACGTTTAGTTCTCGATGGAGCTGAATGTGAGGATTTCTCAATGAAAATCTCTGTTCGCATCATCCCTATTCTCTGCCTTCGACTTGTCGAAGAGGCTGGATGAGCTGGGTAGGATGCATTCGCGAAAACTATCTACATAGACAGGTAAGGAGCTTTGTCATTCTGTTCTCACGAGGGATGTTCTCCTCTGAGGGATGGTAGTTAGCATTTGCATGGTAGTTCGGCTCTCCAGGGAGTTGAATGCACTAATAGTGATGTACTTGTGGCTGTTCTCGCATGATTCTTTCATAGTGACAGAATCTGATCTTTGAACTTAAAAACTCCTGAGGGGGTTAAATGCTTGTTGTGTGATGCGGTCACAGTGATTTGTTCCACCCAGGCTTGACTCTCTTTTGAGGGATTAGAGTTAAGCACCTACTCTCTGCGGCTCGGGTCCTGCGGCCGCCATTGTGGTGGGGCGGGATAGAGCATGGGGGTTGTAGGCGGAGCACAGGAGGAGTTGAACAGGAATATTTTTGTTTTAGCTTCACTTGCTAGCTCCGGTATTGCTTCTGAATAATTTGACACATTAGACGCATAATTAAGGTTGAAGATGCCTCCCCTTGAGTGCAAGTTCTTTAAGTAGGCAGCTCCCTTATGTTCTCTGAGGTTGCGGCCACCTCCCCCAGAGGCTGGGGTTTAAGCAGGCAGCTTCTTTATGAGCCTTTAAATTAGAGCATTTTGCTGAGGCCTCCGGACAGCAGGGGCGTTTCCTCCAAGGAGGTAAGGGAGGCAGTGCCTCCTCAAAAAATTGTATGAGAAAAAAATCCATATTATAATAATAAAACACAAATATTATAAAATGTTAGACAAAAAATGACATAAATCACTTTTTTCCAACAGCGACACCCGCAGGTAAAGTTACAGCTGGAATCTGT
The DNA here is from genome assembly GCA_039654625.1 of Rhinogobio ventralis. Lineage (NCBI taxonomy): Eukaryota > Metazoa > Chordata > Actinopteri > Cypriniformes > Gobionidae > Rhinogobio > Rhinogobio ventralis. The sequence continues at coordinate 19,269,441 of CM077193.1, read as the reverse complement.
GTCTCTTGTACCTCTTCTGATCCCATTGAGTTTTAGTAGACACCCTAAAGCATGCGGTGGGTTTGGTGGGGGGTAATTAAGAATGAATGGGGTAAAATCATGTGAGAGGAGACAATGCCTCCATCGCGCTATGATTGGTTATGGTTAGATATGATTTGTTTGTACGATAAATCTCGCCTAATGTGCGTTCCGAGTTCGTGAATGAACAAAGTTATGCTTTTAATAGGAATACTAATTAAAAAGTAAGTAAACAACTCAGCCATTTAGATATTAACGCTTTATGTCATGTCAAAATCACTTTGGAGACTCTAGCACAGTTGACACTAATGCAGCTGTTTACTGGTGTCCTCTCTTGGGGGGCGTAGTTCACCCTTCCCTTAAGGGAGCCTATTCGAAGTTGGGGATCACAGTTTTGGGTGAGCATTGGACTCCCCTCACCCTGAGGGTCATCCTGCTGAGTCCTCAGCTTCCCAGAGGAACCCATCTCTGGGCCCTGATGAGAAGTGGTTTTGCTCAAGCATCCCTTCTCACCTTTAAATTCAGGAGAGTTGGCCTTGTGACACAGGGTTGAGCTTTTTGCTACTAAAACACTCCCCTGGGGTGTTTAGGTAACCAGATCCCCCTAGATATATAAGGATGCCTCCTTCTCAGGGAACCATGGTTACATGCGTAACCTGAGAGAATTTATTTCATAATTTGTATAATTAATGGGGTTTCATTAATGTCTGTTTTAATAAAATGCAAATAATAATTGTGTGTAGTTAGGAAAAATAAATAAATAGGCCTATTAGATTTATAAAGGGAGAAGAAAACGCTTCCCTCATTCTTTTTTCCTGACAGCTGTACATCTAATCAAACAGATTTTTGTAATATAAAAAAAAAAAAAAAAAACGGTCAGGTCAGGTCAGGTCTCCAATTGAGGTCTTAGAAAACAACAGACTTGCATGTACTTTCTCTTACCAGAGCACAGATTATGAGTTGTGATAATTAGACTACTCCTCAGCGAGAATAACATCAGTGCAACTCTCATTGGCTTTTTCTTCTTCCGTTTTCTTCCCTCTTCTCATCCACTCCCCTGGAGGTTAAAGCAACGAGGTCATGTTCTGGGAAAGAATTTCCTCTAGGCTGTAATTAGTCTTTTGTAACATGTAGGAACATAAAGATGAACTTGGGCTGGAAGGATGACTGCTGGAGTCTGTTACCCATCACACTCCAGCACTCATTCTTCCATAGGTGCAGTTGCTGGATCCTGACAGCTAATTATTAGTCAATAATAATATGATGCACCCTTGTGCTAAACAAAGCCTTAAAAAGAAAATTGGCGGAACAACGGAGAAATAACGGAGGCAGGATGGTGAGAAAAGAAGATCAAAAGAAAGGGCTTTGGAGATTATTACGACTGGAACACAGAAATGAGAATGGCACACATTTGAAGTTAAATGTGAGTCCCTGTCATTTTATTTGCTTTCTCTTCAGAAGCTCAGCTGCTGTTTCTTTAGTGATCCCACTCGAGAGGAGGGGGAGAACTTGAGCGTTTTGGGAATGCTCCCAAATATTCCCATTCATAGCGGTTAATCCTCGTTAATGGGTTTGTTTTAATTCAGTAAACGAAGGATGAATCTGAGAAATGATTAATATGCTACTTGGTGCTTATTGAATGGATAAATGAGTGCAACTATTTATATACATTTTCCAGTTTACACTCAATTATTCTAAAGATCCTTTACATTTATTTACATCCAGAGTCAGAAGTATGTTCACATGGATAGGCCATGGCCTTGGTTATGCATATAATTCAGCATTGTATAATTAAGGAAATGCACAACTAAATGCTCTTCAAAAGTAATACAGCCTGTCAATGAAACATAATTACATGGAATTAATATAAGCAATTACTTGCAATTGAAAGCTTTTAAATAAGAGCATCTCCTGTCAGTATATGAAAAAAACAAAAAACAAATAATACCCTGTATCTGTTGAGTCAGACAACGATTTCTAATTTTTTAAATAACTTTTTATCATCTTCCCATGTTAGACCAAGCACCAACGTTTCTGTAATTACATATTTTTCTTTTTCCTTTGCATCCAATTATTGTAGTCCTGTAGCTGACTTGTTGCTCAATTTTACACCAACAAATTTCTACTTCAGAAAACATAATTTCCTGCTGCATGCAGAGGTTAATGAAATCATTGATTTGAGTCTAGACCCACAAGATTTGCTGCCATCTTGGGTTTTGATGAATTATATTTTCACTACTCCAACAAATTATGTCAAATCATCACATATGTAGGTGCTAGTTCAGACCAAGGCACCAAAAAAATGTATGTAAATAATGTTTGAGTCTTATAGGGGCATTTTTCAAAGTAATGGCACAATAAAGTTCACAGTTCTAGCTCCGAACAGGAAGAATTAGGCTGCATCTCAGCAACACTTTAGCCCACTGAAACAAAACTTTTTAAGCATCATGGTCGTTCTTATTTGTGACTTTACATTCCCAGACAAATTGCCTGTCAGCCATTTTAAATTTTGTTGTAAACTTCAGTATTGTGCCAGTGCTTTGGTATAATAAAATAAAACTTGTAACACATTACAATTAACTCAAGATACGTAATCAGATTACTTTTTCAAGTAACTAGTAAAGTAACACATTACTTTTAAATTTACAACAAAATATTTATTGTCTGACACCTCTCCATGTTGAGAGAAATCGTGAGTAAGGTGCAGAGGCGTTGTGTGCGCTGTGTAAAAAATGATGGTTATTGTTGTTCTAGACTAAATGTGAGCATGCTTTTTACTCATCTCACTTGCACATCAAACAGATTCAGTATTACTCAAAATGAATAAAAAACATTGAAATGCGAAAGTCAGTGGTAAGTCAATGTTGCTTTACATGCTAAAAAAATCAGTTTAGCAAAACATTGGCAAAAACATTTCGGTAACACTTTACAGTACGGGGCACTAATATGCATTAATTCATGCTTAACTAATGTACAGATAATGATGAGTTAATGTATGACTCATGAAGAACTAAACCATTTATTAATGATTACTGCATCCGCAACTAATGAACATTCTACATGATTAATAGATTAAGTAATCATTAAATTGTTATTAGTTAAATGTGTCATATTGTATTAATTCCCTAATAACATATTATATTAACTAATAGTGTAAATTCATATGTTAATTACCACAATGGGTCAAAGCCATGCATTTCATCTTCCAGTTGTCTGCTTTAATTAATAATTAGCTAATTATTTGCAAAGGTATCATTATGCTATGACTTTACTTAATTAATACATGATGTCATATTTCATTAATAGCAATTCATATATTACTTAATCTATTAATAATATAGAATGTTCATTAGTTGCGGATGCAGTAATCATTAATAAATGGTTTAGTTCTTCATGAGTCATACATTAACTCATGATTATCTGTGCATTAGTTAAGCATGAATTAATGCATATTAGTGCACCCGTATTGGTATAAGTGTTACCAACATTTCCCCTTTGTTCTACCAATCACTTATATTGCTTCACTGCCATTCACAAATCCTCTCCTGTGGCCTCATAGGATAGTAAAGTGTCCATTGGATACACACTTCAGAATCTCACAGAAACTAGTAGGTCATCCGGGTACTTCCGGGCTGTTTTATGAATACTGTGATTTCAGACACTACTTAGCAAAAACATTTCGGTAACAAATGGAGCAAAGATATTTAAAGATATTTAAAGGCTAAAGTCCCTACTAGGGCTATAGCCCATTGGCTATGAATATTGTATCATCAGAATATCAGCAGTGAACTCCGGTACTTCGGTACTTAGACATACTGTTTTTCACCTACTATATAGTAGGAAAGTATGCATATTCAGGTTAAGCCATTAATTCAAATCAAGTCAAGTCAACTTTATTTATATAGCGCTTTTTACAATGCAGATTGTTTCAAAGCAGCTTCACAGTGTTAAACAGGAAAATAATGAACAGAATTTGATTCGGCTGTACAGCCGCTCTGGAGAAAACGGTGATGTCATCAGCTCATTTCAACTATCATATATATTCAAGTAATGTAGTTGATATAATTTAGTTTAGTAATTAAATTTATTTGGATATTTATTTGAAAATGTTGTGTCCCCAACTGAGCAAGCCAGAGGCGACAGTGGCAAGGAACCAAAACTCCATCAGGTGTCCTAATGGAGAAAAATAAACCTTGGGAGAAACCAGGCTCAGTCGGGGTGCCAGTTCTCCTCTGCCAATTAACAAACAGTGTATGTTTATTATTTTGGCAGCCTTATAGGTCAGAAGTAATATTAGATCGGATTATTCGAAAGATCGGAGGCATCACGCCGGGTTTATTGAGGATGGCGTGTCGATTAAACAATTATTAAATAGGAATATTCGAAATATCGGAGTCATCACGCCGGAGATGGATCCATTGAGGATGCCATGTCGATGAGCAATTTCAGAGGGTAGACTAATTGACACGGTCTCTGCAGACACTTCAGGGGTGAGTTGGTAATGTCTGGGCGCTGGTCCAGTATCTGATCAGGATACGGCCCGGATCCGGCTGACTGCAGTAAACCTCGGGATAAACAGAGAGACTAACATTAGCGTAGATGCCATTCCTCTTATGATGTAACGAGTACATCAGGTGTTATGGGAAGTGTTCCCGGTTCCGGCTGACCTAGTTAATGCAGCCTAACAATTTGAATAAAATATAAATTAAAATGTTTTATGTGTATGCCATAGTAAAGAGATGCGTTTTTAGTCTAGATTTAAACTGACAGAGTGTGTCTGCTTCCCGAACAATGCTAGGAAGGCTGTTCCAGAGTTTGGGTGCTAAATAGGAAAATGATCGACCGCCTGCAGTTGATTTTGATATTCTAGGTATTATCAACTGGCCAGAGTTTTGAGACCGCAATAGACGTGATGGAGTATAATGCGTTAAGAGCTCGCTCAAGTACTGGGGAGCTAAACCATTTAGTGATTTGTAAGTAATTAGCAAGATTTTAAAATGTATGCGATGTTTAATAGGGAGCCAGTGCAGTGTTGACAGAACCGGGCTAATATGGTCATACTTCCTGGTTCTAGTAAGAACTCGAGCTGCTGCGTTTTGGACCAGCTGCAGTTTATTTATTAAGCGAGCGGGGCAACCACCCAGTAGAGCATTACAATAATCTAGCCTTGAGGTCATGAATGCATGAACTAACTGTTCAGCATTTTGCATTGAAAGCATATGCCGTAATTTAGATATATTTTTAAGATGGTAGAATGCAGTTTTACAAATGCTAGATTAATTCTGCTCATTACATTTGAAAACATTGTCATAAAACATGTTTCTATTGTTTTTTTTTATTCTTCGTATCATGTTTAATGTATATTTCCCCTATGTTTCAGTTTCTTTGCAAACTAATCATCTGAATGTTTCATGCCAATGAGGGAAGGACACTTCCTAGAAGCAGCCCTACTGGTGTCAAGTCCAGGTTTATTGCCGACATTGAAGCATATTCTACTGCTAGGAATGCCAACAGAATGTTTGTGACAGAGAGAGCTTGGTTTGGGAATTCAGCCAGGAGAGGGAGCTTTTTTCAATGTATCTTGTCAAACACTTGAGGTTGTGGGTCAAAGGGGTTCAGGAAAACTCACACAAAGGAAGTTGTGGGTGGTTGTGGTTGAGTGCCAACAGCACCATATGCCAGGAGTTCTGGGGACAGACAGAAAAATCAGGGTAGTACACTCACATTCAGCTATTGTAAATATTTAACTGGACCTCCCTGCTAGAGATGTGCGGATAGGCTATTATTTCATCCGCAACCGCATCACAAAACTCATCATCCGTCCGCTATCCATCCGCACCAATGTTTTTTGACCAATTTTCAAAGCCGCACCCGCCCGCCATCCGCCATCCGCTGATTGTTTTAGGGTCTATGGCCGATGCAAGGCACTGCTGACGCGAGCCGCGAGGCTAGAAATCTCTTGCCTGTTCTAGAAAGGATGATCCAATGAAGCAAAGATATTTAAAGGCTAAAGTCCCTACTAGGGCTATAGCCCATTGGCTATGAATATTGTATCATCAGAATATCAGCAGTGAACTCCGTCTCCAATCGGCGCACAGGGACAAAAATAAATAAATAGCCTAAATAAAATGCACATCGGCAAACCTGACCTCACCTGAATAGGCTACTGTACAATTTTATCATTGTAATAAAAAACTTAATTTGGCACATCATTTCAACATGCTGCTATTTAGCCCACTACTAATGAATGCCTATTGCACTTTTTTTTTTTGCAAAAAGAAAGAAAGCTAGAATAAAATAACAAGTCTATAGGCTAATTAACTCTAAGCACTGTCATGTCAGGGTGACGACTAGGACGAGCCTGAAGAAATGAAACCGTTAATTTTGAATGCATGGAAGAGAGCGCATCTTTTTCAGGCAGTATTTTATACCAGCAGGCCTAACAATCATACAAGAAACAAACTATGGAGCCTCTATAATTAAAGAAACGCAGATTGTATTCATTCACTGAAATTAGCTGAAAGTCCACCGCACATCAGTGCAACGTGCATGTTCACATTTTTAATTTCATTTCTGATATCACTCCATAATCTGTCTCTCTTTTAAATGCCTATTCCCCAAGTAATAGGCTACAATGATTGGCTGTTTTAAAACATGACTAATATCGAAACAAAATAACCCAGGCAGTCTCATCTATGAGACGTTTAGACCTTCATACTGACAGCTGGGCGGATAGCTTGCAGGTTTGCTTAGTGGCCTACCAGGCGCTGCAACGAGACACGACATGATGGGAGATGAATCATCGGTCAACTTGCACTGTATTCTACTTTCTTATTGCACACTGGAGAGGAAAAAATGCTGGTAGGCTAATTAATTTAAGGTGTACAATGTATATACATTTTTTTCGGTTCAACCGCTACCTGCCCAAATTTAATTAAAATAAAAATTTTCGCCATGTCATCCGCCCAATCCGTGGAGTCCGCGGCTGTAACCGCCAACCGTGCATCTCTACTCCCTGCATGCAAGCAACCAGAGAAGCAAACCACACATGGCAGCTTTGTGTGAGGAACAGACTAAAATTTTGCTTGTTATTAACTAAAATCTTGCTTGACAGTGTCCACTTTTGTGGAGATACCAGCAGCGTTACTTTACAAGTAGCTCTAAATCATCATGGCACTTTTAGTTTCTATGTATTTGCCGAGCAATGTCACAACCTACCATATGTAATGTAATATAAGATTTTGGTCATAATACATACCACTCCTATACTTATTAATACAAATACTAATTGTAAATTTACAAAAGCTTCGTAACGTTCAATAGCCCTAATCTAGAGTTCTGATTCATTTAGTCTGGAATCCATCAAGATAAAATACTGACAAAGTATGCGGGAGAGTTTTAATTAATGATGTACTGCCTTTATAATATTTCACTGAACTATCAATTGTATCCACATCTAATGGAAGGGGTAAAGGGTAAAAACCCTGATTATTGCTGTTACAATGGGATGATTCAGAAAAGGGGATTTGTGGGAACATTGAAAGAAGCAAGCACACTGATAATACTGTAGTTGACTCTCAATCCCTTTCACACACGCATGCACATGCAAAAATCAGTATTTACAAATTTGATTCTTGGCTCTTCCGTTCATAATTATTTCTCCCTGTCATCAGCACAAGCACATTGCAGGCTCTCCGCCACAGCTGTACAGGAGCCAAGCTCTCTATTTCTCCCCCCACCCCTCACCCCACCAGTACCCCCTCTATCTGCCTCCACAGCTAAAAGCCAATTATTCTCCACAGATCCGCAACACCATTTCCAGCGTCATTCTCTTATGAACCGCCACTGCCAAAGAAATTAAATTCTTATTGAAGTTGATAAAAGACAAATTATCTGTGATTTTGGGGGGTTTACGCATATTTCTCTGTCCTCTTTTTCTTTTGTGTTCCGTAATTTTCCCTTCTTTATCTTGCCTGATTTTCAATTGCCAATTATCCAATGTCTTGGCATGCTGACGGCGGCACCTGTGTTGGCATGGGGTGTGTGAGAATGAAAGGTTTGGACCTACACATGCACACAAGCACACTTACATCATATTCTTGTCACAAACATCCGCTTGCCCCCTGCTTGATGTCTTGAATGGAATTATGTTGCTTCAGCTTTTGGCTAGATTTCCTCAAACGTAAAGAGACTGCAGTCAACACGCTGACTCTCTGGAGCCTTTCTGCTGTAACTGTGAATCATTTACATTTGCATTGAATTCATAAGCACTGTATATCACTTACTGTATCTGTGTATGTACGGCTGTTTGGAATACTTGATTTCAATAGGTCAGTCACTGTATTCAGGGGTTTGAAATTTCCCATTTATTTCATCCATAATAAAAAAAATTTTAGCAATGATTTTAGCATAGCAATGACTTATGAACCTGAAAGACCTAATGAATGAATGAACGATGAGGCATTTATATAGCACTTTACTATGTACTGCTGTACACCCAAAGCGCTTTACAATCATATCAGGGTGTCTCTCCTCAACCACAACCACCAGTGTGCAGCATCCACTTGGATGATGCACTCATCACACACCATTCTACAGGTGGAGAGGAGAGAGAGTGATAGAGCCAATTCAGTGGATAGGGATTATTAGGAGACCATGATTGATAAGGGCCAATGGAGGGAATTTGGCCAGGACACTGGGGTTACACCCCTACTCTTTACGAGAAGTGCCATGGGAATTTTAATGACCACAGAGTCAGGACCTCGGTTTAACGCCTCATTCAAAGTAGTAGACATACCGGTAACACTTTAGAATACGGTTTCGTCATTAATGAATCTACACAGAAACATATGAGTAACACACTATTAGCATTCTAGTAGCTGCTATTGACTAAACTCTTCTTCTTCTTTTCCTTTAGAGTTTGTCCCGCGTGGTAACAGGGTCCGCTTTCATGGATCGCTGGCACTATTTGAGGTGATCGTCGGCTTGATCGGGATGCAAACCGGTAAGCTTGAGGTCATTGTTCTGCATGTCGAGCCAACGCTGCTTCTGTCGCTTTCCACTGACTTCCAGCTGGAAGCCCATTTTGGCAAGCATCGTATGGTCAGTGCACCGGACATGGTCGTACCACTGAAGCCAGGCTTCACATAGCTTGTCAGATATTGAGGCAACACCATAACGCTGCCGAATGTGATCATCACGGATCAAACATCAAAAGCTTACAATGACTTCAGTCATTACTTTTTTTTTTACAAGTATATACAAGTTTTATAATTTTTCATTGTTTTTAATTCAGTTGTGTAATTCTGGATTGTGCACAGCCTTGTACCTTTGTCTTTTTGTTCAATTTTCAAATACCTTTTTGCTTAAAATTGCTTTGATTTACATCATAGCTGGGAGGCTTGGTACTTGGCTCTTTAACAAAGACTTTTTTGAATGGGAAAAATTACTTCTGGAACCAAAGCTGCAAAAAAAAAAGTGGATGGGCACTGTTTTTTTCAATATTCACTGTCATTAATGGTAATGCTGAATATAAGACCATTCTTCAGGTACCTGAAAACAGTGCTAGTTTTATGTCTGTCGCATCACCAACAATCCAACAATCTTTGGTATGACATCACATTCTCGCTCTCGGTTCCATCTTGCATCTCACTTATCAGTTGTAGCAAACAAGACCTTAGAAGACATCAGTATTAATATTATTGTAATATCACTATGTGTTTTGTCTTGTTGCTATTTCTGTACTATGTAGTGGGCTATTCGTAGCGGACACTGTAAAGGAATAGTTCACCCAAAATGAAAATTATACCATAATTTACTCACCCTCAAGCCATCTGGTGTATATAACTTTCTTCTTTCAGCTGAACACAATTATTTATTTTAAATAATATCCTGGCCCCTCCCAGCTTTGTAATGGCATTGAATAGCGCCCGAGTTTTTGAAGCTCCAAAAAAAATAAAAATAAATTATCCATCTATCATAAAAAGTAATCCATACGATTCCAGTGAGTTAATACATGCATTCTGAAGTGAAGCGATGGTTTTTTTTGTAAGAAAAATATCCAGATTTAAAACGTTATAAACCAAAATCACTGGCTTCCGGCAACAGCCATACACACATTCAGGAGAGATTCGACGTAGGATTCACAAGAAGTTTTAAAGAAAAATATTGGCAGATTTCAATATAATTGAAAAGGCGCTATCGCTGGAACTTGACTCTCTTGTGAACGAGTGTACGGCCGTTGCCAGAAGCAAGTGATTTATAGTTTAGAAAGTTTAAAATATTTTCTTACAAAAATCCATCGCTGTACTTCAAAAGGCATTTGCTAACCCACTGGAGTCATATGGATTACTTTGATGGATGGATGCGCTTATTGGAGCTTCAACAACTCAGGCACTATTCAATGCCATTACAAAGCTGGGAAGAACCAGGATATTATTTAACATAACTCCATTTGTGTTTGGCTGAGAGAGGAAAGTCACATACACCTAGGATGTCTTGAGGGTAAGTAAATTATGTGATAATTTTCATTTTTGGGTAAACTATTCCTTTAAGATCAGATGTTTTAAAGCTACAATATGTAAGATTTTTGTAATAGTATATCCAAAAACCCCTTGCACAGTGTGATATATTTCATACAGTTGTGTACTTACATTATCCCAAAAGTTCCCAAGGATTTGTAAATTTTAAATTATGGCTCGTCCCTTGTCCTTGTCACCTATAAATTATGTAATATCCGCGCTATCCTTGGTTTCCGCTTGTAGAAACCATAGCAACACACGTGAACAAATACGGAAGCACACCACTGCTGTGTCGTTCAGTCGGGACAGGATTATTCATTTGCGAGTACAGAAAATCCCCCAAAACATAAACGTAGATCAACTGAAGCTCCGGGCATACTTCACTTTCCATGTTCCACAGATGCGTGTGCGAGCCTTTCAAAGTATACTCCTTTGGCTGTGAGCGCAGAAAGATGTGTTCGGCGCGTGGATCAATGTCGGCGTGGCGTTTTCGAGATGGAGAGAGCTTCACAACAAACTTGGACTTGACAGACTCTTGCATGTTTTTTAATAGACAGGTAAGCAAATATTTATTGTACATAATTCTGTGTGGGTTATGCTGCAGCATTAACCCACCAAATCATTTGACATATAATTAACAGGCTAATATAGCATTACATTTCACATTCCTTGCAGTTAATTCATTACGATAACCTAAAATAGTGTGATCAAACATACAGGTAATACAAAAACAAATTCATTACATTAATTCCGTGAACATGATTCGTGAATTCCATATATCTGTGGCTGGTGAAAACGACATTTCCCATCATCCCAATCTCCTTCACAACGTCATCAAGCTTCGCCTTTGTTATTGTTTTGAAAATGCGACCTCTAGCGGTGAAAACTTACAGATTGTACCTTTAAACAGCTAATATATAGCTAAAATGTTAAACATTCAAATCAATATTTCATGTCCACATATTTATATATGTTCATGTCTTTCTTTCTTCAGTTGAAAAGAAAATAAGTTTTCTGAGAAAAACATTGCAGGGTTTTCCTCCACACCATTGACTTCCATGGCAACCAAAATGTTGAAGGTCCAAATCAATGCAGTTTTAAAGGACTTCAGAGGCTCTGTGCGATCCCAGACAAGGAATAGGGTCTTATCTAGCCAAACAATCGGTTATTTAAAAAAAAAAAAAAAAAACAGTTTTAACCTAAATTACTCATCTTGCCCTGCTCTGCAATGTGCCAAGGATTGTGCAATCACATTGCAAAGGTTACACTAGACGTAGGTGCAAGTACCGCCCCAAGCGAACGTGCAAGGACTAATACAAACGCCCTTTACCAAAGAACACTCCATCTTTAACTTCAAAATCGTCCGACATCATTGTTTTACCTTTTTTTTTGCTAAAGGACGTTTGTATAAGTCTTCGCATGTGTGCTTTGTAAACACGGGGGCGGTCCTTCTGCCTACGTGTGACCTTTTCGACACGATTACGCAAGATGAGCAATTTAGGTTAAAACGTATCGTTTCGCTAGATAAGACCCTATTTCTCGTCTAGGATCGCTCAGAGCCTCTGAAGCCCTTCGAAGTGCCTTTGAAACTGCATTGATTTGGACCTTCAACATTTAAGTTGCCATGGAAGTCAATGGTGTGGAGAAAAACATTTTCCTCAAAAAACTTAATTTCTTTTTGACTGAAGAAAGAAAGAAATGAACATCTTGGATGAGATGGGGGTGAGTAAAATATCAGGACATTTTTTTATTTTGAAGTTAACTAATCCTTTAACGATTCACACCTCCCACTGTCTGAAGTAGCTCAGCCTGCTTAAAGCCTGAGCCTGCTGAAAGCTTGAGCCTGCTGCTTGGTTTCTTGATGAAGAGCTTCAGGGTTAGTTATCCTGGCTTCCTTTGGACCCTCACACGCCAGCACCACTGTGTCAGCTATTATCAGCCTCAAAGCCTATGGGTTGCCATGGCTCCTAATAGAAAAGAGGCTGGCTTTGACATCAGGTCAGTTTTTGGTTCCCACGGACACAGGGAGCTGGAGGCTGATTTGGATACTTTGCCTGTTTTTTTGTTGATTAGGAGTTGATTATTTCAAAGAATATATAAATCAAAGGACATTTAAATAATTATGGTTACACTTTACAAAAAAGGTTCAATTCGGTAATAATTAAAGGGTTAGTTCACCCAAAAATGAAATTTCTGTCATTAATTACTCACCCTCGTTAAGTAAGACCTTCGTTCATCTTCAGAACACAACAAAAATGAAGGTATTTTTGATGAAATCCGAGATCTTTCTGACCCCACATAGACAGCAACACAACGACCACTTTCAAGGCCCAGAAAGATAGTAAAGACATTGTTAAAATAGTTCTTGTGACTACCGTGGTTCAACCTTAATGTTATGAAGCGACGAGAATACTTTTTGTGCGCAAAAAACAAACAAAAATAATGACTCTTCCTTCTACGATTCACGTAAGCACCACAACGCATGTATGTGGTGCTCAGCCAATAGTAAGCCGCCGTTCTGCCGTTTGCACACAAAAAATATTCTTGTCTCTCCATAGCATTGTGGTTGAACCACTGGAGTCACATTTTTTTAACATTATTATTTTAACAATGTCTTTACTAACTTTCTTGGCCTTGAAAGTGGTCATTGTGTTGCTGTCTATGTGGGGTCAGAAAGCTCTCGGATTTCATCAAAAGTATCTTTATTTGTGTTCCGAAGATGAACAAAGGTCTTATGGGTTTGGAACGACACGAAGGTGAGTAATTAAAGAAAGACATTTTTGGGTGAACTAACCCTTTAATGCAATTGGTATCATGGACTAACATAATTTATAAATATATTATTGTTCATTGTTAATTCATCTCTGTTCATAATACATTAACTAAAGTGACTTAAAAAGGTTAAACGTATTAATGTAAAAATTAACATTAATCTAGATTAAAAGGGTCATGAATTGGGAAATCAACTTTTCCTTGAGCTTTTGATATATAAAACAATATCATCGTAAAATAAAAATATCCTGTACGTTTCGGAGCTGAAAACAGTCAAATAAAAGCTTTTATTGACAGCTAGCTCAGCAAACGAGTGATCTGCGAAATGCCGCCTTAACAGATGAAGACCAATGCCTAATTCTGTAGCCCCGCCCACCGATTTGTGCATGACATGTAAGAGGTAAATAACATAGGCCTATGTGGCGCTAAACCGGAGCGAGCTACCAAGCAATAAACATGCTGTTGAAGATAACAAAATATTGTGCAGTGCCTGGTTGTGGAAGAACACAGTCGCTGCATAAGCTTCCTTCGGATTCCAATATTAGGAATGCGGTTGAACTTTACTTTTAATGAAGTTCCAGCTCACGTGGGTAAGACATTGTGCATTTGTTCGCTTCATTTCACTACGGATTCTTTTGTAAACGAGACTGGATTTGCAGACAGAATGATATTAAAAAACGATGCTGTGCCTTTTATATTGGATCTGACATTAATGGTGCAACACACTTATGTGAGTAAAAAATTTATTTATTTTTTATATGTGGTAGTATTGCATTGTTACAGATCGTTTGATATCTACTGATTAGAAATAAACATAATTAACGATAACTTACCACTCTGTCACAGGCTGGAGTATCCTTTGTATTTGAGGTGTTGGTTTATTGTCCTGTGATTTGGAATCAGATTCTGGGTCGAACATGTATGGGCGAATCATTCCGGTTGCCATTTTTCCACATGTGTACTGACGGGGGATTCAAAACTCATAATAATATGCAAAACTGTTATCCAATCATAGCAGTGGGTGTTTACTTCCAAGTCTTCAATGCGACATGCCATAAAAACCGAGCTAGGCTCAGGGTAGAAAATAGCCTATTACTTATTCATTATGATGTATTTGAATGTAAAAACCATGCAAACGTCATAAGTTGACCTCAGACAACAGTATATATATATATATTAAAAAAAGCATTAATGCATTAACTAATGTTAATAAACTAATGTTATTATAAATTATGATGAAATAAATCAGCAAATGCCATTAAATGAGATGATGTTTATGAATGTATCATCAATGCACATACCTGTGGCACTGCACAGTGTAAAAGTGTTGTTGTTTAGCGTTCTCTTACACTTACTCTAGCAGTTTACTCTGGCAGTAAATGTATTGTAAAATGAACATTACAACGCAAAAAATAGTGTCACTGCTATTTTCTTAACCAAAGAAACATGAGAAGAAAAGGTGCAAATGTGTATAATAATGTGTATAAGATGGAGAGAGATCTACAGCATCTCAGTACTGGATATTGAAAGATACTTTACTTGTGTCTCATTCAGTGTCTGAATGGAAAGCTATTTTAAACAAGGGTTTATACATGTGTAGACGTTGAAAGTACTTTGCTGCTATGTTTAAAGAAAGATTTTTTTATTATTATTTTATAAAATGATAAATTATAGTAGTAAAAATGATTCAACTTTGGCAGTTTGATTTATTAAGGTTGTACTCAGACTCACACAAATACACATGCATACATTCAAAGTGCAAATGCAACGCCTTTTATTGATGTTTTCACAGCCATAGCAGCACGTCTACAACACTATAACCATGACATTATTCACGGCTAAAACGTAAAGCGAATTCAAGGATTAAAGACACGGTGAACTTTAAAAATCATCATTTCCCCCTCTGTTGAGCTGCTCAAAGAACATAAATATCCAGCACTTGCTGGAGATTTATGCATCCATTGTATTCATTCAGCTATTAACTGAGCATAACAGTCCCAGTGGACAGTATAAGCAATGCAAATGCATACATTCACCAGACATGGTACTCATTTGGGTGACACGTTCATATCTGACCAATGATGTGTCCTGATCCCATTCCATATTTTTTCTTCTTAATAATTTCCTGATTTTTAGGGTTAGTTCACCCAAAAATGAAAATTCTGTCATTAATTACTCACCCTCATGTCGTTCCAAACCCGTAAGACCTTCATTCATCTTCGGAACATAAATAAAGATATTTTTGATGAAATCCGCGAGCTCTCTGACCCCTCCATAGACCGCTATTTAATTACCACTTTCAAGGCCCAGAAAGGTAGGAAAGAAATCGTTAAAATAGTCCATGTGACTCTAGTGGGTCAACCTTAATTTTATGAAATGATGAGAATAATTTTTGTGCGCAAAAACAAACAAAAATAACGAATTTATTCAACAATTTCGTTCTAGCCTGTGCCAGTCTCCTGCGCAGTTTCCATTGTAAATACAGTGCGACTCCTGTGTCATCATGGTGCTCACGTGAACAGCATCGCCTGCCATAGAACTCGAAAGCGCTGCACTGTTACAATGTAAACTGCAGGTTTGGAACAACATGAGGGTGAGTAATTAATGTAATTCATCAGTAATTCATTATTGGGTAAACTAACCCTTTAATTATCTATGGGGAGGGAAAGGCCTCAGAAAAACTAATTAAATAAAAGGACATAAAAACACACCTGGATGCTGGCAAATATTGATTGTTATAAAAAAAATTGAGTTATTCACTAAGATGACACATAATTGCATATATGATCAGCGTTTTATCCCACTTCCTTATAAACATCCAACACAATCACTAATCCCAGTGCATAGTTTTCTATCTCTGTATATCTGCAGATGCTTGTCCTCTCTGGCTGGGAATGTGGCCATCTGCCGTCGTGTTTCTGGGCGGATGAGGATGCCTACAGCGCAGCCACAGCATCTGGTAAAAGTTCTGATCGTGTCAAAACCGTGTATTCGCTCTGGGGAGTAACAGATAGACTAGGGTATGGACAAGGACACTGGAGGATGGCGTTCTGTCCAGGAACATCATAACGATGTGCAGGGAAGTTTGAAAATCACTTGGTTGAAGATTTTCACTGTTGGAAGATCATCTTTTTCATTTACTTGCTCTTGTTTCATTACGTATTTGCTAATGCATTCCTTCACTCCCTCATTTATTCTTTCAGTCAAAAACTCCTGCACTTGCAAATTCATTCAATCACTGACCTGTGTAATTATATCTATATGAGCTAATGTCCTGCCTCACTAATTCATGGACATATGGCCATCTTTTGCGCTGTCTGTTTTATTCTCTCATTCATTTACGCCCAAAGTGTTGAAATGCCTCTCGCATACTCACTCGTTCAGTACTGAGCAGAGCTTTTTATTCACATGACCACGTCAATCTATCAACCTGCCATTATTCACATTTATACACACTGTACCGTATGACGTAACATAGAAAATTGAATACTGAACAAAGCATGTGAAAGCATGTCCACTTGATCTTAATTTCAACTCTTCTCCTCCCATGTACACTCCCTGTTCGTCCAACATTACAGTACCTCATCGCTTTTTCCTCACCCCATTTGCATATAAACATTTTTTCTTACCCTTACATAAATTGGCCAAGACACTTGCTTCAGCAGAAATTTTAAATATATGGGGCACATTACAGATTAGCACTAAAAGTCCTCATCAGCACTCCAGGGCTTGTAGGAGAGTGTATGTGTGTGTGTGTGTGTGTGTGTGTGTAAGAGAGAGAGGGATGGAGAGAGGGAGAGAAGGGGGGAAAAAGAGGCTGGGAGTGTGAGAGAAAGGCAGGACGAAGAAGGAAGAATGAAAATGGTGATAGATTTTGGGTGGGGAGCAGAGCGTGGTTGGGCCTAATGAACAGGAATCTAATGGTGGAGAATGGTTTTCCATCAGTCATGGCTCTAAAGCCGGGCTCAGCATGTAATTAAATGGCACAAACATACACACAGTGAAAAACATGCATGGGCATGAGGAGACACACACACACACACACACACACACACAAAGTTCTATTTAGCAAATGTATTGGGCTCAGATATATACATGTTTATATTCATTTTAATTGTTTGAATACATATTTAATTCACAGGTGGGGTTTTTTCACATATTTTGAATTACCAATTACATTGCGTTGTGTTTTGGGATTAAAGGAAAAGACCATAAGCAAAAGTTTTCAAATAATCTACCCATTTCTGTGATGGGTAGGTTTAGGGTTATAGGATAGAATATACAGTCTGTACAGAATAAATATCCTTATGTATATGGAATGTGCTCATAAAACATGAAAAACCAACGTGTGTGTGTGTGTGTCTGGTCCTGGTAAACCTTATGTAATGGGGACATTTTTTTGTTCCCCATGAGGAAAACAGCTTATAAATTATCCTAAGTGAAGTTTTTTGTGATGATTAGGTTTAGGGGGAAGGGTTAGAATATACAGTAATAATTATGTCTGTGGAAAGTCCCCATAAAACATGAAAACCCAACGTGTGTGTGTGTGCTTGTTTATGTGATTTAAGAGGACACAAATTTGTATAATGACATGGGTATTACACTGGTATTACAACGTAAACGTGGTTTATGAGGACATTTCAAATGTCCTCATGTTTCAAATAGCTTTAAAAACATACTAAACAATGTTTTATTAAAAATGTAAAAATGCAGAATGTTTTCTGTGATGGGTAGGTTTAGGGGTAGGGGTAGTCTAGGGGGATAGAATGTACAGTTTGTACAGTATAAAAACCATTACGTTGCACCAACATGTGTGTGTGTGTGTGTGTGTGATGCTTAAATTACGAAACATGACATTTATTTATTTATTAGCACATAAAGCTTAACCGTAAATCTGAGAATAATTTTACTGTCAGTGAATTTAGTTTTGTACCCATATTTCAGTTAAACAACAAATGTTATGTTAGAATGTCCTCAAGAGTTAGTTAACCTTCAAAAAATGTTTCTCTATAATTCTAATCTAATACTTCATGTAGTTATAAGTTTATCTCTCACCACAACGTGATCTAATGAGAATGTGTATATTTTTACATGTAGTTCTACCGCACGTACATTCATATTTTCATACACACTGAAACGTATAATATTGACATATCGACAGCACTAAAACGTAAAAAATATTTACATATGAACAACTTTATCGACGTACAATACAAATTTATGAATATTTAAATTGTGGTATTAATGTTATTGACTCTATTGTATTGAATTGTCATATCAGTGACATGTTTTTAGTTGCATTTATTAATCACAGTTTACTCATCTACTTAATAAGAAATAATAACATTTTGCTCTGTTCGTGACTTCTGCTGAAAACGTGTTTCGGAGGATTACATAATGTTAAACAAGACTACACTTTAAAACCTTAAAATATTTTTTTTAAATTAATCGTTTAACCATTTTGTAATATTTAGTTTGTTTGCCGTGAGACAAAAAGGGCATTTTCTCCTATACAGCGACTGACAATGGAACCATAAAATACACCAAAACACAACATAAGTTCACAAAAGACATCAATTTTCAAATCAAATCTTTTGAATCCATACGTTTGAGAGGAACAGATCCAAATTCAGCCCTTTTTCCAGTGATCTTCATCTTCATTCTCAACATCAAATCCTGCGCTCGTTATGATGAATTCAAATTCAAAATGTGCGCCCTCAATAAGCGTTAAGACATGTTTTACGCCAGTGATATCAAACGCTCATTGGCTCTCGCCTGCTTCGTCACAGATTGCAACATGCCGTGTTTAAGTCAATGTACATTTGAAAATGGGAAATATGCGCCTTTACGGAGTAAACTGAAGCCGGATTAACATTTTCAAGGATTAATAACTTAATTTCAGCTCTGTACCTCATACTATTATATACCACCAGAGAGGACTGTGACTGCAACACAATGTCATTTGAATGACTTTTGGAACTGCTTTTGAAAGAGCATTGTACGTACATCCATATTGTACTTTTTAGCATCTATCTAAACATACAGTGTCTTTGAAAGTTACATATTAATACCTACGTATTAATAATGAGACCAGGCTGCTCACCAACACTAAGATGATTGGACATTAAAGGCAATTAAATCTCTCCAGTTTTGCCTACATTTAACACCAAATGGGATTCATTGCATCAGGTAATGAAATCATCTCAAATTAGATAGTCTGTGCTGACTCTTTGATTCTCTCAGCAGGATAAGCAAGGCCACATCAGTGGTGAATTTAATTGTTCCGAGTCTCATTAGTCTCTGCTATGTTTAGCACTGGGGATGTGCAGCTTTATGAAGAGCCAGCAAAGATGCAGAGTATCACTTCACTGTACCCTTGAGATCTGTCACGAGGAAGATCAACTCATTTACAAATGATACAGATGTAAAGTTTTCCCACAAGCAAAGTTTAGCTTATGAAGTGTTTTTAAAAAGTCATCTTTATTTCTCTCAATAGATTATGTGTACAGGGTCATATCATTCAGAAATGTCTTCAGACATTTCACTATGAACGACCTCAAATGAGTACTTCACTTTTCACAAATAATAGAAGATTTCTTTTATAAGGAGGGAAAACTTGAGTCTGAAAGCATTTAAAAATGCTTCACAAAAACCTCAGGATCTAGACTAAATCATGTGTACCCCTGATAAACTCAAACTGTCCACATATTTTAAATGTTTTTATATTTTGGTTATGATTTTAATTGAATGTGTGATTTTAACTACAGGCTGAGGACATTGCTGGAAATTATTTATTAAAATCATTTTTGGCAAAGTGCTAATGTCTGACTTTAGCACAGATACTAGGATTACATGAAAATCTCTGGAAAAACTAGCTGTGGTTTCAAAGTCCTGACAAGCTGCATTTCCAAGCTGCAATGTTCTCTGTCCTCACTCTGAAATGACTCTCTGCCTTCTTAATCTCCTCACCTCACAGAGCTCACAGTGAGAGATCAACTTAATAAATCAGTCTTTTAACATTCAATAACAATTACTATGGTTTACTAAATCTATGTCACATAACCAAAAATGTGCCTTATTTTCTTAGAAATAAAATCTGGCTTTCAGTTCAAGCCACATTCAATCCAGTTCACAATTATAAACTATAATGTATATATTTTGTTTATTTATTAGTTGAACTTAACGTTTTTGACTCAATTAAGTAGGACTTAAGTACATCTTTAGTTGTAATTTCATAATTGCTTCTAGTGTCTTTAAAATACAATAAAAAAATTGACGAATGTTCACACACACAGATGCACACATACATGCAAACTTATCATGCGTATCTGTGTCGTGTCTCTTATGTTCATGCCAAAACTCATTCATCCGCTCAGATACACTGGTGAAGCAGAATGCGCCCGAATCCACCCATTTAGCCCATTTCAAACACATGGATAGACAGTACTGCTGCCCAGAGACTGGTGGAGAGATATTGAAAGAGAGAGAATCTGGGTGACTGGATGTAGAGACAGCAAATGGCAAAACAACATATCTAGAGAAAAAAATATATAGATGGGCACAGAGAACTAGATCAAGACTATATCGCGCTTCATTTTAATTGACCCTGGTATCATCAAGTCCCCTGGTAACAAGTCCAAATGAATTTAAACCTTTCAGTGTCCACAAACACATAAAGAACATGTTTCTGGCATGATATACACTGGGGTCTGAGAAAAGTCTGAGAGTACTAATATAAAATAATCATAACAATACCACAAAACCCATTTCTAACCTTAACCGCATCCCACCTTAATACCAGCACATGTGTTCTGGGTAACACTTTATTTTACAGTGTCCTTGTTACACCTTACATGTATTTACTACAGTAATTACAGTAAATTGTGAAATTACAGTACATGCACCTAACCCTAAACCAAACCCTACTCCTAACCCTATAGTAAGTACATGTTCATTACTTACTGTAAATGTATAATTACAATGTAACAAGGACATCTTAAAATAAAGTGTAACCGTGTTTTGCAATACAACATAAATACAGTAAGTACAGTGTATGTATGTATCAACATGTCCTCCAACCAATACGCCAATATAGGTCGTTTGTCACTTCCCTGAAATACGACCCATAGGAGCGTTTTCTAAAGTTGTGCCCCTAACGACAACAGGACAATTTCATTTTAATTTTCATTGTTCCCTTTTATCTGCGTTTTATTTCAGGTTTTGCGTAGCTCAATTGGTAGAGCTTTGCAATATACAACAACATGTAATCATGTGATCGTTCAATCGTGGGTTTGATCCCAGGGAACGCATGTGCTCATAGTGTATATGCACTATAAATCACTGGGTAGGTTTAGGGATGGGGTGGGTGTAGTTGTTAATAAAAAAAGATTTTTGCTAAATGGAAAGATGACAAATGGTGGTAAAAAGTCCATACATTGCATTTAAATGAACACACATTTTTATTGGTAACGACAGTCATTACGTAATTTCATGACGTCAGATTTAACACGACACTGTCATTATTTTTACGCCAGCTAGAGGGCGCATGACTTTAAAAAGTAAATAAAGGTCATAATAAGGTGCTTGAAAAACGACCTATAGAGTTTGGTATGTATGTATGTATTTACATAGTATTTAAAGACACCTAATATTAGCCAAATTGGTAATTCCAATTCTAACTGTTAACTAGTTGCTTATTAGCATGCATATTACTAGGATTGGCTGTTTATTAGTACTTATAAAGCACATATTAATGCCTTATTCTGCATGACCATATTCTACATTCCTAATACTACCCAATACCTAAACTTAACAACTACCTTACTAACTAATAATAAGCAGTAATCAGGAGTTTATTGAGGCAAAAGTCATAGTTAATAGTTAGTTAACAGTGACAATTGGACCCTAATCTAAAGTGTGACCACCAAATTATATTATGGTACAATGCATGAACTTCACAAGTTTGTGTAAAACCTGGTGATCATGTCCTCCAGTATTATTCGAAATGATCCAAAGAGCATCTTAAGGCTTCAATTGCAAAGAGCCACATGATCAATGTCATACAAAATATTTTATTTTAAAATTTAAAAAAATATAATTTTTATTTTTTGTTTGTTTCCAGATACCTAATGTGATTTAATTGACAGAGATAAACAAATAGAAACAAGTAGATTATGATAAACTAATAGCATGTAGCACATATATAAATTGTATGAGATCAGAGATAAATCAAGGATATCTCTATTCTATTTTCCTTAAAGGCACTTTAATTGCTTTTGTATTGCACAGATGGGAACATTTAATTCTTCCTGTATGCAGTGCAGCTGATGCATCTCTGCGAGGCTTATCAGCGTCTCGGATGCCCACGTTCCAAGCCATCTCTAATCAAAATACATGCAGAAAATAATTATCAAGGTGGAGACTATCAGTTTTGCTCCTAATAATTAGGCAGGGTTCAGAAAAGGTTATGACTCATTGATGATTGCTGTTTTCTGTGTCCTCCGTGTCAGAAAGGATAAGGCAGAGAGAAAGAGAGAGAAAGAGAGAGTGCTTTATTTATAGAATTCTCTTGAGGCTTCATGTATATAAATTGCCCAGATTTTATGTGACATGGGACTTTATGATTAGCTATTATTAGTCCACCCACACATCATTTATGAATAATATGTGTGTGCGCCCCTAGCATAGACACAGATCAGTGTTTGTAATAGAGATACATTGTGATTGAATTTTGCACATCATAACTTTATGAGTGAAACAGCTGAAGAATTCCCCTTTAAATTCACGCTGGTAAAGCAGTGACCTTTATAATGTCCAGTGCCCACAAAAACACACATATATAAGTAGTAGTAACCCATGCACTCATGGGCCATGAGTTTACGCCCCCACTCAAATACTGCCAAGCGCATGTTCATGTCATATTAGAGATGCATGAATCTATACTTTGGGTTGAACTTTTTGGGTGATGAATGTTACATTAACAGTAAAGTATGTGCATTTAATTCTATGTTTTGTGATAAATGAGAATGTTACTGTCCTGCTAGCATACAAATAACAGGTATATCATAGAAGTGTCAGTAGAAGTTAGAAGTAGAAGTCTTGTGTGTTGGGAAACACTAAATGATGTGACATCCATTTAGGAATGTGCTAAAATACATATGGGACATTCTGGACATTTATTTAATTTAAATCAGGGTCTGTTTGCCATGGAACGAGCACAAAAAGTTAATTATTAATAATAAGTCAAGCATAGCACCAGTTCTGGCAGGTCACGTTAGTCAAGCTCACATCAGCTGACTGTCAGCTGATCACGTCTACCTACAGGAATACGATGTCTATCACAACATAAATATATAAGCTCCTTCAGTACTATCAGCAGCTATCACGTTTCTCCAGGGCTCATTTACCCTCCTCTATCCCCAGCTCCTCCTCTCGTCCAGTCAGGATTTGGTATTCTGATTCCCCTTGAATCACACTAAACTAAATTCCCAAATTATTTTGTACATTTAAAGGAACATGCCGACTTTATTCACGGGACTAGCTTATTCACTGTATCCCCCAGAGTTAGATAAGTCCATCCATTTTTATCTCCACGCGTGCCATAACTCTGTCTGATGCACCCACCGCTAGCCTAGCTTAGCACAAAGACTGGAGGTAAATGGCTCCAGCTAGCCTACTGCTCAATAAGTGACAAAATAACGCCAACATTTTCCTATTTACATGTTGTGATGTGTATAGTTACATCGTGTACTAAGACAGACGGAAAATGAAAAATTGCAATTTTCTAGACCGATATGGCTAGGGACTATACTCTCATTCCTGCGTAATAATCCAGGCACTTTGCTGCCGTACCATGGGTGCAGCAGCGCAATGATTTTACACAGTACCTGAAAATAGTCCCTAGCTCACTCTCTGTGCAAGCAGGTTGTCACGTGTGCAGGTTGGCGCTGCATAATATCATTGGCAACTTTTCATTTTCCGTCGGTCTTAGTACACGATGTAACTATACACATCACAACATGTAAATAGGAAAATGTTGGCGTTATTTTGTCACTTATTGAGCAGTAGGCTAGCTGGAGCCATTTACCTCCAGTCTTTGTGCTAAGCTAGGCTAGCGGTGGGTGCGTCAGACAGAGTTATGGCACGCATGGAGATAAAAATGGTATGTATAAACTTATCTAACTATGGGAGATACAGTGAATAAGCTAAAGTCCCCAAAAGTCGGCGTGTTCCTTTAATATCGACATGATATCTGCAATACATTATGTTAGTTCTGTTCTGTTTACCCTAAGGGGGGTTATTGCTGCTCTCTCTGCTCTTATCCATGCTAGGCTGCATGGATGCCCAGGGAGTTCTTGCCCAGAACAGAACCATACCGACAATCCAAACTGTATGTTAATAGTCAATCAATCATCTTTGACGATAGTGGTACTGACAGAACTAAGGTTTAAACATACTTTCAGGCTGAGTTTACCCTAAAGGCCTGGTGTTTGTATGTGTGTGTGTGGTGTTTTTACGTAGAGAAATACTGATCAGCTGCCATATTAACTTTAATCAGGTCACACTGTAATAGAATGCTGCACTCTCCGCTGCAGGAAACAGGCTTAATTAAGTCGAATCTGTTTTTCATGACGTTCCCCATAAGTGAATTAGCCGTGTAGACACTCACCAGGCCACATTAGTTAAGGTTATTTTATTTGTGTCTGCTCTGCCTAGGTTTTTTTCCTAGGCTTATTACTCCGTACCAAAACATTTAGGCCCGGTTTTAAAGACAGAGCTTAGATTAAGCCAGGATTAGGCCTTAGTTCAATTAGGGCATTTAAGTAGCTTTTTTAAACATGCCTTAGAAAAAAAAAATACTGGTGTGCATGACACAAAACAATGGCACTGACATACACTATATTGCCAGAAGTATTGGGACACCCCTCCAAATCATTGAATTCAGGTGTTCCAATCACTTCCATGGCCACAGGTGTATAAAATCAAGCACCTAGGCATGCAGACTGCTTCTACAAACATTTGTGAAAGAATGGGTTGCTCTCAGGAGCTCAGTGAATTCAAGCGTGGTACTGTGATAGGTTGCCACCTGTGCAATAAGTCGTGAAATTTCCTCACTACTAAATATTCTACGGTCAACTGTTAGTGGTATTATAACAACGTGGAAGCAATTGGGAACAACAGCAACTCAGTCACTAAGTGGTAGGCCACATAAAATCACAGAGCGGGGTCAGCGCATGCTGAGGTGCACAGTGCGCAGAAGTCACCAACTTTCTGCAGAGTCAATAGCTACAGACCTCCACTTCATTATCTCAAGAACAGTGCGTAGAGAGCTTCATGAAATGGGTTTCCATGGCCGAGCAGCTGCATCCAAGCCTTATATCACCAAGTGCAATACAAAGTGTCGGATGCAGTGGGGTAAAGCACGACTCTGGACTCTAGAGCAGTGGAGACGTGTTCTCTGGAGTGAATAATCATGCTTCTCTGTCTGGCAATCTGATGGGCGAGTTACAATCTGGGTTTGGCAGTTGCCAGGAGAACGGTACTTGCCTGACTGCATTGTGCCAAGTGTCAAGTTTGGTGGAGGGGGGGTTATAATGTGGGGTTGTTTTTTCAGGGGTTGGGCTTGGCCCTTTAGTTCCAGTGAAAGGAACTCTTAATGCTTCAGCATACCAAGACATTTTGGACAATTTCATGCTCCCAACTTTGTGGAAACAAAGTTTGGGGAAGGCCTTTCCTGTTCCAACATGACTGCGCCTGTGTAAAGCCTTCCCATATAAGTTGAAGCTATTATAGCTGAAAAGGGTGGGCCAACTTCATATTAAAACCTACAGATTAAGAATGGGATGTCATTAGAGTTCATGTGCATGTAAAGGCAGGCGTCTCAAAACTTTTGGCAATATAGTGTATTTCAAGATCTGTCAGTGCAAGTTGCTTTCAGTTAAAACAGCTCAAACATGAATTTTAGTCTGGCACTAGCTTATATGGAATGCCACGACTGCCAAAATTAAAAATAAATAAATAAATAACTAAATATACAAAGAAATGTAAAAAAGCAAAAATAAAAAAATAAATATACATAGAATATACATATACATTTCCTTATGTATATATATATATATTTTTTTTCCACATTTATTTATTTATTATTTTATTTATTTATACATTTATTAATTTCTATTTTAATTTATTTCCACATTTATTCATTTCTACATTTATTTATTTTTACATTTATGTATTTCTACATTTATTTATTTATTTATACATTTATGCATTTTTACATTTCTTTGTCCGTAGGGTAATGAGGAGGCCGTGGTTTACCTCAGACATAGCAATCGAGCTCAGAGTAGGTGAGGGCGAAGTGTTGAGGCCACAGTGACACCTTGTGGTGTGGCCAAAATACAATAAGTATAGCCTACTGACATTGATACTGTCTGTGATGAATGACTTGGATAGGTATATGCCCCTTAAAATGCAATGCATATTTCAAAGTTCCAAAATATAATTATTATTTTTTATTTTTTCCATCATGGTGATTAGTGTTTTCTTTAGTTGGGCAGTTTGACGACTTTTTAATGTGTGGCAAGAAAAGCAAGAGATAACACAATCAAATGCTGTCAGCTGCTTGATGATAAGAATATATGGTAATGCTTTAGATTACAGCCCGGAAAGTACTGTGTAACTAAAGCGAATTTACAGCGTAACATTCAGTAATTATAGTGTAACTATAAAGTAAGTACGTGTAGGTATAAGGGAACAATATGTAATATTTGGGGAATAAAGGGGTAACTATCAGGAAAATTAACAAATGATTTACTGAAAGTATTTTAGTTAAGGTTTTTTTTGCTTTTCTATGTATATTTATTTATATATATATATTTATTTATTTTTGCTTTATTACATTTCTTTGTATATTTATTTATGTATGTATTTATTTATTTTTTTATTTTGGCAGTCGTGGCATTCCATAGGGCTTAAGCCTTGTATGTGAAACCAAGGTTTAGAGTTTTTCTGTCCCTTTTTCTGTTTTTGTGCAATGTATTTGTGACAGTAATGTATTGTGTAATATATTGTGACCTGTTGGATTTGCACACAATTTGCTGGTTTTGTTGGCTACCACAGTGATAACAAGATTCTTATTTTCTTATTTTGGAGTACCATGTTAATGCCTTGGCACATCACTTAGCAGGATTTTAAAAATGAAAATACCATGGTAAAAGCATCTGATACTATCATTGTACTAAGTTACTACCACTATTTGCTGAACCTGTGCAAAAGAGAAAGAGAGGATGGGGAGAAAAATCCATTGTGTTGCTATACAAAGAACAGATGGGGATGGAAAGTCCCCACAAGATTAAATTTGCAAAGTTGTATATGTGTTTGCGTGTGAGAGAGATAGCGAAAATTCATCCTCACACATATGTTGTTACATGTCTAGTCTGTTTTTGCTTGTCTTTGAGTTTGTTCCTTTGTTCATTTGTTCATTTTCCAGCCACTCCTGTGTTCCCATGGTCACATCATTATGAGTTCATTTGTCCCAGCTGTGTCTCGTTAATTAGTCTAGTCATCACCTCGTTTGCCCTGTGTATTTAGTTCTTAGTGTTTCTTCAGTGTTTGTCCATCGACGTCTACGTATACTGGTGTTTTTGAGTGTTTCCTGTGAGTTTGTGCATTAAAAGTTCCTGTACCTACACCAAGTTTGTAACATATGTGACTCTATGCCAAAAGAAAACATACATTCTTCTCTAAAAAATCATCCCAAGAATGAAACAAAGAATTATGGTACATCATAATCCTCTTGCTCTCTGTCTTTCTCTCTTTTTTTTCAGAAAGTTTGAGTGTAGCACAGAAGGCAGAGTGACATGTACAAAGGAGAGGCATTTTTCCTTTTTTTCCCCACTCGCTCTCATCTTTTGAGAAGATAGCCCTATTCTTTTTTCCTCCGAAAGCATTCATCTCTTTCTGGTCAGGACAGTGCATCTGTCATATGAGCCCTTGGGCTCAAAGTATGCGTGAGGGGTCAAAGATCTAAACTCCCACAAATCTCTAAATGCTTGGCTGAAAGAGGCCAGGGATGAGATTCGCCTTTTTGGTTTCTTCACTCTTTTCTTCCTTGTACATCATGGCATATTGTTACTGTGCTTTCCTAAGCAATGGCTCAATATATCTCATTATTTCTTCTCACAATTTGTCTGTTTCAGATGATAAGGAATCGCTCTCAACTCAAAAAAAAGATGCTCTTTCCAGTTAGTTAAGGTGATCTTTTCCATATATTTTGTACAATTTTAAACATTCTTTCAGACAAAAAAAGAAAATAAAAAAGGAAAATTATATATGAAATAAATGTTAAGATGTGATTGTGCCTTCAACAAGGTAAAAGGCCTGATGGTGAGAGGGCTGACTGTTTAATTTGACTTTACAAGCTTTGTGCTCAAGGTCGATGAACTACAAAGTGTTTCTTAGAAAGATTTTTGATATTGAATGTTGATATTTCCACTTTCCAATGATCAGCTTTTATTACACAAAATCCTGGTAACAGGGTTGCCATTTTAAGATCACAGCAACTATAAATTGAAGCATTCACTCTGTGAAATTATGATTTTTTTAAAGACTTTAATTATACTTTAAAAGGGGAAAATATGGTAAAAAGTTTCGTTACAAATTTATATGATACATTATGTTAAACTAAAACCAAAAAAAAGAATACAGTTTAGAAAGAGAATATAATAAAGACAAAATACTAGCTTTTCCAGCATTCCCACCAAAATATTTATATCTTTAGCTGATAATAGAAGATATTCTTTACACAAATGAGACAAATTTATGTAATGCTTATGTCTTTTCGTAGCCATTTCGTTTCACTCTCTCTGTCCCTTTCACTCTCTCAATCTCCCCGTATGTCTTTCTAGTCATAAAGAACCTCTCGAAAAACTCTGTCAAACACTGGTCCATTAAGACACATTTGGAGATTAATCTTCTAAAGAAGGAACATAAGACAGCTTGGATGAGCTTTTTGTCTTTGGATAATGTGTAAATCCATTTTGTAAAGACATGAGCCCCCCAAAAAAATGCTTCACTGCTCAGCGGGAGGAAGCCCGACCAGGCAACCCAGATTAACCAGAAGTCTTAAAGAGATTATACAAACAATCTAATTGCCTGTCTCTCAATTAACTAGCATATGCTGGACTGTGATCTGATGGCTTAAGAGTGTCATTTTGTTAGACACACATAACGCATATGCGCACATGCACATGCTCATGGAATCACACTCACAGCCCGTCGGCCCAATAGTCCAAACTCAATTATTGTGTGCTGTAGGCAGCCAGAGAGAGTCAGAAGAGAGGACAACAAAGGTTACTATTGGCAGTCTGTTCTAAGCCAATGCGTCTTTCCTATAGTGCACATACCAGTGTGACATTTATCTGCTCATCAATAGTGGAGAGCTGAAAACAACTGGTGTGCCCCTTTGTTCTTCCCTTAGGACATCATTTTGAGGATGCTAACTATATACGTGTGTCGGTTCATTTGGGAAAGTGCAAGGGAAAAAAGTATGACTCACATGTGAGAGCAATAAAGTAGTTTATTCAAATTCAGCAGAAAAAAATAAGGGCATTGGCCCTGTTTTCTATAAGTATGAAGGACATTTTTGAGCATGTTTTAAGTGCGGGATAATATGTAACCTTTTTAAGCTGCAATTGAGTGTTTTCTTGAGAGTCTAATTGGAAGATCACTCAGATTTGTATCTGTTTTTTATCTGTTTGTTTTTATCTGTATCAATTACAAAGCAATGGAAGAAGATACCCTCTAACTTGCTTCTCTTTGTACCAAAGCATAAACGCCACACTATAAATCATTCTATCTCGAGGCTTATTCATGAAAGAGATTTCCTGATAAATACAACAAACTCCCAATTATGCTATATGCAATAGAAGTTTGATCTCAAAGAAACACCAATGGGAAATACAAATGATACCATGGATCTATAAAATTAACATATCAAAAATATCATATACTATGTATAGTCAATTACACAACAAATCTATATAGACTGCATACATTTGTTAATGAAAAGCTATAGAGTGCAGCAGTTGGGTTCCCGTCCTTCGGATGAGATGTTAAACCGAGGTCCTGACTCTCTGTGATCATAAAAAAATCCCAGGATGTCCTTCGGAAAAAAAAAAGGGTGTAACCCTGGTATCCTGGCCAAATTTGCCCATTAGCCTCTGTCCATTATCATAATCATCATGGCCTCATAATCATCCCCATATACTGATTGACTTCATCACTCAGTCTCCTCTTCACCAATAAGCTGGTGTGTGGTGGGCGTTCTGGCAGGTGAATGCTGCGCATTGGTGATGGTTGAGGAGATTCCCCCCTTCCATATGTAAAGTGATTTGACTACCCAGAAAAGTGCTATATAAATGTAACAATTTATTATTATTATTATTATTATTATTATTATCAGGGCTTGACATTAACACCCACCAACCCGCCATTAGCGGGTGGATTTCAGCTGTGGCGTGTAACACAGTCACTCCCACTAGCCACTTTTGCGGGTTGAATTTTATTGTAGTCTTCTCTAAAGGCATCTGTTATAATCGTGTTGCGCATTATAAACAATCAGTCGCGATTATTTTGAGCTTATGAATACAGAGGCGTTCAGATTAGTCATCACTAAAACGCCGGAGTTTTGTTCAGAGCGCGCTCTCACTCACTGAAATCTGCACTCTTATCAAAAACAACAAAGCAGAGATGTAATAGATTCATTCATCATACAGTGATTGACTGTTTTTGTTCAATTTCAGCAGTGAAAATTGTTTTAAACAAAGATCACAGCAGAACTATCTGATGTGACTGCCATAAAGTTGGCTTGATGTTGGATGTTCAATATTCGCGAATTTAGGGACCGTCTCTAAAGTTACACAACATTGGTATACACGTTTATAACTTCAATAGAATTTGAAGAGAATGACTCACAGTAATAAAACTGTAAAGTGTTTATCTAGGTGTCAGGTATGATGCACACCTTTTAGATATTTTGATATTTAATAAAATAAACTGTCAAATAATTTTTTTTAAATATGTATATGTATTTCACTAGGCTACTGTATGGGCTCATACAGTAATTATGTTAGATTTAAATGTGGCATAGCTAATAGAACACTAATGAGAATATTGCTTGAAAATTAATTATATTTACACTAAATATAATTATATACACCTGTTATGTTACATTTCATGCAGACTTGATTTGGGTGTGTACAGTGGTCATTTACATATAGCCAACAACAAAATTCCCAACAACAACATTTTGGCCAGTGAAAATGCTGAGTGGCTAGTAACAGTGGCTGGTGAGCAAAAAAGTTAATGTCAAGCCCTGATTATTATTATTGTTATTATTATTATTATGGAAGTAAAAAATCATTCTTAGTCATTTAAAACATTAATCATGTTTCCTGGTGAAAACTTATTTTACCCATGATTCTCCAAAGAAATCAGACAAACGAAACAAGCAATTCACGCAAACCAGCTCTTGAGCATCTGAACGTGTGCTGTGGTATCTGGCACCAATTGAGATCTGGGGAATTTGGCCAAGGCAACACTTTGATCTCTTTGTCATGTTCCTCAAACCATTCCTGAACAAATTTTGCAGTGGCAGGGAGAAATATCCTGCTGAAAGAGGCCACCCTTGAAGGGGTGTATGTTGTCTGCAACAATCTTAAGGTAGGTGGTACGTTTTAAAGTATCAACATGAATGTCAGGACCCAAGGTTTCCCAGCAGAACATGGCCCAGAGTATAACACTGCCTTCTTCCCATAGTGCATCATGCTGCCATCTCTTCCTCAGGTAAACAACACACACACACACATCAGGCCAGGCAACCTTCTTCCATTGCTCCATGGTCCATTTCCATGAAGTTTTTCAACAATCTGAGCTACAGTAGCTCTTCTGTGTGATCAGACCAGAAGGACTAGCATCAATGAACCTTGGGTGCCCATGACCCTGATGCTGGTTCACTGGTTGACCTTCCTTGCACAACTTTTGGTAGGTACCAACCACTGCATGCTGAGAACATCCCACAAGACTAGCCAATACTATTTGGCCCCTGTCAAAGTCACTCAAATCTTTTCCCTTGCTCATGAAACTCAAGAACTGACTGTTCACTTGCGGTAAACATACAGGTGCTGATCATATAATTAGAATATCGTCAAAAAGTTTATTTATTTCACTAATTCCATTCAAAAAGTCAAACTTGTTAATTATATTCATTCATTACACACCGACTGATATATTTCAAATATTTATTTCTTTTAATTTTGATTATAACTGACAACTAAGGAAAATCCCAAATTCAGTATCTCAGAAAATTAGAATATTGTGAAAAGGTTCAATATTGAAGACACCTGGTGCCACACTCTAATCAGCTAATTAACTCAAAACACCTGCAAAGGCCTTTAAATGGTCTCTCAGTCTAGTTCTGTAGGCTACACAATCATGGGGAAGACTGCTGACTTGACAGCTGTCCAAAAGATGACCATTGACACCTTGCACAAGGAGGGCAAGACACAAAAGGTCATTGCAAAAGAGGCTGGCTGTTCACAGAGCTCTGTGTCCAAGCACATTAATAGAGAGGCGAAGGGAAGGAAAAGATGTCGTAGAAAAAAGTGTGCAAGCAATAGGAATAACCGCACCCTGGAGAGGATTGTGAAACAAAACCCATTCAAAAATGTCGGGGAGATTCACAAAGAGTGGACTGCAGCTGGAGTCAGTGCTTCAAGAACCACTACGCACAGACGTATGCAAGACATGGGTTTCAGCTGTCGCATTCCTTGTGTCAAGCTACTCTTGAACAACAGACAGCATCAGAAGCGTCTCGCCTGGGCTAAAGACAAAAAGGACTGGACTGCTGCTAAGTGGTCCAAAGTTATGTTCTCTGATGAAAGTAAATTTTGCATTTTCTTTTGGAAATCAGGGTCCCAGAGTCTGGAGGAAGAGAGGAGAGGCACACAATCCACGTTGCTTGAGGTCCAGTGTAAAGTTTCCACAGTCAGTGATGGTTTGGGGTGCCATGTCATCTGCTGGTGTTGGTCCACTGTGTTTTCTGAGGTCCAAGGTCAACGCAGCCGTATACCAGGAAGTTTTAGAGCACTTCATGCTTCCTGCTGCTTACCAACTTTACGGAGATGCAGATTTCATTTTCCAACAGGACTTGGCACCTGCACACAGTGCTAAAGCAACCAGTACCTGGTTTAAGGACCATGGTATCCCTGTTCTTAATTGGCCAGCAAACTTAGATAGAAAATCTAAGGAGTATTGTGAAGAGGAAGATGCGATATGCCAGACCCAACAATGCAGAAGAGCTGAAGGCCACTATCAGAGCAACCTGGGCTCTCATAACACCTGAGCAGTGCCACAGACTGATCGACTCCATGCCACGCCGCACTGCTGCAGTAATTCAGGCAAAAGGAGCCCCAACTAAGTATTGAGTGCTGTACATGCTCATACTTTTCAGTTGGCCAAGATTTCTAAAAATCCTTTCTTTGTAATTGGTCTTAAGTAATATTCTAATTTTAAATTTGGGATTTTCCTTAGTTGTCAGTTATAATCATCAAAATTAAAAGAAATAAACATTTGAAATATATCAGTCTGTGTGTAATGAATGAATATAATATACACGTTTCACTTTTTGAATGGAATTAGTGAAATAAATCAACTTTTTGATGATATTGTAATTATATGACCAGCACCTGTATATATAAAACAACTCCATCTTTTTATTTATATTGTCATTTGCAATGCTTTTGCTTTATGTGACTGTAGTTATTTCCTTCATTAAAGCCATTAAGTACACAGTCTTGTTTCTTTGTCTTTTTGTCAGATTTCAAATAGGTTCTTGCTTCAAATCAGAGTTTGTAATGTTGTGATTCAACTTGTAGCTGGTTGGATTGATTCATGCCTTTAACTAATTCCTATGGGGAAAATAAATGAGAAAAAATACTTTAACAAGACTGCTGAAAAAGTAGGCTAGCACGGTTGCACTCTATTAAAATGGCTAATTTCATAATTGGTTGATGGTAAAGTACTCACATTAATCTGTTGATAAAATATTTTAACAGACAAACGATGACCGAATGGTTAATCCTAACAAAGCCACTGTAAGTACTGGATATATTTACCTGAGTAAGCAATGCAATTGTTTAATAAGAGTGACCATGCAGGGATGTCTATTTTAAGGTGCATGTATGGTGATAAAGTGTTGGTGGTGAGTTTTGATAGTTATTGTAGCGATTTGTCAGTAAAGTGGTACATAGAAGTATATGATATTTCCCAGGGAACAAGGCAGTGTGGTTTGGGGAAGACAGATGGTCCAGTCTAGAACTGTCGACTTGAAATGAAGGACATTTCAATCATTAGAGGAGTTTTGTGCTTGTTACTCGCAGTGTGGGAGAAGCAACTTTGAAACTTGTCAAGTTACAAGATGCTCATAATTTAAATAAATTAAACTATAGCTACACTGGCCTAAAATGTACTCTAAATATAGCTTTAGCTGGCTGATGATATAATTTATAATTGAATTAGTCATTTTTTGGCAGAAAAACAATGAGGTTGTATTAATGAATAAACAAATCTTAATTAGAGTGACAGATTTAAACATTTAAGAAACATTTATGCTAAATACAACAACTAAAATACACAAATTCAGTGGAGTATTTTTTTTTTTCTATGTAATTATTATTAACTGATTTTGAAAAGCAAATATCTTAATCATATCGCAACAAATACCGTTTTCATTCAACTAAAATGCTCCATTTAAAACCACATTATAATTGCTCAAACAATGAAGCCTAATATTTGATCAGAATATCAAAACTGTAAAACACTAATAATAATATCCACTGGGAGAAGTATCATTCCATCACAGATATGAAAGATGGCACATGAACGTGTGTTATCTCTTAACATGTTTTTTCAGCTCAACATACATATTGTCACACCCCTCATCCAAGCTGTTATTCAGAGAAGTACAGCAGCTGAAATTGGCTCAGAATTACTATCACAGGCCTGGACTAGAGGAACATAAAAGGAGGTGTAATTGCCATGTTTAGGGGCAGAAGGAAACATGGACATCAAGCGTAGAAAGCTCTGGCTATCACCGGTCGAGAGAGAGAGAGAGAGAGAGAGAGGAGAGAGAGAGAGAGAGAGAGAGAGAGAGAGAGAGAGAGAGAGAGAGAGAGAGAGAGAGAGACTGAGAGAGAGAGAGAGAGAGACTGAGAGAGAGAGAGAGAGAGAGAGAGAGAGACTGAGAGAGACTGAGAGAGAGAGAGAGAGAGAGAGAGAGAGAGAGAGAGAGAGAGAGAGAGAGAGAGAGAGAGAGAGGCTCCACACTGACAGAATCCATAATTGCCACCTTCACCCAATTTGAATGACAACTCCAGTAGTTCCTAAATAGAATTGTGTTGCATTGTGAGAGACACAAAGGAAACGTATCAAATGAGATGCAGGTCTGATTTTTTCTCAACCCAGCACAAGTATATTAGCCAGAATAAATAAGACCCAGTTCTCAGACAGGTGGGCTTGCTGTTGTTGCTCTTTTTTTTCTCCCAGCAGAGGCAAAATCCTTGATAATTGGTCATAAGGGGAGGATTGACCTTTGCTAAGGCAAATGACTTTGCAGGTCCCTATGAAACTCAACACAATGTCCAACGCCATCTGCCATGTTTATCTGTGTGTGCGTATCACTGTCTGTGTGTGTACATCTGTGTGTGTTTGTATTCTTTTGTGTCGTGAGCAAACACTCAGCAAATTAAGGGCAGTACACAAGTCAGCAGTTCTTTTTCCTACTAGAATAACCTCAAAGCCCAAAGCTTCATGAGGAAAGTTGCTGTTATTGTTGTTTTTTTTGCTGTAGATCACGGGCTGCTAAAAACATTTTGAATAAGTCGGGGCGAGACTTTCCTGGGGAAAGTTCCTGCGGTGGAAACGTGGCTTTTGTGAATAAAAGTGTCCGTGACTAGTGAACAGCAGCTGGGAGTTTCAATATGTGAAATAAATGATTAAGTAATATTTAAGATAAAGTAAATGTCACAAAATCTTTGTATTCCACTGAAAGGCTAGGGAATACAGCAAAATGCTGCACTTTGACCACCTGAAATTTCACAAGATGTTGTATATTTTCCTCTAGTACTATTTTTTATACCTTATCTTGATAATTTAGATGTTTTGTTTATGATTCATATACACTCACCTAAAGGATTATTAGGAACACCATACTAATACTGTGTTTGACCCCCTTTCGCCTTCAGAACTGCCTTAATTCTACGTGGCATTGATTCAACAAGGTGCTGAAAGCATTCTTTAGAAATGTTGGCCCATATTGATAGGATAGCATCTTGCAGTTGATGGAGATTTGTGGGATGCACATCCAGGGCACGAAGCTCCCGTTCCACCACATCCCAAAGATGCTCTATTGGGTTGAGATCTGGTGACTGTGGGGGTCATTTTAGTACAGTGAACACATTGTCATGTTCAAGAAACCAATTTGAAATGATTCGAGCTTTGTGACATGGTGCATTATCCTGCTGGAAGTAGCCATCAGAGGATGGGTACATGGTGGTCATAAAGGGATGGACATGGTCAGAAACAATGCTCAGGTAGGCCGTGGCATTTAAACGATGCCCAATTGGCACTAAGGGGCCTAAAGTGTGCCAAGAAAACATCCCCCACACCATTACACCACCACCACCAGCCTGCACAGTGGTAACAAGGCATGATGGATCCATGTTCTCATTCTGTTTACACCAAATTCTGACTCTACCATCTGAATGTCTCAACAGAAATCGAGACTCATCAGACCAGGCAACATTTTTCCAGTCTTCAACTGTCCAATTTTGGTGAGCTCGTGCAAATTGTAGCCTCTTTTTCCTATTTGTAGTGGAGATGAGTGGTACCCGGTGGGGTCTTCTGCTGTTGTAGCCCATCCGCCTCAAGGTTTTGCGTGTTGTGGCTTCACAAATGCTTTGCTGCATACCTCGGTTGTAACGAGTGGTTATTTCAGTCAAAGTTGCTCTTCTATCAGCTTGAATCAGTCGGCCCATTCTCCTCTGACCTCTAGCATCAACAAGGCATTTTCGCCCACAGGACTGCCGCATACTGGATGTTTTTCCCTTTTCACACCATTCTTTGTAAACTCTAGAAATGATTGTGCGTGAAAATCCCAGTAACTGAGCAGATTGTGAAATACTCAGACCGGCCCGTCTGGCACCAACAACCATGCCACGCTCAAAATTGCTTAAATCACCTTTCTTTCCCATTCTGACATTCAGTTCATGAGTTCAGGAGATTGTCTTGACCAGGACCACACCCCTAAATGCATTGAAGCAACTGCCATGTGATTGGTTAATTAGATAATTGCATTAATGAGAAATTGAACAGGTGTTCCTAATAATCCTTTAGGTGAGTGTATATTATGCATTATCTATCTATCTATCTATCTATCTATCTATCTATCATTTCCCCCCACACTTCCCCCTTCATCCCTCTTCATCACAGTAATTCCCAAGTCTCTTTTATCTTTCCTGTATTTATTAGTGTGAGTTATGAAGACTTGCCCACTGCCATATGGGGAGAAAATGGTGTCTCTGCTTCCGTTCTGGTACTTTACGGCTCTGTGGAGCACGGCTCTCTTAATCAGGGGCCTCATCACTGCTCCTGTTTCTGCCGCACGTTCGGGCTATTAAAGCCACGGGCTGATTACTGAGAGAATGTATTGCTGACATCCAGAGCTCAGTCTGTCACTATGTCTGATTGGAATTTCTGCCAGGATGAAATAAAGTAAGTGTTCCAAATGACCCAAAATGCTCAGAAATCATTAAGGTGATCTCCAGTGTGATTTAATAGTGCAAATCAGTTGTCAAGATTTTCTGTGGTGCTGAGAGAGACTGAGGTTTGAAGAAATCAAGGAATATATCTATTTGGAATCAAACTGCAGAAATATCTCATACTAAGAGAAAAATACTTCAAACAGGGATTTGGTCGATGGTCATCAGGGGAGACCAGGGATGCTATCTCAGAGCAAACAGCTGTGAACCTAGCAGACCGACGTCAGGTTGACTTCTGCAGTTTTGCATCACCTGTGAATCACAACAGTAATGGTGCCACCTGCTTTTTATCATAGCGCGAGCTCATTGTGGTAGCCTGGACAGGAGCCTTCAAGGCCCATAGAGCAGCATGCCAAGCGTAAATTAAAATATCAGCCTCAAACAGAGGGAGCCAAGTGACAGGATTATGGTGAAAATGGCCATCCTCAAGTGAGAGAGATGAACAATAAAAAGAAAAGGAAAGGAGTCTCTTTCTGAGGCCTTAGAAATGGTTCAAAATTAACTTCTGCAGAAATCTGCAGTATATGAAAAAATATAGGCTCAGAAAGACACAAGAATTAACAATACAATGTTGGTTATATGTTTGTTTTACAATAAATATTAGTGATACTCCAGCGTATTGATTGAGGAGTGACAAAAATGTAGCTTATCATTCTTATCATCTGTTGGTTTATATTCGTCTGTCATTATTGCAATTTAATAACACTTTATTTTGCATAATCCAGCTTGTTAAAAAAATCATATTTAGAAATTGAGAAATACAGTAAAGCACTTTAAGTAGCTTAATACATCTTTCAATAGTTTCAGATTGGTAAGATTGTTTTGGTAACACTTTAGTTTGGAGACCAAGCCTCACTATTAACTAGTTGCTTATTAGCTTGCATATTACTAAAATTTTGGCCGTTTATTAGTACTTATAAAGCACATATTAATGCCTTATTCTGCACAAGTACCCAAGTACCAGTACATAAACTTAACCACTACAACAACTACCTTACTAACTATTAATAAGCAGTAAATTAGGAGTTTATTGAGGCAAAAGTCGTAGTTAAAGGTAGGGAAATTTTTTATATAAACACTTTTATACTGGTTGAAACTCTCTTCACATCATCAGGATGTATTCAAGTATTCTGAATATTAAAACATGAATATATCTTCTGTGAAAGTCTCAGGACAAAAAAATGTTCGAATGCAATCATGCGATGTCCTACCTGCCTGTCAACAAATGTATGTCCATAAATCCACGCACCCTGCTCAAGAAGAAATCACACATCATCAGCGTATTTCATAAGGGTTATGCAGAGTTGTAGACAAACAGTCACGGAGCGCCAAAAACAAACAGCAGCCGCCTTTTACAGTTCCAAAACAACAACTTATGCTGCGTTCATGCCATGTCGTAACCCGTGACTATCCGGAGCTGTTCACATCCTCAGACTCAGATTTATACGTTTCTATGTCAACAATCATTGGCAAAATGAATCTGTAGCAGTCAGGTGGTACAAGAAAGACCTCTGTTGTTTACATTCGTTTTTATTTTATTTATTTTGTAATGTTATGTGCTTTGTCATGAGGTAATTTAATGCCATCTCTCATCTTGTGATGCTTTGCAGACTCTGCTGTGCATGTTCATGTGTTTTGGAGGAAGCATGGCTTTGGAGAGCGCACTGAAGGGAGCGTGGGATCTCATGCTTTCAAAGCTAGCTTGCTTTTGCTAGCCTCTCCGAAATTGCCTACTCTAGCTTTAATAGTGAATATGTGTGCTCCAAACTAAAGTGTGACCGATTTTTTTATGTTTTTAAAATAAGCCTCTTATGCTCACTAATTTCTTTGATTAAAAATTACAGTTAAAATAATCAAATGAAACATTAATACATGACTATTTTCTATACATTTAAAAATGTATCATTCCTGTGATGGCAAAGCAGCCATTACTCCAGTCTTCAGTGTCACATGATCCTTTAGAAATCTTTCTAATATGCTGATTTGGTTCTCAAGAAACAATTCATATTATTATCAATGTTGAAAACAGTTGTGTAATATTTTTTTTATTAAATTTTTTTTTCAGGATTCTTTGGTAAATAGAACTTTCAAAAGAACAGCATTTATTTTCAGAAGAAAAGGACGTCTTTACTGCCACTTTATACATCCAAACTTTTGGATGGTATTGTAAATATGGAACATGTTTTATAAATAAGATTTTTATTTTAAACTTATTTAAAGATAATTAAATATGAGTACACTAAATAATTATCAATGTTTAAAAAACGTGGCAGGAAAAAAAAGAAACAAACCAACACAAATGTTGTATCTCTGCACCTCTGGTAATTACTTAATGTACTTAATGTACTTAAGTATGTACTTAATGTAAATGTAAATGTAAATGTACTTAATGTAAAATTTTTGAATGCAATAATTATACTTTGTAATGCACATTTTAATGCATTGTATGATCTCATGAATAATTGTAACCACAGTTGTAATACTTATGTTAGGCCTTTAGAAAGTATAATGCACTAAAATACATGACAAACAACCAATTTCAGATGTAACAACAGATCTCTAAATGTTATAATGCATTATTACATACATTATGAATATCTGTAAAATGCATTATAAAGGCTTTTAAGTAAAGTGTTACTATTATTTTTTAATTCAGTTTGATTAAGCTTCAGGTAAACTTTTTTTGTCCTTCAAAGCAAAGTGCACTGTTTTAATCTTTGAAAGAAATCTGCCATTTAGCTTCATTTCTACTTGTGACCGTTTACCACCTGCTGGCTCAAATGGCCAGAACCATTTCAATCACTTCCAACCCTGTGGTCTCTGACCTCATCTGAGATACTAAGTGCTTTGAACAGGGAGCTAAAAGGTTGCTCGGATAGCACAAAATGCTCTGAAATTAACATCAAATGTGGCTTATGCTCTCATTGCTCTCTTAGCCTCAATCCTGCATGCATTGCATATTTCTTTTCCCCTTCCTCATGCATGTCTTAGTAAGAAACACAAGACAAGAGACTATGCAAATGATCACTGACAGCAGGTATTTGATATGCTAACTGCCTTAGATAAATAGTATTAGCTAGACTAGACGCTTTCCAGCATACATAAGATAGTTCTCTAAGTCTATGAAATGTGGATGAGCAGCAGACCGGATCTTTTCTGAATGCTGACTACGTTCCTTGAGATCCATGATGGAAAGCACTGGTCAAGACAAAATACATATAATTCAAATGTCATCGCTCAAGCTTTTGCCATCTCAGCATGGCTGCCCTGACACTTTCTTCTGCATACAGATTCAAAATTACTCTCACCTCAGACCACAACAACTACATCCGGCAAAACTATGTCTCTCTCTTTCTCATTTCTTTCACTTCTCGCTTCTCCCTTGCGTACAAGAATAAGTGAGTGGCCTTTGGATCTCAATATTTATACTGTAGCCGGGTATGCTGCTAGCTAATGAAATGATGATCCCTGCTAAGGAACGCTGTCAAAACCCTTCATCTGCCGGATGTCAGGGTGGCTTTGAAGGTTGCACTTCGAGTTAAATTACACCTAGGGACGGGTAGCAGTCTCCTTAGCGTTTACAAGAAATATTGGATGCCCTTTTAGATCTCAAAATGCATTGCAAATGCACAGAGAGCACAAAGAGAGAGAAAGTCACTTAAAGATTACAGTCTAAGAGGTGTATATAATAGAAACTGCTTTTAAGCTTTTGCAAGTCAATTCAATGACTAAAATATTTTGATTTCTTTTTATTGACCACTAAGCACTTTTCTTCAACTTTTTTTGTGGACGCAATACTTTTAATAAAGTGGGCTAAATAATGATTAAAAAATAAAAACACAGTCAATAATTATTTTGGTAACCCTAACCAGGCCCATCGCAAGGGGGGTGCGAGGCCCTGTGCGAAAGTGATGTGCGAGGTCCCAGGTTGGGGGTTATTAACGGGGGTCTATTTTTGCTATAGTGATGTACAATTTGTTGTTTATGTGGATATTTATGAAGGAAAAAAATATATATATATTCAGTTTAACAGCTGTAACATACAGTCCATTGGAGGCAAGTTGAAGAACCCAAGTGCAGTCTCTTTATTAACTTAACATAAAACATAAACCTACAAGGCTTGGCTTGAACATAAACTTGACGTGATCTTGGCTAACTTGACAACAATAAAACTTGGCCCAGACAAGGACTCACCACCAACGAGCTACAACATCAATACTAGATAGGGACCATGACAAACATGAGGGCTTAAATACACAAGGACTAATGACAAGACAAGGGACACCTGTGAACACTGATTAAACAATGAACCAATGACATGACAACACATGAGGACAAGGAAATCACGACAAACCAGGAAACAAGACAGTGAACATGGCAAGCTAAGAAACATGAACGAAAACATGACTGAAAACATGATAAACTTAGAACATGAAACATAACGTCTCGGTTACGTATGTAACCCTCGTTCCCTGAAGGAAGGGAACGGAGACGTTACGTCAGTTACTGACGGAATGGGGGTTTCGCCTAGAAGCCAATCGCCTTTGAGCTCTACAAAACGAGCCAATGGCATGAAAATGCCATGGGTCTGCGGAATTTGCATGCCGCAACCCCGCCCCACGGCGTGGGTATAAAGGGCGTTGCGTGGCAATCTCGCATTATGTTTACCTGCTGAAGAGCCGAGGCATGAGCGCCCGGCCAGTTCCAGCGGTACAGCGGTCATGGCAGGGGGACGTAACGTCTCCGTTCCCTTCCTTCAGGGAACGAGGGTTACATACGTAACCGAGACGTTCCCTTTCAGTCAGTACACTACGAGTTACGTCAGTTACTGACGGAATGGGGGTCCAATACAATCTCGCCATGACGGCTGTCTTCCAGCGTCCTGCGCTGACCCGGGCTCCCTGCCGTGAGTGTGGCACGAACGAGGGGCTAGGCTCAACGCTACCAAGGTACACTGGGAAGCATATCCCACGTGGAGAATGCAACACAATGCCAACCCAAAGGGGGGGACTTGAAGAATACACCTATGACCTGAAGGAGCTGCATAGGGAACACTCTGGGGTATCCAGCCGAAGGTGGAAATTTTCAACCCCAGGCGTGGCAAGGTGTCTTGCCAAGGGAAGACACGAGCTACAAGAGACTTACCGTGGAAATACACATGTGGGGGTTACCCAGCGGGGGAACCATGCACACGGAGGCACCTAGCCGAACACGAGGGGTGGCCTGAAAGGGCACTCGCTCTGGTGACGACATCGACAGTGCTGGAGGAGCTCAGGGCTTACTGGGAAGCTCACCTGAGAGGAATAGCGCACGCATCCAGTCCGCGGAGTGGAATGGCGCAGCAAGCGAAGACACCTGAGCCTGTCCGGTTACTGGCCAGTAGGGGCGAGTACACGAGAGGATACAGGCTCCACTCTGAGATTATAAAATCTTGCGAATGTGTTGGGTGTCGCCCAGCCTGCAGCTCTACAAACGTCTGTTAGCGAGGCGCCATGCGCTAGAGCCCAAGAGGAGGCAACACTCCTGGTGGAGTGTGCTCTTACCCCGAGGGGGCATGGCATGCCCTGGACTTGATATGCCAGGACAATGGCGTCCACTATCCAGTGGGACAACCTCTGCTTGGAGAGAGCCTTCCCTTTCTGCTGCCCTCCGTAACAGACAAAGAGCTGGTCTGAGGTCCTGAAACACTGCGTCCGGTCTACGTAAGCGCGAAGGGCGCGTACTGGACAGAGCAGTGCCAAGGCTGGGTCTGCCTCCTCCAAGGGCAGCGCTTGCAGGTTCACCACCTGGTCCCTGAAGGGAGTGGTGGGAACCTTGGGCACGTATCCAGGCCGGGGTCTCAGGATGACGTGAGAATTGGCCGGCCCGAATTCCAGGCACGCTTCGTCAACCGAAAATGCCTGCAGGTCCCCTACCCTCTTGATGGAGGCCAAAGCAGTCAGGAGCGCCACTTTCAATGAAAGGAACTTCAGCTCGACTGACTGCAATGGCTCAAAGGGAGCCTTTTGCAGGGCAGCTAAGACCACTGCTAGGTCCCAAGAGGGTACCTGAGGTGGGCGAGGAGGATTTAACCTCCTCGCACCTCTGAGGAACCTACTGACCAGGTCGTGCTGTCCAACCGTTTTAGAGTCCACCAGGTCATGATGAGCTGAAATAGCAGCCACATAGACCTTCAGGGTGGAGGGAGACAGCCTTCGCTCCAACCCTTCCTGGAGGAAGGAGAGCACGGACCCGATCGAGCATCTTCTGGGGTCCTCTCGCCGAGAGGAGCACCAGGTGACGAAGAGGTTCCACTTCAACGCATAGGCCTGTCTGGTAGACAGGGCTCTAGCGGAAGTGATGGTAGCCGCCACCTGAGGTGGCAGGGTACTCAAACCTGCCGCGTCCCGTCCAGGTTCCACACGTGGAGGTTCCACAGGTCGGGACGCGGGTGCCATATGGTGCCCCGTCTCTGAGACAGGAGGTCCTGTCTCAGAGGGATCGACCAGGGAGGTGCTGTCGCAAGGAGTACAAGTTCTGAGAACCAGGTCCGGCCGGGCCAATATGGGGCGACCAAAAGGACCTGCTCCC
The DNA here is from genome assembly GCA_039654625.1 of Rhinogobio ventralis. Lineage (NCBI taxonomy): Eukaryota > Metazoa > Chordata > Actinopteri > Cypriniformes > Gobionidae > Rhinogobio > Rhinogobio ventralis. Next base: position 19,224,686 of record CM077193.1, on the reverse strand, counting down.
TGTCCTCCCTGATCTTGCACAGAACCTGTGCGAGAAGGCTCACTGGGGGAAACGCATATTTGCGTGGGCCCCGCGGCCAGCTGTGCGCTAGTGCATCCGTGCCGAGGGTCCCCTCGGTCAGGGAATAGTACCAGCGGCAATGGGAAGAGTCGCGGGAGGCAAACAGATCTATCTGTGCGTCGCCAAACTGCTCCCAAATCAGCTGAACCGTCTGGGGATGGAGTCTCCATTCCCCCGGGAGCGGCTGGAACCGCGACAGCTCGTCGGCTGCGCAGTTCAGGTCTCCCGGGATGTGAACGGCACGAAGCGACCTCAGATGCTTCTGACTCCATAGGAGGAGATGGCGGGCGAGTTGCGACATCCGGCGGGAGCGTAGACCACCTTGTCGGTTGATGTACGCTACTGTTGCCATGCTGTCTGAACGGACCAGAACGTGTTTGTCCTTGAGCAGGGCTCGAAAGCGGTGCAGGGCAAGACGTACGGCCAGCAACTCGAGGCAATTGACATGCCATAGGCGCTGGGGTCCTATCCAGGAGCCCGCGGCAGCATGTCCCTTGCACATGGCGCCCCAGCCCGTGGAAGAGGCATCTGTTGTGACAACAACATGCCTGGAAACTCGTTCTAGGGGAACACCTGCCCGTAGAAAGCTGAGGTTCGACCACGGGGTGAAGGTCTGACGGCAGGCTCGGGTCACTGGGACCTGGAGGGTGCCGTGTTGCCATGCCCATCTCGGGACTCGATCGCAGAGCCAGTGCTGAAGCGGTCTCATATGGAGCAGACCAAGCGGGGTCACCGCGGCTGCTGACGCCATATGCCCCAGGAGCCTCTGAAAAAGTTTCAGTGGAACCGCACTCTTGCCCTCGAACTGGCGAAGACAAGTCAGCAGAGACTGCGCGCGCTCGCTCGTAAGCTGCGCGAACATGGCGACCGAGTCGATTTCCATACCGAGAAAAGAGATCCTCTGCGCTGGGGAGAGTTTGCTCTTTTCCCAGTTGACCCGAAGGCCCAGACGGGCGAGGTGCTGAAGCACCAGATCCCTGTGTTCGCAGACCTGATCCCGAGAGTGGCCTAGAATCAGCCAGTCGTCGAGATAGTTCAGGATGCGAACCCCGTGTTGCCTGAGCGGCACAAGGGCTGCCTCGACAATCTTCGTAAAGACGCGAGGGGACAGGGCTAGCCCGAAGGGGAGAACCGTGTACTGATATGCCTGCCCGTCGAAGGCAAACCGTAGAAACGGTCTGTGTCGAGGAGGAATGGAGACATGAAAGTACGCGTCCTTCAGGTCGATCGCTGCAAACCAATCCGAGGGACGAACGCACTCGAAAATGCGTTTGGCTGTCAACATCTTGAATGGAAGCCTGTGCAGGGTTCGGTTCAAGACGCGCAGGTCCAGGATTGGCCGTAACCCACCGGTTTTCTTGGGTACAATGAAGTAAGGGCTGTAGAAGCCGGACTTCATCTCGGCTGGAGGGACGATCTCGATCGCACCCTTCGCCAGTAGGGTGTCGACCTCCGCACGCATGACAGGGGCATTGCCACCCACCACGGTGTAGCGGCCTCCCCGAAAGCGGGGAGGAGACCGAGCGAACTGAATCGCATAGCCGAACCGGATGGTGCGAGCGAGCCAACTGGACAGGTTGGGAAGCGCTAGCCAGGCTCCCAAGAACTGAACCAGCGGGGTCATGCGAACCACCGGCGTACCCCCGATGGGGCAGCGAGGCGGAATGACCGGCCCAGACAAGGGAGGCATGGGAGCGTCCCGGGGTGTGGGCGGGGTCGAATTCCGCGCCCTGACAGAGGAGACCAGGGAAGGACCAGCGTTCCACGGGGGTCTCGTCTGCCAGGGGGCTGGCGACAGAGGGGGCCGAGAGCGGCGAGGCCATGGGGCGTCGCGCACTGCCAGCCGCGCCCTCTTGAGGCTCGGAGGTGAGAAAATCAGTTCTTCTTGGGAAAACAAAAGATTCTCCCCCGGCCCTCCACCAGGGGAAGGAGTGGTCCTGCTACCATCTCCTGGGAAAGAACCGAAGTCACCTCCGAGCCGCCCGTCTCAGGACCGCTGCTTAGACTGCCGTTTGGCCGCGACGTCCTCCACGCCTCGGCCCGGATGAAGGCTGCTGCTGGGGCCGGGCAGGAGGGGTGGGAGTCGCTGGGGGGCGGCCTCGGCGGGGAGCAGACTGAGGCTTCTGGGCCGGCGGCTGGGTGGAGGCAGCAGCTGGCCGCCGGGGCAGAATGTGTTTAATTGCCTCAGTCTGCTTCTGAGCAGTCGAGAACTGTTGGGCGAAGTCCTGGACCGCCCCGCCGAATAGCCCAGCCTGGGAAATGGGAGAATTGAGGAAACGTGTTCGCTCAGATTCTCCCACATCAACCAGGTTGAGCCATAGATGTCGCTCCTGGACCACCGAAGTGGACATCACCTGACCGAGAGAGCGAGCGGTCACCTTCGTCGCCCGTAGAGCGAGGTCGGTGGCCGTCCGCAACTCTTGCATTAATGCAGGGTCAGCATTGCCCTCGTGCATGTCCCTGAGCACCTTGGCCTGATAGACCTGTAGGGTGGCCATGGCATGCAGGGCGGACGCGGCCTGGCCCGCAGCTCTGTAGGTCTTCGCCGTCAATGTGGACGTGAATCTACAGGCTTTGGACGGGTGCTTTGGGTCACCGCACCATGTCGCAGCACTCTGTGGACACAGTTGCATCGCAACAGAGCGCTCAACAGGGGGAACCCCAGTGTACCCTTTCACCGCGCCGCCATCGAGGGCAGTGAAGGCGGAAGTGGTTGCCGAGCGATCGCGAAAAGTCAAGGGAGACTTCCACGATATCGACACCTCTTCATGCACTTCCGGGAAGAAGGGCACTGGGGGCTGACGGGCGCCTTCGGCACAGGCCGCCCCCAGATACCAATCATCTAGCCGGGAACGCTCGGGACATGGCGGAGGGTTCCACACAAGCCCAATCGTCTCGGCCGCCCGGGCAAGCATGGCTGTGAGTTCCGGATCGGACTCGGGCAATGCTGAAACTCCCGAAGGAGGCAACACAGCCGAATCGTCATCTCCGGAGGAATCCAGCCCACCTTGTGATGCGGCGATCGACATAGCATCCTCCGCGGGTGTGCCAAATGAAACGCAGGGCCCCGAACGGGAAGCCCCGGCGCCCTCATCAGGCAACACCACGGGTTGCAGTGTGCAGGAAGGGGGTGTGGCCCGAGGAGGATTCGTCGGGTTGTTCCACACCGTAACCCTCAGATCACCCTGACCACCAGCCAAAGTACCCCCTCCAGTGGAGGAAGTAGATTGGGGTGTGGTAGAGGGGACTCTCCCCCCATTACGGAGATCATGGAGTCTCGATCGCAACACTGAGATGGTCATGTTCCCGCAGTGAGAACATGACTCATCCATGAACGCGCGTTCAGCGTGCACGAGGCCCAAGCACGCCAAACAGCGATCATGACCATCAAACGGAGGTACCAGTCGACCGCACCCAGAAACGGAGCACGGGCGAGCCATCTTTAAAAAGACGTGCCACGTGCAGCTCTTTTAGAGAGGAGTGAAAAACTCTGCAGAATGCCGAAGCACCCAGGGAGAACGCGCACGCTGTGCTCGATCACTGCACAGATCAGACAGGAAATGCGGAACTCGCTGGAACGTGCCGTAACACCAACACTCTGGAGAGAAACTCGTCTTGAAGAGGAAAGCGCTCAGGCAGTAAACTCGGCTCTGAAGCAAAAACATAATGCGAGATTGCCACGCAACGCCCTTTATACCCACGCCGTGGGGCGGGGTTGCGGCATGCAAATTCCGCAGACCCATGGCATTTTCATGCCATTGGCTCGTTTTGTAGAGCTCAAAGGCGATTGGCTTCTAGGCGAAACCCCCATTCCGTCAGTAACTGACGTAACTCGTAGTGTACTGACTGAAAGGGAACCAAAAACACCCTGTGACAACAGCATTAGGTTCAAGTTAAACTGTGTAACTGAACCGCGCAGTGCGCACATTTTGATGCTTAAATTATGTTCTAAATTATGAATGGGTCAAACGCATTTGCAAAATGGCCTGAATCCACTTGGTTTGGACTGCTCTCTCTCACTGAATCATCTGAAGAGATTTCTCAGTCAGAAAAACAAACAGACATTATCGAGAGAACAACCAGCGCTGTTTTTCAGAAGTTTTTCTCTGTGAACATGCGCTAAATAGATGTCTGACAATTTTGTTGCTTTTTTAGATTTAAAAACATATAAAACGTCTAGAGATAGAGAAGGCTTTACTCGTTCTGCGGTACCGTTGCTCTCACTGATGCTCCAAAAGGTGTGTAATAGTTAGGCTATGCTTATTTAACTTTATAGTGTTAAATATAAAAAACCTTTGTGCGTATCGTCAGATGAAATCCTGCAGGCGTTCATGCCTTTTCCGTCCATGCAATAAATGCACATCCTTGAATGAGCGTGGATTTCTAGCGTATTTACTTGAACTTCTTAGGTAATATCTATGGTTTGACCCATTTCAAAGGCGGCTAAGATCAGAATTTGAATGGACTGAATAAAGCTACGAACTTGACGTGCGATGCCATGCTGACTGACATGCGCATAAATCACTGTCACACGCACAGTCCCACACACAGAGAAATATTGTAAGTTACTGCATAAATTTTTAACAAGCAGAATAATACAGCATCACGATACACATTTTTAGCTATGTCTTTTAACTATTATAGTATTTCGAAGGACAAAAACATGAACTTTAACTAACAGTTAACTACTTTAGTTAAAATGAATTGTCACATACCCCTATTATGGTTTTCAGAATATTCCCTTTCATGCAGTGTGTAATATAGCTGTTTGTGAATGTAAAAGTTCTGCAAAGTTATAAAGTCAAAAGAGAACAATAAATAAAGTTATTGTCTCCCAAAAGAAAGAATCGTCTATGCGAGTCGTTTATAATTCAAATCCCATTGCGTTGCGGTTCTACGACACTAGAATATACATTTGCATAATGCCTGTCTATGTTGTACGTTGTCCGCCCACGAATACATACTTTTTCTTGCAACTGTATTTATGCAGATTGTCTGTCGTTCTTACTACTTTGAGTAAAGATAAAGGATGGTGCAAGATTTGTTTTACAAACGTTTATGTTACATGAGTCATTCATGTTAGTGCTGTGCTAATGTATGCGCTGTTATTGATACAGTTCCTGCATGTGCACCGCAATAAATTAGAAATATACATATCGGTTTGTTGATGAACATACACTTGTTAATGCTGATGGTGAGGAATTACAGTTGCATCATCTCATAATGTACCTCAAAATGAGTAATGTATCACTGAGAAAAGTCCTGCTCAAGTCGTCCTTGCCAATGGAGGTTCGGGTTGAATAACTAGTTCTTCCAATGTTTCATTATCAGATTCGCGCTTGGATTTATATGGTAAAATCGGTGTCACCGTTACTGCCTTTACAGTGTGTACAATCACTGAGCTTTCGGAAGCCTCCTGAGCTGAAGTTCAGTTATGGTAATGAGCGTTTAGCTTCCAACCCACCCTGTAAACAGTAGACAAATCACAACGGACTGAGCCATCTGGCCAATCAGAGCAGTGTAGGCTTGTGGAAATGAGGGGTTTAGAAAGACTGATTCATCCATCGAGTCGTTTGAGAATCATTGAAAAATTATTTTGTCATTTTTTGGTGATGTGCAATGTATATTATGAGAAGATTAACCTGTTTTTTGACCTTTAATGCATGTAAACCTGTTGTAGGAGACCTCCAAAACTAAAGTAGAAGCCTTTAAAATAGCATAATAGGGGCACTTTAAGAATGAACAATACTATTAAAATCTAAAGTTGTATTTGTTAACATTAGTTAACACTGTGAACCAACATTAACAAACAATGAACGACTGTATTTTTATTAACTAACATTAACAAAGATTAATAAATAATGTAACAAATGTTTTGATCATTGTTAGTTCATGTTAGGTAATACATTAACTAATGTTAACCAATGAAACCTTATTGTAAATTGTTACCATTATTGTCATGTAGGGATTTAACGATTCAGTTGGAATCGGTTGAAAATCAATACAAATGTGTGACGATTCAAGTCGGTTGAGATGTTAAACAAATCGCGATACACATTATAAAGAGCAGGGACGCTGAAACCATAAACTGTGACCTCACTTTACAGGTACGATAGCAACAAGCAAGTACGGACTGTGCGTGCACACTGGCACGAAGAAGAGTGAAATAAACTAATATTTCAGTTCATTCATATGGAAGTTGGGCGCGAGTGCATCCGTGTGCATGCGCTGTCAAACAGAACCATGGCGACGGCAAGCGTGTAGTTTACATTGACTCATTTAAATCGGAGGTGTTGCAGCATTTTCACTTTCCGAAGACTTATAAGTCACCAGTCACCTCCACCAGCATGTAAAAAGATAATAGGCCTAACCACACTGACCAGCGGATTTGCAGCCTCACTTGCAGCGTCGAGGGCGATTGCCATGGAGATCACAAGCATCAGTGTTTTCACAGCGAAAGATACAAGGCTGTTTTCTGCTGTAGTAAATTAATTCCAGGCCCTTCCTCATCAAGACCAGCACGAGGATGTGTTCCACAGACTGAAGGAGAAATCTGTGCTGTTGCAGAACCAGGTGTTGTATTTATTTTACTATCTCTTTCTCTAAATGTGTACATAGATTTTTTTTTTCAATAATTCGTTGATTATTATGCCATATTTATCTAAATGTGTTCTGTTTTTCTAACTCTTGCAAGTGTAATGATACAAATTACAATTGAAATCTTGCCTTTATAACAATGTGAAACCCCTGAAACCACTGTTGTACTTAAATTTGACCTAGTCTTTTTATTTCTGCTATTCCTCAGTGCAGGATGAGGGTGAAGAAGCTGGAACAACCTCCTCCCAAGAAAACATTGGAAGATCTCCTTGAAGGGAGTTTTTAAGGATTTGTTTTAAAATTTCAATTGAGTTATTATTTGACATAAAATATATATTTAAATTTTACAAAAAGAAATATGCAGAATTTTGTCTGAGAAACACTTTTATTTTATAATTTGTCTTAAATCTCATTTTGTTAAAAACATCGTGAGAAAATCATATCGTGAAATTAGTATCGTGACTCGTATCGCATCGTAAGTTGAGTGAATCGTAACATCCCTATTGCCATGTAATGGCTGATAACTAACAAATGCCAAATATTAAAATAAAATAATACACTACTTTGTCTAAAAACAAACAAAAACTCATATGTGTTATATCAAATATTATGTGAATTTAGGCATTTAAGCACATTGTTATAATTTACAAAATGAAAAATTATAATTATTACATTGAAATGTAAAATTAATTGATATAAAATAAAACGCTCGGTTATGACTGTAACCTTGGTTTCCTGAAGAGGGAACGAGCGCTGCGTCATTGACACTTTGGGAATGCTCTGCGTAATTGCGCCATGAAGCACGTGTGAAATCCGTCAAATAATGTGATGAGACGTCAGAGGCGGGTGCAACGCTAGCTTCTCAAGTGGATGAAGCAAGTCGCTGACCGGTACGCTGGAGGTATGGCAAGGCGACACACCGCTCGTTCCCTCTTCAGGGAACCAACGTTACAGTTGTAACCGAGCACTCCCTTTCAAAGGAACTTCAGCTTCGTCATTGACGCTTTGGGAACGTCTATACCCACGTCGCCATATTGACCAGTGCCTGTCCAGTGAAAATGTCAACTAAGATGAAAGCACCTGAGCCCCAGGTGTAGAGCTCAGGTCAAGGTCGTAAAACCTCACAAATGTTTGCTGCGAAGACCAGCCTGCCACATCACATACATCCTGAAGGCTACTCCTGACACAAGGCTTTAGAGGCATAGTGCGTTCTAGTGCGTACTGCAGGCCTCAGCCTCAATGTGACACGGAGGAAACGTGTCACCAAGGGGTATCTCCCTAAAGATGTACCACCCAAAGGAATGTGGTAAGCAACTATGGCTGCCACATAAACCTTTAAAGTGGACAGGGCTAACCTTGCAGTAAATCACTCTTGCAGGAACTCCAGCACTGTACCAATCAGGCAGTTAACTGGGTCCAGCTGATGACCACTGCACCAAGAAGTGAAAACTCTCCACTTCAGGGCATACAATGTCCTCGTGGAGGGAGCTCTGGATTGAAGACTGGTCTCCACAACCTCAGTTGAGAGACCTGATTCTATGAGCTGGGCCCCAGCCCACAGCTTCCACAGTTCTGGACGGGGGTAAAATATTGAGCCTCCTGCTTGAGACAGAAGGTCCCTCCTGATCGGAATCTTCCACAGAGAGCCGTTGAGGAGAGACACAAGATCCGAGAACCATACTCTGCCCTGCTACCGTGGGGCTATCAAATGAGCTGGACCATGTCAAAGAGCTCCCAACACAGGGCCTTGGGATAGGAACCATGGTTTCTTCCACATAACCAGAGCACGTAAGCATCGCCGCATGACTTTGATCATGCGAAAAGGATTGCCAAAGGATTGGTCCTGAGCCACCACTGTAGGGGTCTCATGTACAACAGGCCAAAAGTTATAATGTTGGTAACTGCTGCCATCAGACCCAGCAGAATCTGAAACTGCTTGACAGTGAGTGACTGATCTAGCTTTATTCTTTTTACTACTGATAGGATTGACTCTATGCGCGCTGGAGACAGACGAGCTTGCATAGTTGTTGAATCCCATACCACGCCCAGAAATTTAGTTCTTTGTGCTGGAATCAGCACACTCTTTTTGCCGTTCAGTCTCAACCCCAACACTTTCATGTGTGCGAGAACGACATCTCGATGCCGAATCGCCACCTGCTGCGACTAAAATCAACCAATCGTCGATGTAGTTCAGAATGCAAATGCCCTGCAGACGTAGTGGTACTAGAGCTGCATCCATGCATTTGGTAAAAGTGCTAGGCCGAATGGAAGAACCCGATATTGGTATGCTTCGCCCCCGAAAGCGAACCTCAGGAACTTCCTGTGTTGTAGAAGGATGGATATATGGAAATGCGCGTCCTTGAGATCTATTGTGATGAACCAATCCTCAGATCTGATTTGTGGCACAATCTGTCTCAAGGTTAACATTTTGAATTTTAACTGCATAACTGCATAACTGCAGAACCCGCAGTTCCAAAATGGGACGCATCCCTCCATCCTTCTTTGGAACGATAAAATACCGGCTGTAAAACCCGGTTTCCCTGTTGGGAGGAAGTACACGTTCTATGGCTCCCTTCCCCAACAGAGTTTTTACCTCCTGTTCCATGACCAGAGCCTGCTCGGGGTCCACCACTGTTGATAGAACCCCCATATACCTGAATGGGCGAGACCCAAACTGAATTGTGTAACCCTTTTTGACTATGCGCAGGACCCATTGAGATATATTTGGCAGTAGTTGCCACGCTGCCAGAAATTCTACTAGGGGAGCCATTCTCTCAAGAATGGCCTCTGGTATTTTTCGAACCACCAATTCAGGCCCTGAAGCGGTGCACCGGCAGGGAACAACCGAACTGGCAGCTCTGACACCCTCCTCAGAGGGAGCAAGCATCCCAGTGCCGCTACATTTCTGGGCGGACTCTGAGCTAAGTGCTTGCTGGAGACCTCTGCGCACAAGCACACAAGGTGGCAGGTTTGGCAGAATGGTCCCCTGAGGGCACCGAAGAGAAATGGGTACCATATACTGAGGTGTTGGCCACTTCTCTCCCATGCTCTCTGCGGTGGGGCTCGGGTAGCAACACTCTGTTTTTGTACAGCTCAATATGAGGAACTGGCTTTTGATGTCTGGGGCTGCTCCCACTCAGCAGCCCCGGAGATTTGAGAGTGACGGGGGAGAAGCTTCTGGAATGCCGCCACCTATTTATTAGCCTCCTAGAACCTCTCGACGACTGTGGTGACAGCATCGCCAAAGAGGCCAGAGGGCGATAGTGGGGCGTCCATCAGAACCAACTGTTATCTTTTTCTTTTATAGAGCTAAGATTTAGCCAAAGATGACTATCCTTGGCCACCAGGGCTGCCATAGCATGGCCGATTAATTTTGCTGTCACCTTAGTGGACCGGAGAAAAAGATCTGTGGCCCGACGCAACATAGCTACTGCGTTCGGGCCAATCCCCCCCCTCATCTAAATCTCCTAGCACATCAGCCTGGTATGCCTGCAGCACACCCATAGTGTGAAGGCATGCTGCAGCCTGACCAGTGACTGCGTATGCTTTGCCCACCAATACTGATGTAGTTTGTTCTGGTTTGCTGGGCAATGTCGGTGCCTTTAGGGAAGATGCTGACTGAGGGGAAAGATAGCTTGCAAGCGTCTCTTCTACTTTAGGCATCGCCCCATAACCGTGTTAATTTTTACTAACTATAGATGAATAGTGAGTGGATTGTGCATTGTGCACTCTATAGGAGACTGGATTCTTCCACTTTGTCTGTCAGGTGAAGGCTAAGATAGGGCAGGGCCCATCTCAAACCCCTCTGACAGATCCATTTGCTATCCCCATGATCAAGATTGACCCGAATCACAAGGAAAGCTGGCCTGAGCACTCTACTCAAAGAACGCTTGCCGATGTACACATGTACACAATGTACACAGCCTGCACCCTCAAATGCAGACTGTGCATGCTCCACTCCCAAACAAACAACACAAAGATCGTGTATATCCATCCGTGATGTAATGGGGACAGGGTGAACACACAATCTATATACGGCTGCTGCTGTTTGCTCACCATGCTATTATACTTGTTTTGACAGACAACAATAAATAGGACAGACAGTTTCACATATAGCGCTTGCTGAAGACACAGAAGCTAGTGTTGCACTGTTTGGGTAGGCTTTATAGTTTCCTGGTTCATGACGTCACCCGCCTCTGACGTCTCATCACAGTATTGGACGGATTTCACACGTGCTTTATAACACAATCACGCAGAGCATTCCCAAAGTGTCAACGACGCAGCGGGAGTTCCTTTGAAAGGGAACAAATATTAGATGAAAAACATAAACTAAATCAAAATTTTAATTAATTTAATTAATTAACTTAATAAAAATGACAAAAGCAAATGAAAATATACAAATAAAAGCCCATTCAAAACATTAATAAAACAATACTAAAATAACACTGATGAAAAATAGATTTCAGTATTATCAAAATATTAATTTTGAGATTTGCTAAAAATTACATGCACCAGTGTTATGCAATTTAAAAAATCTTTGTGAGTGTTAGATGATGGCAAATGTAAATATATTAATGGCAATGAGAATGCACATTCAATTATTCAATATTGGCAGATACATATCTAATATTGACCAATACTGATGAATAAGTCTCTAATATTAGTATAGTACTGATGTATTGCACAATAACAACTATAATGTGAAACATTAGCTACTACATCAATGTAAATCACTGCACAGCACCCTGCACAGATCCATTGAGAATAGGTTCTGTTATTGTTTACATGTCAAGGGACTGTCATTTTCTGGAAGGATTGCACTTGATGAACTCTTCAAATGTGTTAAACAACTCTTCAGATTCAGTTTCAGATCAAAAATGCTCTGGTTCCAGATGTGAAGGCAGAGTTCATGACAGATGGAATCAGACCTAACCAAAAGATCAAGTCAGGCCATGGTCCTCCCTAGTGTTGTAATTAGAACTCTCCACCCACTTCACTCCACTCAGTCCTCTTCACTTGACTCCACGGGAGCAGAGTCACTGGCCCGCATCTGCCCTGCAGTGAAACATAACCTCCAAACCACCACAACATTTCAAGCACATGAGTGATCCTTAACCAACCAAACCAAGATATAGCATCTCTGAAGGGAGGGCATGCCATCTCTCACATGGCAGATGGTTACTGATCTGTGGGTTTTGTCGTTTTGAATAAAAGATTGATATTACAGTGCATGTCTGTGGAATCACTGCATGCAGAACAGCTGATAAATATATTTTAGGATCAATTAGCTATTCCTCCCCAGTGTCCTCCACAGAAATGCTGCTAAATAAGAAAAAAAAGGGTTTTCAGGGATGGATGGATGGATGTAGTGGATGGATGAATGAATGGATGGATGGAATTGGTTCAAAGATAACATACACAAGTTGTCAGGGTCAACATCCATCATGTATAGATGGATGGACAGAAGGATGGATGGATGGCTGGATGGAATCTATGGAATTGGTTCAAAGATTACATACTCAAGTTGTTGTGCTTAAGCAACTGTACCCAGTGTGTGAAAAGACTGAACCCCAACTGTGTGTCCAATCAAACTGTGAGAGAGGGAGGCCTCTCTTCTGTAGAATAGCCTTATTATATTCAATCTCTAGGCTCCTGTTATGCTGATTGTTTCTGATTTAATCGAGAAAACACACTTAATCAAGAAAACCACACTTTCTGTAACACCCTTGTGATATACACCGATCAGGCATAACATTACGACATAACATAACTTCATGAGGTGAAGTGAATAACACTGATTATCTCTTCATCACGGCACCTGTTAGTGGGTGGGATATATTAGGCAGCAAGTGAACATTTTGTCTTCAAAGTTGATGTGTTAGAAGCAGGAAAAAATGGGCAAGCGTAAGGATTTGAGCGAGTTTGACAAGGGCCAAATTGTGATGGCTAGATGACTGGGTCAGAGCATCTCCAAAACTGCAGCTCTTGTGGGGTGTTCCCGGTCCGCAGTGGTCAGTATCTATCAAAAGTGCTCCAAAAAAGGAACGGCGGTGAACCGGCGACAGGGTCATGGACGGCCAAGGCTCATTGATGCACGTGGGAAGCGAAGGCTACTTTAGCTCAAATTGCTCAAGAAGTTAATGCTTTCTGATAGAAAGGTGTCAGAATACACAGTGCATCGCTGAAAGTGCCAACAGTGGGCATGTGAGCATCAGAACTGGACCACGGAGCAATGGAAGAAGGTGGCCTGGTCTAATGAATCCAGCTTTCTTTTACATCACTTGGATGGCTGGGTGCGTGTGCGCCGCTTACCTGGGGAACACATGGCACCAGGATGCACTATGGGAAGAAGGCAAGCCGGCGGAGGCAGTGTGATGGACAATAGGCAATGTTCTGCTAAGAAACCTTGGGTCCTGCCATCCATGTGGATGTTACTTTGTTTGTTTCTGTTACATTTATATAGCGCTTTTCTAGGCACTCAAAGCGCTTTACATGGAAGGGGGAAATCTCCTCAACCACCACCAATGTGCAGCATCCACCTAAGTGATGCGTCGGCAACCATATTGCACCAGAATGCCGACCACACACCAGCTTATGGTGGAGAGGAGACAGTGATGAAGCCAATCAGTATACAGGGATGATTAGGAGGCCATGATGGACAGGGGCCAATGGGCAAATTTGGCCACGATGCCGGGGTTACACCCCTACTCTTCATCGAAGGACATCTTGGGATTTTTAATGACCACAGAGAGTCAGGACCTCGGTTTAACGTCTCATCCGAAGGACGGTGCTTGTTACAGTATAGTGTCCCCAACACTATACTGGGGTGTTAGGACCCATACAGACCACAGGGTGAGCACCCCCTGCTGGCCTCACTAACACCTCTACCAGCAGCAACCTAGTTTTCCCAGGAGGTCTCCAATCCAGGTACTGACCAGGCTCAGCCCTGTTTAGCTTCAGTGGGAAACCAGTCTTGGGCTACAGGGTGATATGGCTGCTGGCCTACCATACCACCTACCTAAGCATTGTTGCAGACGATGTACAGACTTTCATGGAAACGGTATTCCCTGGTGGCTGTGGCCTCTTTCAGCAGGATAATGTGCCCTGCCACAAAGCAAAAATGGTTCAGGAATGGTTTGAGGAGCATAACAACGAGTTTGAGGTGTTCACTTAACCTCCAAATTCCCTAGATCTCCCCTAGACCTCTGTGGGATGTGCTGAACAAACAAGTCCGATCAATGGATGCCCCACCTCGCAACTTACAGGACTTAAAGGATCTGCTGCTGACATCTTGGTGCCAGATACCACAGCACACCTTCAGGGGTCTAGTGGAGTCCATGCCTCAACGGGTCAGGGCTTTTTTGGCAGCAAAAGGGGGACCAACACAATATTAGAAAGGTTGTCATAATGTTATGCCTGATCAGTGCATAAAATGTTGCAGAGTGAGTGGACACACTGGATGTGACAGGCTGACATAAGATGTTGTTCAGTCTATTAAAGTACAGTATGTCATTGGCATCAATCAATAATTCATTTTTAATTGTTTTCCAACCCAATCTCATGAGAAAATATAACTATTTATTTTTTTGAAGGTCCACCCCATCCTTAAACCTAACCATCAGTGGGGCGTAAACAGATCACCAAGGCTGCATTTATTTAAATACAGTAAAAGTAATAATATTGTAAAATATTACAATTATATATATATAGTACATATACATTAATTGTCACACGATACTTCGGAAATTATTCAAATATACTAATTAGGTGCTCAAGAAACATTTATTATTATTATTATTATTATTATTATTATTATTATAAATGTTAAAAACACAAAAAAGCAGCAGTTGTGCTGAATAATATTTTTGTGGAGACTGTTATACATTTTTCAGGATTCTTTGACTTTTTTTTTGATAAAAGTATACTTTAAAAGTATTAAATTAATTAATTTCTTAATTACCCCAAACATTTTAACAGTAGTATAAAGTCAGCCATATCTTGAAAATAATTATCATTGTATCAGTTTTGGCCACCATTTTAGTATTAGTGCAAGTCTCTATGTAAGTTTCTTTATAATTTCTCCTAACGGACACAGATTTGCCATGTCAGCAACATCAATCTCATGCCAGCAGAGTGGCTAAATTGGGGCATGATTCTCTAACAATAGAAGTACAGTATGTGTGTACAATATGTCTGAAGGGCATTGGGAATAAAGCATTTGGGAGGTCCAGAGAAGGAAAGGGAGAGTGGTGGGGGCTGGAGGGCTGGCATATTGCGCCATGTAACAGCGGGATACTAAAATGCTGAGCGGACACAGCCTGTTCGGCCCAGCACGGATTCAGGTCCCCACGGGCGACAGGTATCCCCAAAGAGCTGACACATTGCTTTCTCTCCCCTTCCACTGTCTTCCTCTCCCTCCCTCTTTTTCTTTCCCGTTCACTCCCTTGCTCTTGTCAAGGGAATTCTAGCAGGTGTCTGGAAGGGACCAGCTGTAATGTCTTCCAATACATGTCTTCTTCTTAAACATAATTTTTTTCTTTTCCTGTTTTTGGCATAGCTTCACCTGGCTCTGACACCTGTCACCTTGTTCCCTTTAATGTCCTAGTTCAAATCTCTCAGAGCTACTGTACAAGGACAACTCATCAAGCCAGATGGACCCAGATTTATCCAGAGACCCCATTCTATCCCCTTTAACCTGCTCTATTAAATAAATAACCCTGTATTTGTGCTTAATTCTTTGATGGACATCTTTTTGCTTTGGTTACAGTTAGTTTTGTCTTTAATATTGTAACTGTTATTACTTAGGTTTCACATTTTTTATACAGGGGTTGACAAGTGGATACTAAAAAAATGAATGCCGAAAAATGTATAGATTACTGACTCAGTTTGCCCTAACTAAGTCTAACTTAATAAATTGTGTCTCTAAAGAATATGAATGATCAATTACACTTCTTGATCAAAATGCCAGTCTTGTTGATATTTAATGTAAACAGGCTAGGTGTGTCTTATACCTATTAAGCCCATTATATATACATGTTTACTACAAGCAGCATGCAGCGACAAAGCAACACATTCCCATTAATTTCAATGGAGAGAGGGCGATTTCCGGCAACATGAGCGTCAGGGACCATTGGCAAGCGGATGGGGCGTCTCCAGCGACGGGACAAAGTTGAGATATGTTCAACTTTATGCAAATGAAAAGTCAGTGGAGCACACGTGATCCATCGCTCTTCAGTGCCAAGGAAAGATAAAGTAGAAACTAATTTTAGCGGTCAGCAACTGTCCTACAGTTTATGAAATGTGTTCGTGTACATACTGTGGTACCTGCCGTGCTGAATTAATTTGTGAGCCCAGATTGACCGGCATTTGCCTTTCTTGCTGCAGATAAAGAGCTGTAATGGCAAAAATCACTTGCTGTTTCTCGTTCATCTTTAATATTAGGTATTTTATTTACTGATTCCATTTATATTTAGACCTTTCCTTCTAAAATGTTTGTTTGTAGCACAAGAAAACTGAAATGTTGTCTACAACATTGAGTAAAAATGACTTCATCTTATTATTGGCTTTCACAGTCTATCCATTGCTCTAACAGCAAACCCTTTGGGATGGACACATTAATGCAACTCGACCTAACTTGTTGATTTAAACCTGACCTGTTTTGATTTAAAGCATGAAACTGGACATTTGACTCCAGTCTTTATTAGAAATATAAACTGAAGGTTAAGATTTGAAGCACGACTCTGACCTGAAAACGTCTCAGTTACGTATGGTAACCCTCGTTCCCTGAAGGAGGGAACGGAGACGTACATCGGACCTCACCGACGAATTGGGATCACTTCTGGGAGCCCCTATCAGCTTCTAGATATAGATATAGAAGCGTCTTCTCTCTTTCTCTCTCTGCTGAAGCATGAAGCAGTCTCCTTCGTCAACACCGTGTTCGGCTCCGAAGTGAATGACAATAGTGCGTTGCATTCGCCTCCTGTTTATACCCGCAGCGCGGGGCGGAGCGCAAGATGCAAATCTCGCACGCCAATGGCCATTGGCCCGTTCTCTATATCTCGAAGCTGATAGGGGCTCCCAGAAGTGATCCCAATTCGTCGGTGACGTCCGACGTACGTCGAACGTGACCGACTGAAAGGGAACCAATGACTTTGACCCATGTCTGAGGACTATCAATAAGACTCTAGCTTAATAGTAGCAGCTACAAGCAAGATTAAGAGATATATAATAGAAGGTTAAGGGTAAATGGTTTTCAGTGAGCATTATGTTTTCTTGCTTCAGTATGTTCAATGTAAAATAGACAATGATCCAGGTTTAAAGATCAACAGGGACTAGTGGATCATCTGTATCTACGCCACCTCGGCAGTATTCAGTTAATGGTATTACTTTTTGCCTTTAAAGCAGTAACCATGACCTTACACATCAGATCTTCACAACTGAGACTGTCAAGCTCTATAGTATTACTCATCACCAATTCAGCCTTTAATAAATGTTTTGTTTCAATAAAGTTTACAGATAATAGTAGGCTAGTCAGGGATGCGAAAAACTACTGTTATTCTACTGCTAAACTCCTCAAGTCTAATGCAAAATAATACACTAAATGACCTTTGTGACATCCACATTAACTGGTTTTATTTAAGTTAAAAAAATGTTTTATGATAAAATAAACCTGACTACGTCTGCTTCGACCAACAAATGTACTTTTCAAGAGTCAGATCAGGTAAGAAAATAGCTGCTTTCACTCAAAATGCATTTATTGAAATCAGGGCGTGGGAATGTTACACTTGGGCTGAATTTGTAGATGTTTGCCTCACCGTGACACATTAAACCATCAACTTTACCATTGGGCTAGCTGGTCCTTTGGCCCCCTCTCCCAGGACACAGCTAAGGTGGGATTTTACATCCAGGCCTCCTGCTGTTTTGTTGTGGTCTACATAGCTCTGCAAATTGCTCTCTGGAGGTTTGAGAGATAAAAAGAGACGTATGCAGGAGATTTACCCCTGTGGTCTGGACCACCCATCCTCTGTTTGCACCCCGTTATCAGCAATTTCCGAGGCAGAATTCACCACCAGGCCTTTGGAGGGCAGTTAGGTGACAGCCAATTACAGGTTTACAAATCTCAGAGATCAAGGATCATTCTGCTATTTTCTCTTTCTCTGTATCTATGCATCTTCAGGGCCACATAGTAGTATTCCGACACATTAAAGCTATCATTCTCATGGGGACATTGGTTTGAATCTGGCCTTTGTTACGGCCTGATGCAGTTCCCAATTCTCTCTTTCTCTGCTTTACTGGCTAATTCTGCTGTCCTTTCAAGTAAAGTCCATAAACAAAAAAGAAAAAAATGGCATTTTAATGCTTTAGAACATAAACTAAAAGTAAATTGATTAGTTTAATGTGATATTGTTTTACTTGAAGATTTGGCAACATGCTGATTTAAGACATCTGTAAACAAAGCACAATAAAGTATATGTATATATATAACTAAAACCCCACAGCTACACGATCATTATTTAGGTTGTGAATCTGAAATATAGCTGTGAAAATGAAGACCTGAGAGCATTACAGAAGAACTGTATAGTGACAAAGTAAAACAAATGACTAGGAAAAGAGTACAAAACAATATCCAACTGTTTGGATGTCCCAGTAGGAATTGTTGATTTCGTTCTCAGGAAGTGGCAGCTACATCAAACCTCCTAGAGCCTGCCTAGCAAAGGTCGTCATTAAAAAAACCCTCTGTGTAAACCAAAATAAGACCTGAGAGAAATGCTACAGACTTGTCATTACTCAAAAAAGGCCATCTAGAGATTACCCAAATGCCTAATAGTAACCAGTTGTCATGTGACCAAAGTGTTTATGGTTACATGGTACCAAAATAGAGGATTTAGCCAAAATTGTAAGTTATATCAGTAGGAAACTCCCACACCAAAAATATACCAACAGTTATGTATAGTATGGTGGCGGTGAAATTATGCTATGGGGCTGCTTTTCATCAGCAGGGACTGGACATCTTGTTAAACTGAAAATACTGCAAAAGAGACTATCATCTTTAAAACTGACAGAGAAAGACTATCTTTCAGCAGTACAATGATCACAATGATGATATTGTAGGGGCACAGCGGCAAAAAGGTAAATCTCCTACAATGGCCCAGTCAAAGCTTTGATCTCATTTTGGTTGAAAAATCTATGGACATAATGAAAAAAAAAAAAAAACCCACATCATTCAACTTATGTGGAAAAACCTGCAATAAATCTCCCTGTACTAATAATCTCTTAATAATAGAGATTCCAAAATTGGGCTTCTGCAGAAATGCCATAGAAAAACCCCTTTATATTCCACAAATAAAAAAAAAAAAAAAATCTTTGTTTAAAAACATTAGACTAATCTAAAGAAACATTTCCACTATATAAACAATAATTTTGTGCAATAGAAATGTTCCATGGATGTTAAAACACATTAAAATATGAGGGCTGTTTTTTAAATTGTTATTAAGAATATTTTAATTAATACATTAAGTACACTAAGTACATTAATACATTAGGTGATTTGGAAAAACACAACCAAAGTAGTTAAACTGTATAACTCAAGCTAATAATAGTAACTCAATATGTCATATAATGTTCAATCAATATTTACACACATTTCAAAATTGGCCAGTATACAATTTTCAAACATAAAGCAATTTGTAAAGAGTGTAATGATTTCAAATACAAAGCCAAATACAATTTAAATGTGTGGTTTGTACTTTTGTAATTTAGGTGTATTAGTTAGTTAGGATCTGAATACTTTTGCCAAGGCACTATATGTGTATATGCTGTTTTTGTGTAACTATAGTATCTGAGACACAAGGCATGCATTCATTAAGGTCTAATCATTACCAGATTACTGAAGCTTGAAGGACATCATGTCCCTTTAGTCATCCCATTCTTAAATATCAAATTAATTGATTCACATTTGAGGTGACCAACTGGCAAAGTGTCCTCGTCAGCTGCCCTGTCAGAAGAACAGACCCACTGGGACCCCATGCAAGAAAGGAGGCAACATACCGACCAGCAGGCCATTATCTGCTTAACCTTTCCCTCAAAGTAGACTTTAGCCGAAGAGGGTGCAAACATCCCAAATAATGCATTTACAATACATAATGGATAATGTCCATTCAGCTGGTCATTGACATAAAGTAAAGACAGATATAATAATGCAGGTAAATAAATACATAAATAAAGTATTGATAAATGAGTTTAAGAGCTATGAATTATTTAATATTATTTAGTTATGTGCAAAGAGCAAGGAGTTCCTGTACACTCCATTACTTCTCACAAAATAAAATAAAATGTGGATGTAAAGGCAGGCGTCCCAATACTATTGGCAATATACACTCACCTAAAGGATTATTAGGAACACCATACAACCATACATTGATCTGGTGATACGTATATATGACGATACACACACATATATGACGATACACACACACCTCGCCAAACTGCTGTAAAACTCTTGCTCTTGCTTAACCTTTTCTGAAAAAGAACAGAGTCACTGCTGAATGCACAGAAGGAGAGCTGACATTAAGCAAACAGAAACTTGTGGCGTTATAGGCAAGAAGGATCCTCTAGTGTGAGGACCTTTTGCTAAAGAAAACGTCAGCACTGATCTTCAGCAGAAGCTATTTTGGGGAAGAGGACAGCAGGCTATGTCCTGCATTCCCAACGTCCTTCATGATTTTGAGGAGGTTGGTCATGACAGTTTATCTGGTCATATAGGACAGCATACAAAACAACTGAGGTAATACTTAGAACAGCATTGTCCTACACACACTTCTCCAAGTTGACCACTTGGCATCATTATCAGAGAAGAAGGTTGCAGAGGGTGAAAGGAGAGAGCAGCACATGCAGCTTAGCTGCACAAAAAAAGTTGTCTGCCTCTGCAAACCTCCAGAGAACCATTACGCAGGCAGCGGCTTCAGCAGGCGGCACATTGTTAACCCACAGAAAGTTATCGTGGCATTATCTCTGCTGCCTTGATCTTCCTCAGGGATTTCCGCTTTCGTCTTTTATTTTTGCTCAATGTTCGTTTAGTCTGAATCTTCCAAGTCTTCTTTCTACCAGAGGATGAACATGTTCTTGAAAAATGTCTTGGTCATTTTATTTATTTATTAAATTGTAAATTACATCATGGAGCAAAGTAGTGTGTTTTCTTTTTGAGCAATTATGTATGGTCACATGCATTTACACGTTTTTTAATTAATTTTTTTCTAATCGTGGATGACAACACAGAGTGTTAATTATGTAAACTCTATATTGTACAACTGTAAAACTAAAACTGTCAAATTATATTAAACTCTTTGGTAACACATTATAATAAGTATAGTGTAATAAATTATTTACAAATCATTTGCAAATAATTATTTAATGCAAACATTTAAGGAACACTGAATATGAATGCAATTAATATCTAATAAAGGTTGGTTTAAAGCACTTAATAATAGGGTTTTTATTTTCAAAAATGAAAATTGGTTCATGATTTACTCACCCTCAAGTCATAGGTGTATATGATATTCTTCTTTCAGACGAATAAAATTGCAGTTATATTAAAAAAGGTGAAGATGCTGTCATTGATCAAAATACTGATTTTGAAGATGTTGAAAATGAGTTTTGAGAATATGTTTGAGATGGCAAATATGAACCAGGAGCTGAATGTACTGGGAAATGAGCTCTGATGAGGACAGTGATGAGGACTGCTCAAACTGAACCCTATCAAGCTCCAAAAGGTAATGAGATATAGTTTATTTTATTCTTCTATAAGTGTTACTCTAATATCACTAGAGTTTTATATTATCGCGACAGGTAGAGATCCATCCGTTTTAGATATAGATCCGGGTCACTAAAGACCTGAATATGTAAGAATGATTGGCGAAACAGTCATGCATTTAAGGGTTAATAGTTAGTAAGGTAGTTGTTAAGTTTAGGTATTGGGTAGACATGTGCCGGTATAAGGTAATACGATATATCACAATAATGAACAAGCACGATATTGTTATCGTGGGCACCTCAAAATACCGTGAATAATTATTTATTGCGAATTATTCCGATTTTTAGAATGCATTTTAAGAATACTTTACACATCAACCGTTTAAAATGAACAACACGTCAAAGAGGAACGCGCACTGATGTAAACAGACCCAACGTGCATGAGCAGCACATGGCGGAACAAGTGAAGGAGATGCGCTGAATGAAAATGCATATTCACACTCTCTGACAGCAGGTGGCGCTGATAATCCTCGTAAACAAAACGCTCGCGCTACTACACACAGCCATGCAGTTTTCTGTATTCGCTACGGTGCTCATCACATAACCAAATACTTAATGCTTAAAGACTTAAGGCTATACATTTTCAAATTTAAACATTTTATATTTTAATCATGCCCTAGATCAGTGGTTCCCAACCACGTTCCTGGAGGCCCACCAACAGTGCACATTTTGCATGTTTCCTTTGTCTGACACACCCACATCAGGTTTTGGAGTCACTACTAATGAGTTGATGACCTAAATCAGGTGTGTTTGATTGAGGAGACATGCAAAATGTGCACTGTCGGTGGGCCTCCAGGAACGTGGTTGGGAACCAGTGCCCTAGATATTGTTTGAATATGTTCTGATTCTTTATACTTTACAATAAGGCTCTATTATTTAACATTAGTTCATTCATTAACAAACTGACAATGAAAAATACTTCTAAAGCATTTATTAATCTTAGTTCAATGTAAATTTCAGCATTTAATAACACATTATTAAAATCAAAAGTTGTAACTGTATTATTTAATGGACTGGAGCTAACACTAACTAACAGTTGCTTTTTTAACTAACGTTATCAAAGAAGAATAACTTCTGTAAAAATGTAGCTGTTGGCTCTTTGTTAATGTTAATGCATTAACTAGTGAGACCTTATTGTAAAGTGTTACCTATATAATTCTTTTGCACTTTAATCTGTTTTAAATATTTGTTTACTTTATACATTTTTGTGTATTGCTTTATTGTGTTTTAATGTTCGGTTCTTTTTGTTATAAGAAAGTTATTAAACCTGTTATAGTATGACAACACTTTTTTTGCAACTTATTTCAAAATCATGATAATAACTGTAATAAAAGCTTCAGCAATTAATCGCAACATGAAAATTTGATACCGGCACATGCCTAGTATTGGGTATGATTAAGAAATGTAGAATATGGTCATGCACCTGGGTTCGAATCCGCCTTTTTCCAAGCTCACTCTTCTCCCTTTTCCCATCACAAATCACATTGAATAATAGAATATATATATATATATATATATATATATATATATATATATATATTTTTTTTTTTTTTTTTTTTTTTTTTTTTTTTTTTTCTTCATTATAGTGTCATTTCCATTCTTTGCTTTCTTCACTGACACTTTTGTCTCATTGTTCAGTAAGTGCACTTTGTGAAATAACTTTATTAGGAGCAAAACTGGTAGTTGTGATGGAAATGATGCCACAGCAGAGGGACAGTGATAATATGCGTTACTAAATTATGGTTATTTTTACGTAACAACTATTAAAATTTACATAAAGTAATTTGAAAAGTAGCACAAAATAAATCATGATGTCATGGTGAAATGTTGCCAAGAGTTTTAATGTGATCTTCATAAAACAAAAGAAAAAAAAAGTTATTTGTTAGTTTTAATAAAACTCAACCCCTGGGACATGAAAGTTGAAGAAACACCCACGCACACCACTACAGACACGCAGGCGGGTTTTGTAGGCCATTGTCTTCCTGAGCCCTCATCTGTTCCTGCTGAGTGTGAGTTTTAGCATTGAGGTAACATTTCAGGGGAATGTCATTACTCTCAGTTGTCCCTGCGACCTTGGCAGCCTACACAGCTGCTCTCTCATAGCAAGCAAAGGGAGAGAGTATTGCACAAAGTACAGAGAAAGAGAGCAGGATGGCAGTGAACAAACATATTCTAATCCATGCTGATATCAGCAAAATCAAAAGATGAAACAGAAGGGAAACTTTCCTAAAACATGTTCACATTTATTTCCCCCTGTCTCCCTCTCACTTTCTGACTTACTTTCTCACTCATTTTTTTTTTTTTCTATCAGTGCCTTTCTCTTTTTTTTCAGTTCTCCCATCTCAATGGTGTCACTTACACTGTTGTTAAAAAGGGTTTTGTCAGCATGTCTCCAGCAAACTTATCAAACTCCCTTAAAGTCACAGCTACACACCCTCACATGTGTAAACTGTGCTCTGTAATGAGGGAAAGGAAAGGACAGCCTACCATAATGACTCACAAACCTAATTTGTATTACAAGTATCTCAAACTATGACATAATATTTCCAGATTTATCTGTTAGTAATCTACTAGCTATGCCTAAATACTACACTAAATAAAATTAAACAAAAGTAAAACGAGCATGTCATTTATTTAAAGTGCATCTTTATATGGTCTAATTGAAAATCATGTTTTCTGGTTTTTAGCTTGGAACCTGTTGTGTTCAAAAAAAGCTATATTTGTCTGTGTCAGGGTTTAGCGCAGACAGGAAAGCAGATTCAATTCACAAATGGAGTTTAATGTAGAAGGATCTCTCACAGGCAGAACAGCCACACGTTAAACACAAGTAAGAACATACAATACCAGACCACGAGTGACTGAAAAAGGCAGAACTTAAATAGAGAACACAAACAAGGGTGATAACACACAGCTGGAACGGAAGAACTAATAATGACGGTGACCATGATGACAGACGAATGGCGGGAAAACTAGAACAAAGGAACACGTGACATGGAAACATGGAAGACAACATAAACAGACAAGCATGTGACAGAAAGCAAATAACACTCCCCACAGAAAAAATGTAAAGAAACAATATTGTTTAAATCGTATTTTTTAGTATATTTGTTGACACCAGGGTGTTTATGTGCAAAACACATACTGGCTAGCTTTACTGATACTTTTCCATCCTTCCTTCCATCCTTCCTTAAGGATTAAAACATAATATGATCAAATCATAAACATGACGGTCTTTTGAAGTAGTCTTTATAGTAAATTAAAATAAACATTGACTAACAAAAACCAACTAACTTTAAGTAAAAAATGTCATATTATAGCAAATTTATCTTTTGATAAAATTTTAAACATTTTAATTTAAACATTAAAACAATAAAAAACACAGCACCCTTAAAGGGATAGTTCACCCAAAAATGAAAATTATCCATGTAATTTATTCACCTTCAAACCAGGTGTATATGACTTTCTTCTTTCAGACGAAAACAATAGGAGTTATATTAAAATATGTCTTGGCTCTTCTAAGCTTTATAATGGCAGTGAATGGCAGCCCGAAATTTGAAGAATCAAAAAACCAAAAAATTGCATCCATCCATTATAAAAGTAATCCATACGGCTCCGGGGGGTTAATAAAGGCCTTCTGAAGCAAATTGATGTTTTTTGTAATAAAGATAGCTTCTAGCTTCCGGTGCACTGCCTTCCAAATTCAACTTACGAAGAAAGTGTAGCGTCTCTCACAGTTCAATATGCTTACGTCCGACGTCATCGGCACGCCAGTTTTTTTCTTTTTCTGTAAGTTGAATATGGAAGGCAAATATCCTCAGATATCCTATTGTGTGCACAAGGAACTACATTATATTTTAAGTGACTCAAAACCTTTCTCTTAAGATGGAGTTCTTTAAAGAACTGACCTTTTGAAAGAATGCCTAGAGGTTCTCCTCAGTCTAAAACATAACATATAATGTGTGTGGCTGCATTAGTCACAGTACAAATGTAGCCTATACACTGTTCCATTTTGTACAATCTGCCTGCACTTTAAATCCTAACGCTAAAAATTATTAATTGGTTTGAGTAGAGCCAACTCAAATTAAACAAATTATTTCAATCAAATTAACTTTTAGGAGTATTTAGAACTTTATTTTTCTTTTGAGTTCACAAAACTGAAACATTTAAGTAATCTGAATTGTTTCATTGTTTTGGGTTTGTGAACTTGTTTCTTTTAATTTAGACACCCTTAAATTTAACTGAAACTGTGCTGGGATTTCTATTTTCCAGCATGCTTTGCCATGTCATTCAAAAGTGAGAGTAAATGCTAAAATGAAGTGTTATATAATGTTTTTTTTTGTGTGTGTGTGCAAGATTAATGTTAAGATTTAGTCGTGTTTGATGATTTGTTATGCTAGTTTAGAAGAGTGTCTGTTATGTTGGTTTTTTGGTGACGAGTAGAGCATGAGCTTTATTTGAGAAAAGATATGTTAAATGTTTTATATTGCTGTATTTATTCAGCAAGTACTATGCTATGCTATCCTAATGCTATCAAAGGATTGTTTAACTAATTAGCAAGGTAGCATTAATTATATTAGCTAGATAGGGCTAACCAAATTGAGATTACATGATTACACTACATTTTCAAGTTAAATGTATGAATTAGCTTACTGAAATATTTCAAGTTAAGAGCAATTAAAATGTAAAACTTTTTTGAGTTTTGCCAACTTATTCAGGTTTACAGTGCGTCACATATAAAGTAAACGTTATTATGCCATTTTAAAGATTCGTACTCTTGTTTTGAGGTCTCCTACAATAGGTGTATGCACCCAAAGAGAAAAAAACATACATTTTCTCATAATTTATGTTGCAGCATAACCTCTTTTATCACAGTGTCTGAAACAGTTTGATAAAGGAGAGCCTTTTCCTCCATTCCGAGAGCCTTCTCTGCTCTGATTGGTCAGATGGCCCAGTCAGTTGTGATTGGTCTACCACTTACAGCGTGTGTCAGAAACGAAACAGCCATTACCATCTGAATTTTTAGCTCCAGCGACTTCCTCAGCACTTGTGCACAGTGATAAGAACAGTAACTATGGTTTCGGTTTTACCGTATCAATTCAAGCCAAAGTCCATTGGAAGTGCATTCAAAGTGGATTTGCTTTCACAGTGCAGAAAACGGCATTTCTCGACATGTCGAACAACACAAACCAAACTTTTCCAGGCCTCAGCTGCAATGATTTGACACAATGCAGTGTTTGAGGGCGGGTCATAGACATTGGTCAAGGGCAGCCAGTAAAGACCATGAATGGCATTATACAAGTTTGTTACAAACCTAGGTTCTTGCAGGAAGTAAGATTGAAATTACTGACCACTCATTGCAAGCAGTTTTGACAAACAATAACTCAATTTATTGTGCACTTTGATCTTTTAAACTTTGCAGACCTTTTACATTCACAAACAGCTATATTACACATTATGAAAGGTCATATCTGAAATATCAGTGCAGTTCTGTCATTTAAAATCTATTAATATGATTGTAAATTAAATGATGATGTCAGCCATGACATGATACTTTCTTATCTTTCTGTTTTCTTTATATTTCTTTTATAAATAAAAGTAGAACATAGAAAACAAAGGGTTACACTGTGCCATTAGGATATACACAAACAGAGTTTCAGCATTTTCATGTGAATATTATGTCAAGATTACCCCTTTTAGCACACCACTCTGGGGTAAAGAGCAACTGACGATGCATTTTCCTCATAAATGCTTATTTTCTTGGCTCAGCTCCTGACTTTTAATTAAATCAAATTTCTGAAAGAAATTAACATGGTTTAAGATCACTCCTACATCATCTATATTTACCCCTCCTTCCCAATGTGGCCTCCAGCTCTCCCAAAACCATTAATTAGCATTGAGTGTTTTATGTATTTGCTGTACCATGAAAAAAGTGCCAATGTGAGTGAATAGGTGAGGAACTGTTGGCATGAAAAGAACTGAGAAAATGCACATGAATCAGTTTAGTGCTGGCCTGACTCAGTGAGCTATGCCAAGCTGCTACATTATTTATCATTGCTAACAGACGTGGTTCTGATGAAGCAGTGAATGAGTAATCGGGGCCTCCAGCATCAGCATTCGCTAGCGCTGTTCCGACACTTAATGCACTGTGAATGAAGAGCACTTGTTGTAACTATTTGTCATTATATGCTTTGCTTTGGATGGTTCTTTGGCAAAGGGAAGCGTGTGTATGGCGAGTCCATATTTGTGTAAAATCTGCTTTGTAGTAATACTGTGAGGACAGCATAATTCTGCGCTCCATTTCAAGTTGGATGTGGGAGGATATAGTAAGTAAACTAAACTAAACACTGACAAAAAAGTTGGTTACACTTTATTTTAAGGTGTCATTGTTACAGTGTAATTATATATTTAAGTATTGAGTAATATTAATTAACAACATGTACTTACTATAGGGTTAGGGTAGGTTGAGGTTTGGTTGCATGTAATATGGTAAGTACATCTAACATGTAACAGGGACACTGTAAAATAAAGTCTTATCAAAAAGTGTTTTCTTAAGTAAAAATATATGTAACACTTTATAATAACTATAGTAGGGATGTCAATTTATACAAATTCCCATGATCAATCGTCGTTTAAATTAACAATAAATTAATTGTTAGCCTTAATACTTCAATTTGCGTCTACAGCTTGACAAGGTGCAAATGCTGCTCAAAATGCCATGTTCCTCACCAAATGAATGAGAAGGGTTTTTAATCTAAACAAAGGGCTAGTAGGATTGTAAAATGAGTCGGTGTGATTGATCATTTAATTCAATTACTTATTTAATCAAATATAATCTCTAATACAACGTGTCACCAAAGCCGCCTCAGATGCGTGCTGGTCAGAATGTGTGGACGTGCTCTTCCTGGAACAACGCGCTGAACATGGCAACTAAACCCAATTAATTCACAACAATTGATTAAAATAGTGTTCTCAATATTATGTAATATGACAGTCATAGTTATTATTAATTGTGCGTGCTGTTTGAGCTGCGAGCGCTGAAGGGCTGATTGAACACCGGTACAATGAATGAAGCTCTTTGCTAGTGCGTTATTTAGCTCAAAGAATCATCCTATATGTGATTAATCAGATATATACAAAATAAACATAATATTACAAATTACATCTGCACAAAATGACACGAATGTACAAGTGAACTTGAACTAAATTACATGCTATTCAGAATACAAGACTCATGTTGTGGATGTGCTCTTCCTAGAGCAACGCGATGAAACTATACAAAAATTATTCACAATTTTATTACAATATTGCTCTCTTTATAATGTTATTTAATATGACAGTGCCAATCATAGTCATTATTAGTTGTGCATTGCTGTTTGAGCTGAAGATGATCACCGGCAAGCTTTACTACCGCTCTAATTCTTAACCAAATGCATCATATATGAGATAAATCACATATAGATATAGGCCTACACAAAATAAACACAATATTACAACTTGCATTTGCACAAAACAAAAGGCTTCGAATGCACATGCAAACTTATAGTCACGATGTAAAATGGTCCTAAACATAACTCCGGCACATTCGCTTAATTTTTCCTGTTTTCCTGTTTTCCTGTTTCTGTCTGTTTCGCGGTTGAGCAGCACCCTCATGACCCTGACATGACCCTGCTTATATCGATGATTGATACATTTTATTGATTAAATTAACGATATTAACGATTGATCGTTAACATCCCTAAACTATAGTGAAATAAAGTATTTGCAAATCATTTGCAAATAGTTAATTAATACTTGTAGTTAATTCATTAACAGACTATATACAAATAGTCACTGTATACATCGTCACTGTAATTAACAAAGTGTTATTGGTGAATTAGCTCATATGTAAAGAGTTAAATAATGCTTTGTTAACAACAAATTAATTGTAAATAGTTATCACTTTAGATTAGGTCATGTAAAATGGGAAAATTACATAAGTGCTTTAAACCAACCTTTATTAGACATTAATTGCATTATTATTGAGATATCATTAAAATGTTTACAAATACATATAAGCATATCCCCAAAGCTAAACATAACCACCAACCAAACAAGCAACCAGCCAGCCAACCAACCAACTAACCAACTAACCAACTGACCAACTGACCACCCAACCAATGAATGTATGTTGTCAATATGAATTATATAAAAATACCCAAAATATCATGTTGTTAAAATACATCAGTATGGATTAGGGGTAGGCTTGGGGGAAAGCCTGAATTAGAAGGTGTGATTCTTCCAACCTGATCTCACGGCAATTCATACGTATTTTACAAGGTGGCTAATTCGTATGAATTTGTACGAACTCACTCGTACAAAATCGTCAGATTTTTGATAAATCGTACGTTGGTCAATTCGTATGATTTCGTACGAATGACCTACCCCTAACCCCGCCCCTAAAACCTACCCATCACTCGAGTATAGACAAACCGTACAGATCCACACGAGTGAGGTCGTACGAATTCGCACAAATTAGCCACCTCGTGGCTTCAACCCATTAATGGAAGTCAAAACGTTGCTCTATGCTTTACTTATGAGTATATATAAAATGAATTGGCATCAGTAACTACAATAACAAGGCCATGGTAACTATACTAAGTTATATATACATACTTAGCAATGGCATGCACTAAATAGATGCCTGCAAACAAAAGCCAACGTCTGACAGTAGCGATTAAACCTTTTTAAGGAACAGGTAGGATATTCTGACATTGAATTGAACACAGCATTTAACACCCCCATACAATTCTCTCTCTCATAAAATGAACAGTAAACTATCTTTGTGTGATCAGTTCAAATACGAATAGTTTTAAATAAAGCCACTAATAGCACTTTTTTTAATAGCACTATTTGATTCCATTATCTAGTATAACCTGAAGGATCAAAAATACTTCTTGAGATGGTCTCAAGATTTTTTTTTTTTTTGACAGCCGTAGAGAGGTAGTGAGCGTATATTTTTATTTTGGGATTTTCATCAGCACAATTGCTTCACTACCAATTTTCCCCTCTTTCTGTGAGCAGGAGACAGCTGTATTTTTGGAGAATGAAGAGGATGCATTTGCTGATTTATGCCGTTAAATATTGTGTCTTGTCCCTCTTGACATGTACTTCAATGTGCTCAAATCATCAGGAGGTTAAGTGTTCTTGTTTATGTTAATTTATGAAGGCCAGATATTTACATGCTTGGATTGTACATTATTGTGCTGATCCTCTTAATACAAGAGCAGGGGAATGTGTTTATGTACCTTGTTTAAGAGCACGTATATTTGGAGGGAATTTTACTACTCACGATGTGTTGTCACAACAGTCAAGCGTACGGAAAACAAAGATTCACGCTTTATGTCGAGCTATTCTGTAACTATATTCGAAACTTAGAGCAGATATACAAATGTGAACAAAAGTAGAAAATAAATAAATAAAGAAGGCGCACAAAACAACATCCCACTACATACACTGATTTCCTTCTTTATACAGTCCCAACCACACAGTCACCTTATCGTTTGTCAACACTGACACAAAGCAAAATACAATCAACACTCTCCATATGACATTTGTTCATGGTGGTGAAAATGTCCCTATAGGGAAACCTCACAATTGTGCACAGATATGAACATAAACATAATGTCTGCAACTGTAATTTCTGTAGACACACACACTGCACTCTTACAGAGCCTGCGGGCCTCTGTGTCCCCTGCAGATCCTTCTACTTTTGGCTGAGTTCCTCCCCTTGACATTTCCTTCTTTCTGATTTTTGGATATTGCCAGCTGCCACATTAAAGCTGGGATAGTTGCACACGCTGTCAGTGGCATATGCCTTGATTTTGGGGGCAACAGCAGACCCCTCACTTCGGCGCAAAAATGGCCTTTAATGATCTATCATCTGTAATTCTGCTACTGGGACCAGTTTTTCTACTTCCTCCAGGCCTAGAATGGTATTTCAGAAATATAAGTCAATCTTATGACTCAACCATTCTTTTAAATTCGGTCACAATTACAAAGGAAGGGTATTAAAGGATATTAGGCAGAGTAACTTTACTATATATGTACCTTCCAGCTTAATTTTCCACTAATGTGCATATAGCGTAACATAAAATGCCATGTTAAAATCATTGTTGTAGGTTCAGGGGTTGATTTTAGTACAGTATGTATGACAAGTACAGTACAGTATGTATGACAATTTAGTGCAGCAAAATATGTAAGATTAGATAAGAAATTGTTAGATTGTGGTGTGAAGTGTGCAATCAATTAAGAGCGTGTAAGGAATGTACCCTAACACCAACTGTGATGTATTTTAGAGCAACCTCAAGAAATGTTTTAATGGTACAATTGCTTCTACTCATTTTCTTGCAACCATTTGCAAATAAGATGCAAAAACAGGCATTAACCACAAAGAATGCACAGAATGGTGGTAATACAAATGTTTACAAATGTTTGATATTAACCAGAATGAATGGAGGTACTTCCCTACGGAAAGAATATGCAGCGTTATTAGATGCAGACATGCACTACCGTTCGAAGGTTTGGGGTCAGTATGTTTTTTTTGTTTTTTTTTTATAAACATGTTTACATGTTTATTCACCAAGGATGCATTAAATTGAACAAAAGTGAAACAAAATGTGTATATATATATATATATATATATATATACAGGTGCTGGTCATATAATTAGAATATCATCAAAAAGTTGATTTATTTCACTAATTCCATTCAAAAAGTGAAACTTGTATATTATATTCATTCATTACACACAGACTGATATATTTCAAATGTTTATTTCTTTTAATTTTGATGATTATAACTGACAACTAAGGAAAATCCCAAATTCAGTATCTCAGAAAATTAGAATATTACTTAAGACCAATACAAAGAAAGGATTTTTAGAAATCTTGGCCAACTGAAAAGTATGAACATGAAAAGTATGAGCATGTACAGCACTCAATACTTAGTTGGGGCTCCTTTTGTCTGAATTACTGCAGCAATGCGGTGTGGCATGGAGTCGATCAGTCTGTGGCACTGCTCAGGTGTTATGAGAGCCCAGGTTGCTCTGATAGTGGCCTTCAGCTCTTCTGCATTGTTGGGTCTGGCATATCGCATCTTCCTCTTCACAATATATAAATTATATGACCAGCACCTTTTTTTTTTTTAATAAACTAAATATCCTGAAAAAAATTTATCACAGTTAGAGAAAGAAATTAGAACAGTATCAGTTTTTTTTTTAACACTGATAATAATAATACAAAATGTTCGTGCACCAAATCAGCATATTAGAATGCTTTTGAACCACTGAGTTTGTGGAAGTGAATTTGTAAAGCAAAATAAAATGGACCGGAAATTGCCTGTCTAATATTTTAGGTGGTATTTCTAAACAGATTGAATAATTTGGAATTGGTGTCTGGAAGGTGAATATGGATTATTGAATTTTTGATAATGAAATAGTTTAATAATTGAAATATTCACAGCTTAACTCTTTTCCCGCCAACATTTTTTAAAAAGAAAGTTGCCAGCCACCACCAGCAATTTTCTCCAAATTTTCATGGCCCCAAAATTGTCACGGTTGGACTTCTCTTCATGTGTTTTTCTAGTTTAGTTTTCATTGATCAGTTAATGTTTGCCTGTGTCTGATTGTGTTATCCCTGTGACCTGTGTCTTGTTAATTAGTCTCGTCATCTACTGTATGTCACGTTTCTTTGATTTAAGTCTGTGTTCAGTCCTGTCTTGTGGTTCAATATCGTTGCGTTTAAGTGGTTGTTCTGCCTGTGTCCTTGTATCCTGAGTTTTGTGTTGCAATAAACCCTGAAATCTGCTGCAATTGAATCCTGTCTCTACTTTCCTTGCAACCACTGTGTGATAGAATAACGGACCGTTATTATGGATCTGGTCCAATTCATTGCTTTGGCCCAGAAGGGTCTCAATTTAGGGGACTGCACAATGGAATTCTGCCGTCTTGCCGCCCTCTCAACCTATGACGACGAGACCCTCAGAACACTATATTGGATCGGGGCCTACTACGACCACCGAGTTGACCTTCCAGACACCCAAGGACTTCGCTGGAGGGACGCTGTCCTCAAGTGTCTGAAAAGCGTATACCCCCGATCCAGATTTCAGCCGAACCCAGAGTCTAATCCCGGCATGGCTCGTCCCATCTAGTTTAATTTATTATCTCTCTTTTTTAATCTATCTTAAAAGTAGGTACATTTCATTAAAAAAGCTACATTTTCAGCAAAAATCTGAGAAAAAAATGTTTTTGTCAAAGACTACATCTAGATCGGAGTCAGATCGGATTATCAGAACATGGATGGATTAGGTCACGTCCATTAGCACCTCTCCAAAGCTTTCACAGTAATATACCACTTCCTGGGTTGACATTTTATTCATTAGCATTTATTAAGCTGTTTTGATTTATATGCTGTTTAATGTTGATGATCATGTTATTTTATATGCTTACATGTGTTATCACTTGGTTATGCTTCTTCTTTTCCTGTGTTTTGATCAGGAGATCTAAAAAAATCTAACCTATCATTGAAGTAAAAGAATGGAAAGTAAAATATCTCTGAAGTATATTCCCATTAATATTTACATTTTTAGTACACCAGGGTGACATTGTCTAGCTAATCTAATAATTCATCACAATGAGTAAAACCAAATAATATAGTTCTGATGTGCAGCGAAAGATTGTTGAGCTTCATAAAATAGAAAGTGGCTGTAGGGAAATAGCTAAAGCATTGAAAATTCCCATTTCCACCATCAGGGCAATAATTAAGAAGTTACAATCAACTAAAGATGTTATGAATCTGCCTGGAAGAGGATGTATGTCTATATTGTCTTAATGCATGGCGATGAGGAGAGTTTGAGTGGCCAAAGACCCTCCAAGGATCACAGATGAAGAATCGCAGAGATTAGTTGAGTCTTGGGGTCAGAAAGCCTACATTTAAAAAAAAAAAAAAATCAAACCTCTACATCACCACATTTTGTTTGGGAGGATTTCAAGAAAAATCCTTCTTGCTCATCCAGAAACAAACTCCAGCATATTCAGCTGTCAGACACGACTGGAAATCCAAAAGGAAACCTTTTGGTTTTATGGTCAGATGAAACTATAAAAAGAGCTTTTTGGCAGCAAATCCACCAGATGGGTTTGGTGCAAACAGGGATAAAAAGTACCCCGTACCCAAGGTTAAAAATACCACTGGATCTTTAATGTTGTGGGCCTATTTTTTTTTGTTTTGCTGGAGGTCCTGGACATCTTGTTCAGATACATGGTATCATGGATTCTAGCAAATACCAACAGATAAAAAAATCAAAACCTGATGGCCTCTGCTAGAAATTGTATAATGGGCCGTGGTTGGATTCTCCATCAGGACAACGATCCAAAACAAACATCAAAATTAACACACAAATGTGTCACAGGGCACAAAATGAAGCTTCTGCCATGACCATCCCTGTCCCCTGACCTGAACCCTATAGAGTGGGGTGAACTGAAGAGAAGAAGCACCAACATGGATCTGTGAATCTAAAGGATCTGGAGAGATTCTGTATGAAGGAATGGTCTCTGATCTCTTGTTAGGTGTTCTCCAAACTCATCAGGTATTATTGGAGGAGAGCTGTTTTCTTGGCAAAAAGAGGTTGCAAAAAGTATTTAATAAAAGGGTGCCAATAATTATGGCCAACATGCTTTGGAAAAAAGCATTTATTTCATAATGTGATTTACCTCCCAATTTAAATTATTTTACTTCAATGAAAGGTTGGAATTTTTTAAATAAAAGATAAAAGGGATAAATGATGCAGATTTATTTTTACAGCCATCTTTGATCATATTTACCAGGGGTGCCAAAAATTCTGACCACAACTGTATTTAACTTTTTTATTGCATATTTTTCAATTAGTGCAATTCAACATGCTTTCGACATTTCTCATTGATTTACTTCCATACAATTATTAGAACAATTCCTTCCATAATTTAGGTGGCATTATTAATTGTGTTATTTAAAAAAGAAAATCTGACTAAATTATTATCAGCATTTAAATGTGGCAATGTTGAAACATACAATTTCACCATTGATGGGAAAGCAGGATTATATGTTAAAATGCAAAATTAGATTTTGCATATATGGATGTGACAAGATTTATGACACCCCATTGCATCTCCAGCCCCTTTCATAGTGTTTCATTTGATATGTAGATGAATGACATCCTTTCTCTGGCATAATCAGGCATGCTTTGTCATAGGCTGACCTTCGACTTTGGAGCAAATCCAGCTCAGTTCTCATGTGTGTGCGCGTGTGTATGTGTGTGTGTGTGCGCGCATGAGCTTGTGTTCCTGTGATGGATGTGTGGAGCAGAACAGCTGTTAAGGCCATTGCCGGGCTCAGGGTCAACAGTTTTGGGTGACAGCCCTGGACACAGAGATGGATAGAAACACCATTTCTCTGGCAAGGAGCATTCTATGGTTGGATACAGTTCTTGTTAGTCTATCTATACACACCGATTAGGCATAAGGTGATGTGAATAACACTGATGATCTCTTCATCATGGAATCTGTTAGTGGGTGGGATATATTAGGCATCAAGTAAACATTTTCTACTCAAAATTAATGTGTTAGGAGCAGGAAAAATGGGCAAGCGTAAGGATTTGAGCGAGTTTGACAAGGGCCAAATTGTGATGGGTTGACGATTGGGTCAGAGCATTTCAAAAACTGCAGCTCTTGTGTGGTGTTCCCGGTCTGCAGTGGTCAGTATCTATCAAAAGTGGCCCAAGGAAGGAACAGAGGTGAACCGGTGACAGGGTCATGGTCAAGGCTCATTGATATAAGTGGGGAGCGAAGGCTGGCCCATGTGGTCCAATCAAACAGACGAGAGATGTTAATGCTGGTTCTGATAGAAAGGAGTCAGAATACACAGTGCATCACAGTTTGTTGCGTATGGGGCTGCATAGCCACAGACCAGTCAGGGTGCCCATGCTGACCCCTGTCCCCCGCTGAAAGCGGCAACAGTGGGCTCGTGAGCATCAGAACTGGACCACGGAGCAATGGAAGAAGGTGGCCTGATCTGATGAACCACGTTTTATTTTACATCACGTGGATGGCTGGGTGTGTATACATTGCTTACCTGGGGAACACATGGCACCAGGATGCACTATGGGAAGAAGGCAAGCCGGTGGAGGCAGTGTGATTATTTGGACAATGTCCTGCTGGGAAGCCTTGGGTCCTGCCATCCATGTGGATGTTACTTTGACATGTACCACCTACCTAAGCATTGTTGCAGACCATGTACACCCTTTCATGGAAACTGTATTACCTGGTGGCTGTGGCTTCTTTCAGCAGGATAATGTGCCCTGCCACAAAGCAAAAATGGTTCAGGAATGGTTTGAGGAGCACAACAACGAGTTTGAGGTGTGGCCTCCAAATTCCCCAGATCTCTATTAAATCGAGCATCTGTGGGACGTGCTGAACAAACAAGTCTGATCCATGGAGGCCCCACCTCGCAACTTACAGGACTTAAAGGATCTGCTGCTAATATCTTGGTGCCAGATACCACAGCACACCTTCAGGGGTCTAATGGAGTCCATGCCTGAACAGGTCAGGGCTGTTTGGCAGCAAAAGCAGGGCCAACGCAATATTAAGTCATAACGTTATACTTAATCAGTGTATATATGTGTGTGCGGGTGTGGGTGTGTGCACACCTATATAGATCAACATATAAACTGAAAGTCTGGGTTAAAAATGCATTCATTAATATTATGAAAATTAATTAACCATCAGTCCATCAGTTTAGGGTGTTTCCCTACCTAAGACTGGAGTAGGCTTCAGCATTCCCACGATCTTACAAACAGTAGTGCATGCAGTTTGGAAAATGGATGGATGGGTTTGTATAGAGACCCCAATACCTTTACAGAGTCCGACCCCATACCAATATCAGATTCAGAGTTCAAGACTTCTCTAAATCTTCATAAATAATTAGTCCACCGTCAGGGACTATTATTCTGGTGGAAGGATGGAATTTAATGATTTTACTTTCTAAAAGCAATAAGGTACTTGAGACATGCTGTATTGTGAATACACTCATGGTTGAAGGGTGTTGTTAGACACAATGTGATATTAATGATACTTTTTTTTTTTTTTTTTAAGTAAAATCATTAAATTCCACCCTTTCTCAAAAAAAAAAAAAAGAGTCTCTGACATTGACAGTAAACCATATGAGAATGTTCTTTGATATCTCATCTCAAGGAGCTACAATAAAAACAGAGACCAGGAACATTTCTCATGTGCTATTTAATTTTTTTATACAATCTATGATATTTCCTCACACTGTCATGGATTCACTGACTCGCCCTCGTGTATGTGTGTAGGGGAGGTGTGGTCTCGTTTAGGGCTGATCATTATCAGTGGCAGCTGTTCCTTGTTTAGCGATCTATTTAATGTGTGTGTTTGCGTGTCCTGTTTGTCAGTTCGTTGCAGACGCTAGCAGGATCGGTCGTGCTTTTCTCTGCCGTCTTCTAGGACATGGGTTCCCTGGAGTTCGTCTGGATCGGATCCTCGCATGTCTGTTCTTCGTTTGCCCATTGTAGTCCCTGAGTCACCGAGCACTTGCTGCAGTCACCCGTTCTCCGATGCCGTCAACGAACTGAGTCTCTGAGTCACCTACAGACTTCTGTGTATACGTCTTCATCGAACTGAGTCTCTGAGTCACCTGTAGACATTGAGTCTACGTCTTCATGAGTTTGTCAATAAACCTGTTCGTACTCGCTTTTGGATCTTCTGTGATTCTTTTTCAGTGTGTCGTGCCAGAACGAACTGACCAACATGGGTCCAGCGAGAGCTACGGAACTGCAGGAGTACCTGGCTAGAAGCACACAACGTATGGACCAGCAGGATGAGCAAGTGCTCGCTACAGCTCGGGCTGTGCAGGCTCTGGTGGCGCAGGTGTCCGAGCTGACTACCCAGGTTCAACATCTGTCAACACCCACTGCGCCAGCCACACCGCCTGTCCCTCCACCCCTTCCTCCCGTGAGTCATCAGCACGAGCCTCGGATACCAACACCCGAAAGGTACTCGGGTGAGCCTAATCCCTGCCGAGCCTTCTTAACGAAGTGTGCCATTTTCTTCTCTCTTCAACCTGTGACATTTGCTTCAGAGGAATCCAAGGTGGCACTAGTGATAACGTTACTATCTGGGCGCGCGGCTCTGTGGGGGACAGCGGTGTGGGAAAACCATCATCCGTGTTGTTCCTCGTTCGCTACACTCTCTCGGGAGATGAAGCAGGTGTTCGACCGGGCTGTGGCGGGTCGGGAAGCGGCCCGCAAACTCGCCGATCTGCGCCAGGAAAGAAGATCTGTTTCGGATTATGCCATCGAGTTCCGCACCCTGGCGGCTGAGTGTAGTTGAAACGAGGAGGCGCAGTGGGACATGTTCCTGCATGGGCTGGCTGACCGCATCCAAAAGGAGGTCTACACCCTGGACTTACCCAAAAGTCTAGATGGTTTGATCGAGTTAGCATTACGTGTTGATGCCCGTATACAGCAACGGATGGAGTATACCCATCCAGTCACGAGTTGCGAGGTCCAAGGATTTCCCAGTGGCAATGGTGGAGGTGCGGTCAGCCATCCAGTCGATCAGGAGCCCATGCAGGTGGTTAGGGCTCGGCTTTCCTGGGAGGAGAGACAACATCGGAGAGAGAGAGGACTTTGTCTATACTGTGGAGAAGCTGGACATTATCTTAGAAACTGCCCAGTAAAAGACCAAGCCCGACAGTAGTTAAGGGGTTACTGTCAGGTGGGATATCTCTGGATGAATCCTCATCAGCCACTCTTCTCCCGGTAAGACTACAATGGGCAACAGGATTCCACTGCTGTCAGGCGTTGGTGGACTCAGGAGCGGAGGGCAACCTACTGGACATTTCTTTGGCACGTCGTCTGGGTATTCCCATGGTTCCCCTTCAACACACTATTTCCGTTCACGCACTTGGCGGGCAGAAGTTACCGGACATCACTCACTCCACGGGATCTATCACACTCATCACGTCCAGCAATCACACCGAACAGACATGCTTTTTTATTTCCAGGTCCCCCCTTGTGCCTATCGTTCTGGGTCACCCGTGACTTATCAAGCACAGACCCAGGATCGATTGGGGACAAAGCTCCGTTTCGGAGTGGAGCCGTGAGTGTCATGCTCACTGTTTAGTGTCTGCATGTCCTTCTGTTTCTTGTTCTGTGTTACAGGAGGAGTCGGTTAATCTATCTAACGTGCCGGAGGACTACCTTGACCTGAAGAGAGTGTTCAAAGAGTAAGTTCGTAAGTAAGAAGGATGGCTCTCTGCGACCGTGCATTAACTACCGAGGGCTGAACAACATCACGGTAAAGAATACTTATCCTTTGCTGCTGATGAATTCAGCCTTTGAATGGTTGCAGGGAGTGTCTCTTTTCACGAAATTAGATCTGCGAAACGCTTATCATTTGGTCCGCATAAGGGAGGGGGATGAGTGGAAAACGGCGTTTAATACCCCCAGGGGGCACTTTGAATCCCTGGTCATGCCTTTCGGCCTGTCCAACTCCCCTGCCGTTTTCCAAGCACTTGTCAATGACGTGTTGAGAGATATGGTCGATCAGTTCATATATGTCTACCTGGACGACATTTTGATATTTTCTTCTTCTCTCCTGGAACATGTTCGACACGTCAGACAAGTGCTCCACAGGTTACTCGAGAATGGGCTTTTTGTCAAGGCGGAGAAATGCGTGTTTCATGCACAGTCAGTCCCATTCTTAGGGTATATCGTCTCGTCTGAGGGGGTGCGCATGGATCCTGACAAGGTTAAGGCTGTGGTAGATTGGCCAATCCCAGACTCCCGTTAGG
The DNA here is from genome assembly GCA_039654625.1 of Rhinogobio ventralis. Taxonomy (NCBI): domain Eukaryota; kingdom Metazoa; phylum Chordata; class Actinopteri; order Cypriniformes; family Gobionidae; genus Rhinogobio; species Rhinogobio ventralis. The sequence continues at coordinate 19,184,340 of CM077193.1, read as the reverse complement.
CCCTACAGAGGTTTCTGGGATTCCAAATTTTTATCGCCCCTGATCCGTCACGTAGCTTCGTGGTGGAGGTTGATGCGTCGGAGGTGGGGGTAGGTGCAGTTCTTTCCCAGCTCACCGCCGCGGACGACAAGATGCACCCATGCGTGTTTTTTTCTCACTGCTTATCGACAGCCGAACGCAATTATGATATTGGTAACAGAGAGTTGTTGGCAGTCAAATTAGCATTGGAAGAATGGCGTCATTGGTTAGAAGGTTCAGGGGTACTGTTCATTGTCTGGACCGATCACAAGAATCTAGAATACATCAGGTCCGCCAAATGACTTAACTCCAGGCAGGCTCGGTGGGCGCTGTTTTTCGGTCGTTTCGATTTTTCACTTTCGTATCGTCCTGGGTCTAAGAACATCAAACCAGACGCTTTATCTCGTATTTTTGATCGCTCCGAACGCCCGTCTACTACCGAGTGTATTTTACCTAAGAGACTTTTTGTCTTTGCACTCACATGGGAGGTCGAATCGAAGGTCCGCATGGCCTCAGACGGGGTAACACTTCCGCCCGGGGGTCCACCGAGTCGGTTATTTTTGCCGGAGGGTTTACAGTCAGATGTTATCTGCTGGGGACATGTTTCCAATGTGGCTTGTCATCCAGGAGTTTCTCGGACCAGGTTTTTGGTTAAGCAACGATTCTTGTGGCCCAAGATGGCTCATGACATCCGAGATTTTGTTTTGGCTTGCTCGGTTTGTGCTCGTGGTAAGACTTCGTTCCCCTTTTGGGCTTCTCCAACCGCTGCCTGTCCCTTCGAGACCCTGGTCCCACATAGCGCTAGATTTCATGACAGGTCTCCTTACTTCACAGGGAAATATGTTAATTTTAACCGTAGTGGACCGGTTCTCGAAGGCGGCACATTTTATTCTCGAAGGCGGCACATTTTATTCCCTTGCCCAAATTACCTTAAGCCAAGGAGACAGCGGTTACGGTCGTTGATCACGTCTTTCATATTCATGGCCTCCCGATAGATGTGGTTTCCGACAGGGGATCTCAGTTTACTTCCAAATTTTGGAGAGCGTTTTGTAGATTACTGGGAGCGACTGTCAGCCTGTCATCTGGGCACCCCCAGAGTAACGTCCCTGCGTCACCGAGCACTTGCTGCAGTCACCCGTTCTCCGATGCCGTCAACGAACTGAGTCCCTGATTCACCTACAGACTTCTGTGTATATGTCTTCATCGTATAAGTAAATCATAAATCATACATCGTAAATGTGTATAAGTCTCTGAGTCACCTTTAGACATTGAGTCTACGTCTTCATCTACCTTGACTCTGAGTTTGTCAATAAACCTGTTCGTACTCGCTTTTGGATCTTCTGTGATTCTTTTTCAGTGTGTCGTGACACACACATACATATATAAATATACATACTCTCAGCATGAGAAAACGTTTATCTTCTATCTTTTAGTTTAAACCCGACCTGTTGACACAGTGTGGGTTTGCCTAAGGGGCCATTTACAAGACAGAATTTTCAACTAAAAATGGAAATGTCTTGGTTACGACTGTTACCTCGGTTCCCTGAAGAGAGAATGAAACGCTGCATTGTAAGTTTACCACACTATGTGAATATCTGTGTGATTGCATCTTAAAGCATGTGTGAAATCAGCCCAATGGCGTGGTTGAATGTCATAGGTGGGTTACGTCATGATCAGGAAGGTATAAAGCGCACCTGGACAAATGTCAGCTTCTGATAGGCTGTCAATGCATGGCGACTTGTTTCCTCTTCAGGGAACCGAGGTTACAGTCGTAACCGAGCGCTGCGTCATAAGTTAACAACAACAATGGGAACATTAATACCCACTAAACCATACTAAACAGTGCCTGTCTTGTGTGAATCGAGCGAGCAAATCTAAGACAACAGCGATTGGGACCTTGGGGTGGAACCCAGGTCAGAAGAACCTGAAGAATGTGTGCAGAGGGTGCAGCTTTCATTCATTTGTTTGTAAAAAAACACAAATTTGTGTAAACGTGACGTCATGCTCATGTGTATTATGCGTAGTATTTCTTTACAAAGTGACCGCCAACTACTGGCATGGCAAACATAATACAGTGTTTTTAATCTTTTTCGTGGATCTGTGTGAAAGACGATGTAAACGTAAACGTTGTCATCTGTATACGCGAAAAACGCAAAGGAAAAACGTTTCAGTTCCCTTTCAGTAGGTCATGTTCGACGTACGTCGGCCGTCACTGAACGAATTGGGATCACTTCTGGGAGCCCCTATCAGCTTCAAGTGTATAGAGAATGGGCCAAGTGGGCCAGTGGGGTATGTGGGGATCCCGCCGTTGGAATGGGCTGTTGCGATGCAACTGTGTCCGGCGTCTGCTTCCACCTGGCACGGTGACCCACGCCACCCATCCAAGGCCTGTAAGTTCTCCTCCAGTCTGACTGGGAAGGCTTACAAAGCTTGTGGACAGGCTGCGTCCGCCATGCATGCCATGGCGTTGCTCCAGGTGCACCAGGCCCAGGCACTCATGGAAATGCACGAGGGTAAGCCTGACCCAGAGCTCCCCCGGGAGCTCCGGACGGCTACGGACCTCGCCCTCCGGGCAACTAAAGTCACCGCCCGTTTCTTGCGGTTCAGGAGCGACATCTCTGGCTCAACCTGGCTGATATGAGGGAGACCGACAAGTATCGGTTCCCCCATTTTCCAGGTTGGGTTATTCTGCGACTAGGAGTGTGGCATTGGTGGAACTTGTGTTAGGCTGGGTTCCATATGTTGTGAACCCCACGGCGGTCCCATATGTGTATTCTCCGCGGTACGGCTCCCTACGGCGAGCCTGTGTCTTTCCCTTGGCAGAGCCCGCTCTGCCGTCTCTGTGCGGTGTTGTCCCCCACCTGCAATGGCTGGGGCCACCCCTGGGACTTCCGTATGTTGCACTTCTTACGGCCAGTCCATACGTGTATATTCCACTACCGGTAGGATGTGACTTCCGCAGCGGCCCCCCTGGGTATGCTTTCCCAGCATTATTCAATACTCTGCTGAGTGGGTGTTGCGGAACAGCAGCAGTGACTCTCCCTGCGTGAGTTGCTGTACCATCACTGCATGACCGAGTCACTAGTTCGGCTCCGAAGTGAAAAACAAATGTGCGTTGCATCCGCTTCCTGTTTATACCCGCGGTGCGGGCCGGAGCGAGAGATGCAAATCTTGCACGCCAATGGCCATTGGCCCGTTCTCTATACACTCGAAGCTGATAGGGGCTCCCAGAAGTGATCCCAATTCGTCGGTGACGTCAGTATAAATATATCCCTGGGGGCATATTACAGAAACGTTCTATCTTAGGTCTTAACTTATGATATGATAAGTTAATTTAGGATTTTTCACAATTTCGTATTGCAGAAGAAAATCTTAACTTGATTTAGGATTCTTATCCTATTTTACAAAATCTCATCTTATCTGTAGTTAGGAAATCTTAAACCGCTCCATTGAGTTCGGTAATCAACTGTCAGGTCTGTTACCAAGCAACCAACAAAGCCTAAACTGCTTCTGAGGTAAACCTAAAATAAAAACGGAGAAACAACGGCGTGCTTTTAATTTCAGTGCGGCATAGATTGAAATTTTGATAAGCTCCGTTGAAAGGTTAAAGCCTGTTTTCAACTTTTGCAAAAAAAAAATTTGTTAGTCACTTGAAGAATGACCTGTAATGCTCCGTGATGGCCCATTGGCCTCTGTAATGTTGGTCGCAATTCGTCAACTAACTGCAAAATCATGTGTCGTGGGAGTCTGTAATTATTTATCATCAAAGCGCAGCACATGCTTTGGGTCCTCCAAAAGTCTCTCCACCATCAAACCTTGCTGCTCTTTGTCTTGTATAATAAAATGTAACGCTCTCTCAAAAATGATTTTTGTACTGTGATTTTTACAGTTGGATTTCAAAAAGTTTTGAAGTTATGACACCAGTTGGGTTGTCCTAAAGTTAAGACAGCTTTTAGGATTTTTTGTCGAGTTAGGATGCTTCTGTAATACCCGTTTCCTATCCATAGTTAAGAAAAGATCATGCATTCTGTAATAGCTTTTGTCCTAAATTAGGTCCTAACTGAAATTGCCATGGTTACCAAACAGATAAGATAGGATTCTAAAGTTAAGATGTTTCTGTAATACGCCCCCTGAACCACAAAACCAGTCATAAGTCGCACAGGTATATTTGTGGCAATAGCTAACAATACATTTTATGGGTCAAAATCATCGATTTTTCTTTTATGCCAAAAATCATTAAGTAAAGATTATGTTCCATGAAGATATTTTATACATTTCCTACCATAAATATATCAAACATTTATTATTAGTAGTAATATGCATTGTTAAGGTGTCCAACTTGTAACATCCTCAGATTTCCAAATATTGTCCTAAAAAAAACTATACATCAATGGAAAGCTTGTTTATTCAGATGATGTATAAATCTCAATAAAAAAATAAAAAAATAAATAAAAATGTATGACTGGTTTTGTGGTCCAGGGTCACATTTATTGTTTATGTTGCTACGGGTGGTTGCGCAATCAGAAAAACAGTTCTGTTCTGTGAAATGGTCTTAGTCGTGCTTTATCATACATAAAATACCAATCAGCATTAAGGACCAGAACTATCCATTTTATAAATACTGTGATGATGATAAGCAAATGTGATATCATCACCTGGTCCTTGTGTTAGTAGTGCATCAGCGCAAGGTACAAATTTACAGTTATTATTTCCACACCCGGACAATAATATAGTTTAATTGTTGTTATCACTCATGTTGTTTTGGTTAGATTGCATGGTTATTATCTCGAGATGAAGATGATAGGTGCACATATCCACAAATACCCCCACTCCCCCCATTTACAAATGATTGTTTTAAACGAATATTTTTATATATTCTGTATTTTTTTATGTTCTGTTACAACTAATGTCCGGTTCTTCTTTAAACAGGAGATACACTTTTTTCTTTTCTTCCTTTATGCTACCTGGCTGGAGTTGGTTTAGTACAGTGCATGTTTTGGCGGGAATTTAGTTTATTTAAGCCAGATCCTCTCAGCCTTTGGGGAGAGAGGAGAGGTGTGAGCTGTTAAAGGATAGTTCACCCAAAATGAAATTCTGTCATTTACTCACCCTCATTTCTTCTGCTGAATGCAAAATAAGATATTTTGAAGAATGTCTGTAACCAAACAGTTCATGGACCCCATTGACTCAATGTCAATGTGGCCCATCAACGGTTTGATGACATTCTTCAAATTATCTTTTTTTGTGTTCAGCAGAAGAAAGAAACTCATACAGGTCTGAAATAACATGAGGGTGAGTAAATGATGACTACCCTACTACCCCTGTAATGATTGTTGTTTGTGCTTTTTAAACATATTTGCGTTGTTCTTTGTAAGATAGAACTAAGTTTACGCAGAGTAAAGCATTTGTAAATATACCCAACATTTTCGACTTATGTGGTCCTCAACATAAGAGAAAATTAGGCAGAAATACAATGAAAGCAAGAAATTATCATTTTAAATGATCATAACACATCTATGACAAAGGGTTCTAAAAATATAGCTTATTATAAAAAAGTGTTCATGTAGCTCAATTTACCCCAGGTTATGGGTAAGTTGGCCCGAGTCAGTGGGTAAGTTAAAACTGACCATCTTACTGAATCTGAATCAAAACCATGTGAAATGTATTAGATAATTTACAATGTCATATTTCTTTTCTTAAAGTGTTTGAGTAAAATTAAATAAAAACTGAATTTGAATGAATATATGTCACTGAAACTAATAAACATTTTAGTCAAAAGGTTCTTGGCATGGTAGTTTTTTCTGCAATGTCAAACATATTAGGCCATTAGGGACTATATACACTCACCTAAAGGATTATTAGCCTTCAGAACTGCCTTAATTCCAAGTGGCATTGATTCAACAAGGTGCTGAAAGCATTCTTTAGAAATGTTGGCTCATATTGAAAGGATAGCATCTTGCAGTTGATGGAGATTTGTGGGATGCACATCCAGGGCACGAAGCTCCCGTTCCACCACATCCCAAAGATGCTCTATTGGGTTGAGATCTGGTGACTGTGGGGGCCATTTTAGTACAGTGAACTCATTGTCATGTTCAAGAAACCAATTTGAAATGATTCGAGCTTTGTGACATGGTGCATTATCCTGCTGGAAGTAGCCATCAGAGGATGGGTACATGGTGGTCATAAAGGGATGGACATGGTCAGAAACAATGCTCAGGTAGGCCGTGGCATTTAAACGATGCCCATTTGGCACTAAGGGGCCTAAAGTGTGCCAAGAAAACATCCCCCACACCATTACACCACCACCACCAGCCTGCACAGTGGTAACAAGGCATGATGGATCCATGTTCTCATTCTGTTTACGTCAAATTCTGACTCTACCATCTGAATGTCTCAAAAGAAATCGAGACTCATCAGACCAGGCAACATTTTTCCAGTCTTCAACTGTCCAATTTTGGTGAGCTTGTGCAAATTGTAGCCTCTTTTTCCTATTTGTAGTGGAGATGAGTGGTACCCGGTGGGGTCTTCTGCTGTTGTAGCCCATCCGCCTCAAAGTTGTGCGTGTTGTGGCTTCACAAATGCTTTGCTGCATACCTCGGTTGTACCGAGTGGTTATTTCAGTCAAAGTTGCTCTTCTATCAGCTTGAATCAGTCGGCCCATTCTCCTCTGACCTCTAGCATCAACAAGGCATTTTCGCCCACAGGACTGCCGCATACTGGATGTTTTTCCCTTTTTACACCATTCTTTGTAAACTCTAGAAATGGTTGTACGTGAAAATCCCAGTAACTGAGCAAATTGTGAAATACTCAGACCAGCCCATCTGGCACCAACAACCATGCAACGCTCAAAATTGCTTAAATCACCTTTCCTTCCCATTCTGACATTCAGTTTGGAGTTCAGGAGATTGTCTTGACCAGGACCACACCCCTAAATGCATTGAAGCAACTGCCATGTGATTGGTTGATTAGATAATTGCATTAATGAGAAATTGAACAGGTGTTCCTAATAATCCTTTAGGTGAGTGTAGATGATTAAGCATATTCTGGTTCTTATCAGAGAAGGATTTTGTGTACTTGTACATTGTTCTTATCAAATAAACTCAAACTAAAATAAATAAATGAATGAATAAACTAAACCAGCTACGTAATATTATATTGAAATTATATCAGTTTATACTTCAGAGATTTAACTTATATCTGTTCTGCTTAAATTTTACTTTGACGCAATACGTATTCACACCCAACTCGTCAATTTTTAACACACAGGCTACCCCTTTAGCGTAATTTTTCGACGTGCAGGGTATACTCCATTGAATTCAGTTGTTTGCCCAATGTGTCAGATCAAGACGTATTTAATTCTCCAACACTCCTACTTTAAACCTACCCACTTCTAAACAATATAAAACACGTAACAGGCAAATAAAAGTACAGTCACAGGTATTTATTGCAAAAACTAACCAAAAACAGTATAAAAGTTTTAACTCGTGTTGCATTCCAAGTCTTCTGAAGCCGTACGATGTCTTTATGTGAAGGACAGAGTGGATCTTAATGTTTTTATCGCTGAAATGATGATCCCGCCACTCCGTGAATGCACGCAGTCATATCTCATTCAAAAGATACGCCCAACTCTTTAGCATGACGCAAACGGTCACGAGACAAACAAGAGCCAATGACATTTTACAATCAAAGCTGACGCAATGATGCAATTGGTCACGAGACATACGAGAGCCAATGCAATTTCACTATCATAATTGACGTAACATTTCTTCGAACTGCAATTTTTGAGTATGTGATCTTTAGCGGATGGAGACACTGATCACTTTTGGGGATTTTCTTAACACAAATCAATCGTTTGGCCTCAGAACACTTGGAATATTTGTACTTTTTAAATAAATTAATGCCTGCAGGCGTATCTGCGTGTTATATCCTGTGTTTTATATCATATAATAAATGGGTAGGTTTAGGGATGGGGTTGGGTTACATGTTCAAACGTGTCTAAATAGAGTAAATAAAAAATTAAATAAATGCAAATAAAATTATGCTGACTGATTAAATTGAGAATCACATTCCAACATGTCATAATGGCAAAAATCATAACCCAATATATAATTTCATCATGACGATAACATTCCCATGCCCAACGTGTCTGTGTATGACGCCGAAGGTTTCTCATTGAAATCAATGGAGTACCCGCTAAAGGGGTACCCTGTGCATTAAAAAGTGATGCAGAAGGGTCCTGACCAAGCGTGAATATGTGACGAGTTGGGAGTGAGAACGTGTTGTTTGACGAGCCAAAAACAGTTTTCAAAGTAAATGGGTGCCTTCCACTCCTCCCATGTGTTTCTCCTTTTCACAGTCTGGCAGAAATGATGAGTGGTTCCAAAATGGTCACATGACAATAAAAGTGTACGACTGCCAAGATAAAGACAGTGGGTCAACTTACCCGCTTGCTCATCTTACCCCACTCTCCCCTACATTTACATTTTTTTTTTTTTTTTATTAATATTATTATTAATATTATTAATAATAAACATTTTAATGTAATGTGTTAAATGCAATTATTCAAATTTATGATTCATTATTTTTTATTGCATGTATTGCTTGGGTTAAATTCAACAGAAACAATATTACTTAAATGGTCCCATTGCTGAAAAGCACCCTAAATCAGTCTAGTTAGTGTTAAAGCTTTAGTAATGTTAGTAATGTCTGTTTACTGGGTTTTTTTTTTTTTTTGGTTAGAGGAACTTGAAGAATGTGAAGAGGAAATTAAAGGTTACTTGTTATATTTCACATCATAAAACCAGTAAAGTAAAACAGAACATGAGGGTTGATATGATGCCTTTTTTTTTACTGTATATATTACACTTGCAGTTTCAATACTTCAGAGGATTGATCGATTCCTTCGTGGTTTTCCTCCTCTGTTCTATTGTACACTCCTAAATCTCATCCACATTTCGTGCAAACTGCACTTGTTAATTTCCAGCCTGTAACTTGCCCTCATTCACTCTCTTACTTTTTATCTCTCTTTCATTTTTGAGGAGGCACCATTCGTGCTTGATCGATTATGTAGAGGGGGTTGGAGTGGTTGAAAGTATACAGCCAAGATTTTTGTGTTCCTCGCTAAATTAGGCCTTACTGTCAGCCGCTCACTGTGTTTCATCTGCTGCAGTTTAGGAGGGAAATAACATGCACCGTTTTTGACGTGCTCACAGCCATTGAGGTTTTCCTCCTACACAGCCGCTTCCAATGTGAGAGGCTGCCGAGAAACATTCTCAGAAGCGGGCGAGAATGCTTTGAACCAGGAAAATTGTTTGCCAGTCCTCATTGAAACAGCTGAATATGGAATACGTTCACAGCACACCTGCAGGCTTTAAAAAATAAAATGAGTTTAATTAAAGTTAGAATTTTCAGGAAGGCACTCTTTCACAATTATTATTTTTTAATGCTCTAAATCAAACAGAAAAGGTCCAAGAACTTATAACCCCCCTTCTTTCTTTCTTTTTTTTTTTGGCATTTTGCCACTTTTATGTAGCAGATAATAGAGAGAGGGTTGGAAATGATTCAGAGAGAGGAAGCTGAATATCACAAGCCACATTTGAAACTCACAATGCCCATATACTAACCTCTACGTCACAGTTCTGATAAGAAGCTGCACTGAAAAAATCGTAATCTAAAAATAATAACATCTAAATGAACTTGTTTTTAACTTGTAACATTCAAGTCAAAAATATGTTTATATATTGTATGTTGTATACCAACAAAATTCATTTTTATGGGTCAAATCAAGTAAAAAAAATAAAAAAAATAAAAAATAAAACAGCTCTTTAAGGTAACAATTGCAGGTTACCACTTTTCCCAATATGGGTTAGTCTCTAAGATCGCAGAGCTGTGCTTTCCTGATGGTCACAGTGTGCCAAAGTCCTTGTTAAGTAAGTGTATACTACTGTGATAGCAGATGCACTTAGGAGGAGCAGAGCCAGAAAAGCACATCTGTTCTTTATGAGAAATGCAGCGTGAGTGTGCTCTGCAGTGCCCACATTTCCTCTAGGTAGACATATTCTTGGCTGGGCTGATCGTGATTTAGAATCCCTTTGCATATTGCAGATTCAAACGTCTATGATTGTGTTTTGAAAGATACCTCTAGAGACTGCAGGTGCTTTATGAAGTTGAAACAACTGATTTTACTTAAGAGTGAAAAAGGCCACATCAAGTGTGGTTTGTTGTGTTACATTAAATACAAGCTTATTCCTCAAGGAATGGGAACATAACTATATAAAAAGATAAGCAGGCTAAAGAATCATGGCTCCCAGGAAAGCAGAGTAAAAACAACTTCCCTAGAGAAGCCGAATGCATATACACTATTTGTTATTAAAATAATAAAGTGATTAAAACACTAAAATATGCTCTAATCTTCATGATTTTTTTTTCGCACTACTTTCTATTTTTCTTCATTAACTGCATTTCATGTTTGAAGTTTATGATTTACCCTCACAAACAAATGCTTGCAGTGTATCCCACAGGGAATGGCCCACATTTTTAATCAGTTCTAACCTTGAGCTTTGACATGTAAATTTCATCAAGCTGAATTTGATTTTGCATGTCCCCTATGTGATGTAAATATATGCATATTTCATATTCATGTGAGTAATTGTCATTCTCCCCAAAGCAAACAGTGACAAAACAAACTAGTTTGTGGTGAGAATCACACAGTGACATAACAGGGAAGGTTTTTTTATGGCAGATTGTAAGCCGGGTTCACAAGGCCTTGTATCATTCTGTAGTTTGCATGTTTGATAGATTGTTACATTGTCTTATTATTGTACATTAATGCTCTAACAGTTATGTAACCATTTAGCCCCTTTGCAGCTCATTTTAAAAGGAAAGTTCAACCCAAAATAAAAATAATGATTTGTTTTGTTCAAATCTTCCTCTCTGATATGCTGATAACTCTAGAACTGCTGGCCAACTGAAACACTTACAAGTTGAACTCTGATTTGTGAACAAATAATCGGATTCATCCAGTTTGCTTTGTGAACCCAATCAACAGGTTCACTTAAGAGAACCGCCTCAAAATAGTGTTTTGTTCATGTTTCAGTGATTCCTTTAAAGGTAGGGACACCCCAAACCATGGCCAAAGAACTAGCACTGATGAAAGCCGACTTTGTTGTTGCCTTGTGTCGCCTGAACACACCAAAAGGACTACTGGCGACTGTCAACTAGCACGTGCGTTCTGCGCCTGTGTGTAAAGGAGATAACTGTCTGTTTAAGAAGATATATTCTATATATCTATATCAATCACGCTGATCACATTCTTTATTCCACTCCGCTCATATGAAAATATTCGTGCAGTGTTGCTCAGGTAAGATGGTGTAAAATTATAACAGCCTTCTGTCTGTTCAGTTTTGACTTACTAGCTTTCATCACTTTTGCTCTTAGGTCACGTATCCACCAAAGTGTTTTAGCCAGCTTAAAATGAGACATTGATGAGTGCTGCGTTTTACTGAAAGTGGAACATTCTTCAACTCTCGGCAACCGGTAAAAAATGCTGATCGCTCAGCGCTTGAATGCGAAATAGATGCTCAGCGCCTCTAAAAAAGAGTAATACACTCTAAAAAGCGTGGCGCTCCCATTAAAGATAATTGGAAAAATGCGTGAACAAACGCTTTGGTGGACACACGGCCTTATTCTCGTGCACTGACTCGTTCGCTAAGATGAACAGTCAATCAGAGTTCTCTCTCTCACCGATAGCCAGACGCCGATTCTACATGTTGAATCGGCCAAAATAAAAAACCCCGATGGCGTTCGACTAGAGCTAACGGTGCGCAACACACCGGAAAAACTAAGTCAGCTGACACTCAAAAGCAGGCTGACGTTGCCCGACGGCCGACTGCCGGCTTGGTGTGTCCCTGGTTTAATACTATAATACTGACTTTATCAATACAGAAATCTAGACTAAGCCATCATTAATCTGTATGTTATATATACCAAACCAATACCTAACTATGTGTCAAATCCTAGATGACAAAACTGCTTTAAGGCAAGACACGGCAGGTGAAAACATAGTTTTTTCATGCAGTGGTCAATTTTGAGATTTTGGGCCAGTTTGCTCCCTTAACATGTAAGCTTTCATGTCAAAATAAAAAATGTGTCAACATTACACATTAAAGTGGTTATTTCATTATATTTTGTCAACTTGCGCCTTAAGATTTCAACCCGAAATCATCAAAAGTTAGCATTCTAACGCAAGCTCCCGTGCCGTCTCCCTTCACAGAAACACATCATGCCTGGTATCATTATAAAGCTCTCAGTCTCATACAACAAATATGCTCATTTCCTTTGTAGAACTAATCAACCGTGAAAGTTTGCAGCCAAAAACTACATCTGATTGGTCGATGTGAATTTCCCACTACGTGATACGCGCTGATGCTTCCACTTGAGAGAAAAAGAAGACAACGCCAACAATCAGCTCATAAACGTTCACAAAAAAGACCAAGAAGCAAGAGCTAGTAAAAAGAAAGTAAACAACAACAGATTAGATGATGAAACCCTGTCAGAATTAGATTCAAATAGTTCTAGATGGACACACAACAAACAGGGACAGTTCGTTTGCAGTTTTTGTGACTGTTGTTATGTGTGTTTGTTAAGGTAGTTCACTTCAGCTTAAGGCTATTGCTATTAATAATTTATTAATTTATCAGTTTCCATGTGTTATAAATATTATACACTACTGATATTAATGAACTGAATATATATTTTGTTTGTAGGTTGGGGGTTTCATAGAAATGTATGGAATTATACAATATAAAACTTTAAAGGCCGTTTTCTCAAAATGAGTTTTTTCTCACACTCAAGAGTCAGATATATCCACTTCAGTAGCACCTACAAGCACCAGCTTTTCCAGTCTTATACTTAACTATATTTTAAAGGCTTTTACAGAGGGATTTGTTGATATATCATTCCTATCCTGAGTTATAGGTCCTTTTACTCCAAAAAACATGGCGAAAATAGATTTTTTAAGGCTATTGTCAGTTTTCTCTAATTTACTAAAGCACAAAATAAGATATCCAGAATCCCCTCTGTAAAAACCCTCTCATCTAATATGTCAACAAATAGAACCAATAATTTTAAACCTGGTCCTTTCCAATCCGATTTTGTTTTTGGAAATGTATGCAAATGAGAGTATATTTAAGTATATAAGACCTCATTTGCATATTAAAACATTAATTTACACAAAACTTGTAATACGTTTTTTTTTCTTATGTTAATGCCAATAATAAACTGGAGAAGTTTCACAGTGATATCTTGTAATTTAAAAAAAATCCCTATTCACCTGTAGTGTCTCGCCTTATGGGTTTCAACATGAACAGGATTACTGATACGAGCTGAACAAGCGAAAAAAGACCCTCTGGATTTTTCCAGAACATCAGCCGTGGTCCAGATGTCAAGAGGTTTTTATATTCTATATTGGTGCTGTCAAGCTGCTGGCTAGACTTTCTTTTTGGCATTCATTTTTGGACAAACCTGCATGTTGTTCTTGCTCATCTTAATCTGAGTAAGTAACTTCTTGCGCATTGCATTTGGCCAATTAGCTATGTATGTCTCTAATAAGCTTCTGTCTCTTTCTATCTTTCCCTTTCTGTCTTATGAAGCTTGCTTCCCAAAATATAACATTGAAACTAAAATTATTTTCAAGTAAAATGCCTCAGTGTTTCTTATCATAGTCCACCAGGTCCAGTATCTTCTTGAAATAGATGCCTTTCTGCAGGTACATTCACTTCACTGATGTCAAGTGATTGCCCACTTCACTTGCATGACACTGGGAAATCTTATATAATGAGGGATCATAGTCTTCATTTATCTTCTTTGTTCTGTTTTTCTTTATGTGTTATACTGCTATACATTCATGTTGGAGAGTGTGTTTATGACATGGTTTCATGGCGTGTACTTAGTTTGGCAGTGGAAAGAAGCCTAAATACACTATGCATTTGGGAACATATGAATGGGAACCCCACATTCATAAATAGTCACATGAAGGCCAGGCAGTCATGTTGGGTGCTGGTGCCTGACCTAACACTAAGGGTTGTCTATAGGGGAGTGTGTCGAGATCATCCATGCCAGGGTCAGGAAAACATTTTTATTTAGATCTTTATGTATAATCCAAATATGCCTTTGAGGGCCCCCCTAAAACTGTTGCCACAGCGTTGGAAGCACAATGTAGTGTAGCATTAAAATGACTGAAATAGTTAAACCCATTCATTTGAAGGGGTCATGTTTTTTTCCCATGTCCTTTTCAACCCAGCGTCATTTCGATGTCTTTCCTTTTCACCCGCCTCACCTTTCAATTTCTGATGCTGAGCTTTTACGGAAAGTTTCCAGTAATGAAACAGGGCTATTTTGGAAGCTTTCTTTCCATTGAAGTCTAGCAGTGTTTTGTCAGAAATCTTTTGGCTGTCATTGCTGGCAGGGTTCACTTCCCTGCTGTCACTGTGTCTCAGTGCAGTCTATGCTCACCGCCAAGCCAGAGAGCAAAATTGGGAAATTACTGCCTTGCATGTTTAACTGAAAAAAGAGTGCTTTCAAAAAAAAAAAAAAACTTTAGCTGATCAACTTACAGATAAGAACAGGTCAAGATTGGATAACTGTCCCACATAACTGTCTGGTGATTTACTGAACATTGTGTTCTCACCACAATCATTGCCTTTGTGTGGGTAAATTGGGACAAGCGAGTTTCATTTCTGTTAGCAGCATAACCCAGTATATGGATTAATATTCCAGGGATGTAGTATTGCCAAAGGCTATGAAAGAGTGCTTGGGGATCCATGCCTGTCTGAAGAGTGGTAAGTGTAAATTGACCACTCCAGGAATAGATTCTTGTACAGTTAACCTTACAGTAGTGCACAGTTTGTACAGCTCCTTGTAAACACCGTTTGCTAAAGTATTTAACAGCCACATTGATATCTATTAGATATATCAAAAGATTTCACAGAATGTCTGGGATCATCACTAGACTGTTTAAACAATGGAGCTTTGCACAAAGAACTTCTGATGGCTTCTAGGATGTTGTGTTCTGGAAACACAAAACAATGGATTTGGATTTAGCCGAGTAGAAATTGATTATTTTCATTTTTCATCTTCCATTTTCCCCATCCTCCTTCTGCTCATTTATTTTGTATTATTCCTGCAGGATTAGTGCAATCATTAGTTGGATTTTTGTCAGTGTAACTAGATTCATTCTTAACACCTTAACACCTTAACACCTGGTGTGCTTGTTTCTTGAGTGGATTAATGTGAAGGTTGTGGATTAAACCAAACTGCACTGCATAGACTGCACTGCTAATCTGCAAGACGTATATTAATTTCACTCTTTCTCATTCTCTCGCTCTCATTCAATCCCCTTACACCGGATGAGGTCAAAATATGCTTAAGTGTAATCATTACAGTGTCTGAAAAGGCTGACTTTGTTAAGTGCTTTTAATAATAGTTTGCTTCTGTCATCTTGCCATTTGCTTTACTGACACATTTCACTTTAAACTCACAGCGTAAAGTTAAATAGAAGGCAATTGAAAATACTTTTAGTGCCCTGAAGTTCATACAGCTTTGACAACACCTCAATTGACCTTGAATCTGGAGAACAAATTCACATCAACATGCCTCCAATAGGGACCCTCTCTTCTAGGAAATCCCTGGCTACAAAGTGAGAAAGAACCACCAAACAAACAGTTCAGATTTATTTCATTGGAGAAGCAAAACGCCTGGAATCACAGTCAATTTAGTCTGGTCCTGTAAAAAGCCCGGTCCCCATCTGCTCCCCTGTATCCCACTAACAAGGCTTGTGCCTGGGCAAAAACAGATTTGTCATTCAGGAAAATGAAAAGATACATCCACTGTAGGTGAGATGATCCAACCGTACAAAAAAAGACAGCGATTCAGAAAAATAAATAAATAAATAAAAACAACAGCATTTCATTCTCTCTCTTTCATAGATAATGCAATTTTTTTCATTCTTTTTTGTTGTCATTTTTTTTTTAATCCATCATTCATCTGTAATAGTCATATCATAATCTTATTCTCTATCTTGGGATATATTATATATATATATATATATATATATATAATTTTGGAAAATGTATATATATATATATATATATATATATCTTGTTTAGGAATACCATTACTGCCACCGTCTGAGTCACCAATCTCATTTATACAAAACCAGATTTCTTTCTTTTTTTTTCTTTTTTATTTCATGATGATATTTTGATGTGCTCTTAATGGATATATATATATATATATATATATATATATATATATGCAGCAAAGCACTAATGCACATTCAGTCAATAATCAAATGTAAAGTATTAAAAAATAAGTAGCAAAAAATAAGAATTAGAACAATAGGGAAAACAATGATTTTGTGTGCATTGCATAACTAGAGAAATACACAACACACATCCATTTTGCTTGGCAGCTGCCAGCACTTAGATTAAGCTGTTTGCTCAATTTAGTTAATTAAAATCGACTAATGCAACACATTTCTTCACCATTTTGTCACAACTTAATTCCTTTGCTTAGGGTGCATTTAAACATGTTAATTAGTAAAATAGAAGTACTTTATCCATTCACATTAGGAGGACATGAATATACTTTTTGGCATTAGCACAGCATTGGGATTTCCAGTTCCAAAAATCCTTTGCTTGAGACTGGATTACATGTTTTTGATCAAGATGAACTATAAACCATTTGATCAAGATGAGTCTTTTTAATGTCCTGTTATGTTGGAGTTTTGGGGAGTTAGCATTGTGGTCACGAGTGAAGCTTGAGGATGGGTACATGAAGTACATTGCTTTACTCAACAACCAACACTTGTGTAAAAACAAGTGTAGTAACTAGTCTGTTTTTTGTTGTTGTTTTTTTTTTTTTTCAAGCTAATGCAAGAGATTGAATTGAGCTGGCACAATCCAAATTTTATTAGGGTTAACTCAATTACGTTATGGTTCCGATACACAACACTTTAATTTAATGTTAAGAAAACCAATTTCCAATGTGTAGAACCACTTACCTCCTTTGAACTAAGCCAAATAATTTTTTTTAGACCACATATGGCTTACATTAATCAGGATGCAGATTAATAGAAATATTGATCTATACTTCCCCTAATGTCCGTTTCCCATTTCCTGTAGAATGCATCTATCTCTGAGAATGGTGTGGAACATGATTTCTTCAGGATAGAGACAGGGAAGAGCTATAGGAAAGAAGAAGAAAAGGAGAGAACACAGAGACAGACCTCTTTTACCTCTTAGTAGTCATTCTGGAGTGAAAATGGAGAGAGCATTAAAGCAGGGTGATGGAATGGCAGGGGTCTGAGTTATTAGAATGAGCTGAATAATTGTATCTGCTGTGCTGCTCCCCTTAGTGTGACTTTGGGAAAGAACATATACATGTTTTGTCCTTTTCTTATCTGGTTAAATGGAACAAGTGTTAGAAAGGGTTGTTTGAATGTGGATTTTTGTGCCCTTTTAATTCTTTATTTATACTACAATTTTAAACGGGTGCATCTCTTTAAAAATGATTCATGGCAGTTTCCTCTCTTACACATTCCAATTTCATCCCATTTTAGTGAAGTATATCTACACAAACTGCAGTACAGTCTGTCTGCAGTGCCTTTATAATAATAATGAGATGTAATCATGATCAATGCCATCTTTTTTTATTTGACCAGCTATGGAAGTGACTGTAAAAATGCATTCAGAATAATACATAGTAAACTATGTTTTATAACTAAATATAATATACACTCACCTAAAGGATTATTAGGAACACCTGTTCAATTTCTCATTAATGCAATTATCTAATCAACCAATCACATGGCAGTTGCTTCAATGCATTTAGGGGTGTGGTCCTGGTCAAGACAATCTCCTGAACTCCAAACTGAATGTCAGAATGGGAAAGAAAGGTGATTTAAGCAATTTTGAGCGTGGCATGGTTGTTGGTGCCAGACGGGCCGGTCTGAGTATTTCACAATCTGCTCAGTTACTGGGATTTTTACGCACAACCATTTCTAGAGTTTACAAAGAATGGTGTGAAAAGGGAAAAACATCCAGTAAGCGTCAGTCCTGTGGGCGAAAATGCCTTGTTGATGCTAGAGGTCAGAGGAGAATGGGCTGACTGATTCAAGCTGATAGAAGAGCAACTTTGACTGAAATAACCACTCGTTACAACCGAGGTATGCAGCAAAGCATTTGTGAAGCCACAACACGCACAACCTTGAAGAGGATGGGCTACAACAGCAGAAGACCCCACCGGGTACCACTCATCTCCACTACAAATAGGAAAAAGAGGCTACAATTTGCACAAGCTCACCAAAATTGGACAGTTGAAGACTGGAAAAATGTTGCCTGGTCTGATGAGTCTCGATTTCTGTTGAGACATTCAGATGGTAGAGTCAGAATTTGGCATAAACAGAATGAGAACATGGATCCATCATGCCTTGTTGCCACTGTGCAGGCTGGTGGTGGTGGTGTAATGGTGTGGGGGATGTTTTCTTGGCACACTTTAGGCTCCTTAGTGCCAATTGGGCATCGTTTAAATGCCACGGCCTACCTGAGCATTGTTTCTGACCATGTCCATCCCTTTATGACCACTATGTACCCATCCTCTGATACTTCCAGCAGGATAATGTCACAAAGCTCGAATCATTTCAAATTGGTTTCTTGAACATGACAATGAGTTCACTGTACTAAAATGGCCCCCACAGTCACCAGATCTCAACCCAATAGAGCATCTTGGGGATGTGGTGGAACGGGAGCTTCGTGTCCTGGATGTGCATCCCACAAATCTCCATCAACTGCAAGATGCTATTCTATCAATATGAGCCAACATTTCTAAAGAATGCTTTCAGCACCTTGTTGAATCAATGCCACGTAGAATTAAGGCAGTTCTGAAGGCGAAAGGGGGTCAAACACAGTATTAGTATGGTGTTCCTAATAATCCTTTAGGTGAGTGTAATTATAAATATTAAGAGGGTGGCTGTTTTAAGGCCCGCCAGCATACGTCTACTGTTATGATTGGCTAACATCAGCAGACTCATGCATGTGGAGTATGTCAGAAAGTGAACGGGCATCTACTGTATCCAAAGTAGGCAGTGTCAGTGATTTTAAAGGGTTATTTTGCTTTTAAGACAACGTAATGCTTGCATCTGTTGTAAACAAATCCGAGTAGAATGTCACGCGTTGGCATCTTGTAATTACGGTAATTATGACATGGCGTGAAGGCAGCTAAACTAATATTCAACGTCTCATGCATAGGCCGTTTTTTTGTTTTACAGTACAGCAGTAATTCTTATTTTATAATAATAATCACATAATTATTATTATCTTAAAGCCATAGTGAATGGGAAAAAATGTTTCTGTTTGAATATGGCCTATATTATGCTAATTGAAAGAGAACTAGAAAACTTGTATTATTTTATAAAAGGTTTGAAAAGGTTCTTGTGAAGAGAGAATGCCCAAGTGAGAACATTTTTTCCCAAATCATCCAGCCGTAAAGTATGGTTCACACTCAAAAATAGTCTTCAGAGTAGTTATTTTATCAGCCTTTTCATTATTTTTTATTCAAAAGCATTCCCCAACAAAATCACCCCAATTGTAGAATTTTTTTTATTTTTATTTTTCAAAATAGAGAAGTTGTTCAACTATCAGTTTGCAGCCCCACCAGAGAGAATCTGTATTAGACAGAGAACATGTGTATACTGTGCAGAGAAAACTCACTGTCTTCTCAGAAAACTACATCCCTGCCACAAACTGCTGCCTAATAGTTTGAGACAGGTGACACGCTAGCTAGAAAGTCCATTACCATGTGATTAGTAGCTCACTGTGTGTGTGTGTGAGTAAGAGAGAGAGAGAGAGAGAGAGAAAGAAAGAAAGAAAGAAAGAAAGAAAGAAAGAGAGAGAGAGAGAGAGAGAACCGTGGCAAGTAGAGGGGGGCCAACCTTGCAGTGAGACAGGAGAGTTGGCAGCGACAGGCCTTTGACCAGACAATAACACTAAACTAGATCTGAGCCATGGAAACAAGTATACACAATTCACACATATACGTATGCTTACGAGGGAACAGGAAAGGAGGAGCTGATATGCTTACTATGTAGGATTTCTCTGGATACTGGATGCCATCAAGCAGAAAATGTACATTTATTTTTGCACATGAGTAATGTTCTTAGTTTAAGGCTTGTATGTTAACATGTACATTTTTACAACACTCACTGCCTTCTTGTTTGTCCCTGATGGGGGGAAAGTGGTTGGAGCGGCATTTGTGTGCAGCTCTTTTGTAACAGGGAAGAGCAATGAAAGGGAAAGGGAAATCTTTTTCAAGAGACCTGTCAGCTGTCCCTGTTCAGTCCCCTGGGGTACACTCTCTATACACGCACTAACAGTTAGCACACCTCTCATTCTTCCCTATTTTGTAGCTATACACATTGAGACAAACATCAGGAACATGACAGGACATATAGATGTCCCAATAAAGTCCAGGCAGTGCTGATTTTACCAGCCATGCCTCAGAGGTAAAGTCAGGACACCATTTGTCCTGATAATCTGTCTTCAGTGTGCTTTAGTTTACTATTGAAATAAACGTTTTAAACCGACAATTACTGTGATTTGTGCTTTTTCTTTCATGAGTTACTAGCAGCAGCACAATAATGTAACTAGGCGTTGGAGACAGTGAAGACAATGAAGAATAGAAGAGAATATAATATTTTGTGGAAACTGTAATTCATTTTATTTTAAGGATTCTTTCATTAATAGAGTTCAAAAGAACAGGATTTATTTTAAATATAAATCTTTTTTTAATAATGAAAAAACCTTTACTGTCAGTTTTGATCAATTTAATGCATCCATGCTGAATACAAGTTTTCTTTCTTACTGACCCCAGACTTTTAAACAGTAGTGCACATGCACTGTGCACCGCAGTACCAAACATTTTGTGAAAGATAAACAAACAGATACATTGCATATACAGACAGGCAGAATAACTTTAAGAATCAGGAGGAAGAACCATGTATACAGGCAGGAGTTGAGAAAAAAGGTTGCTGGGTGTTTGCTCATTAGACTTTAATCTTTTGCATGGTAAAGAATCCAGAGAAGGACACAGACTAGTTGTGAATTAATCAAATAAGTAAATTATACTATGATATGTTTTACTCAAAAAGACTTACTGGTCACCAACTTCTGGCATAACAATATAACCTACTGAAAAAAGTGCTTCAAAGTAATAATATGCGCTCTTTAGGATAATGTTATAGTGGAAAGCAGAATTTTTTTTTTTTTTTCTGATAGACTAGTCAGTTAAGATTAAACAGGAACAGCAGTTTTGACCTCTAAGCTAATTGTCTCGGTTACGTATGTAACCCTCGTTCCCTGAAGGAGGGAACGGAGATGCCATGTCGGAGTACCGACGAATAGGAATCTCGCTCGCGAGAGCCAATCTACTTCGAGTGAAACTAAACGAGCCAATGCACATTGGCATGCAATGATTGCACCAGGTGCTCATGCCACGCAGCGCGGGTATAAATGAGACACAGATGTTTGCATCAAGTTAGCTTTTTGCTGAGGAGCCGAGTAGGTAGACTGGCACCCCAGCAGGGTGCAGAGGGCATGGCGACGGGACGTGGTGTCTCCGTTCCCTCCTTCAGGGAACGAGGGTTACATACGTAACCGAGACGTTCCCATTCAGTCGGTCACTCTCGACGCCACGTCGGAGTACCGACGAATAGGAATCCCTATCAAAGCGCCATGGCCTCTGCCCCCGTCCAGTGCCCCGTGTGAGCCTCCTGAGCTCTCTTACCTGATGAGACGGGGCTCACACAGAGAAGTCCATCACTGCTGTTCCGCATGACCCGTTCAGTGACTATTGGATAACACTGGGAAAGCGTGCCCTAGTGAGGGGAACGCTGCGGAGCCCACATCGTACCCCGAAGGAGTTATGTGGAGTACAATGCTGAGCCGTAGCCCGCAATGGAGAGAGGGGGCTCAGTCCCAGTGACGGGAAGGCTCTCCCAAGGGAAAGACACGGGCTTCCCGTAGGAGCGACCGTGGAAAAATATATGGGATCCCCGCAGGGTCACTCATATATCCCCAGCCCAGTACCGGTTCTCAAGGATTCAACGGCAAGGGGCCTGATGTTTGCTTCTGGAGAATAAAGCGCCGGGGCGCAGCAAGCCGACAAGAGCCAGGGCCTCTCAGTGCTTCTACCCGTTTGAGGCGAGAACACAGGAGGACACTGGCTCTACACGTAGACTATAGAATCTAGCGAACGTGTTGGGTGTCGCCCAGCCCGCAGCTCTACAGATGTCTGACAGCGAGGCGCCACGTGCCAGCGCCCAGGAGGATGCAACACTTCTAGTAGAGTGTGCTCGCACCCTGAGCGGACAGGGCACACCTTGTGCTTGGTAAGCCAAGGTGATGGCATCCACTATCCAGTGGGCCATCCTCTGCTTGGAGACAGCCTTTCCCTTCTGCTGGCCTCCGTGACAGACAAAGAGCTGATCTGAGGTCATGAAGCTTTGAGCTCTATCCACGTAGATCCGCAGAGCGTGGACGGGACAGAGCAAAGCTAGGGCTGGGTCTGCCTCCCCCAGGGGCAGCGCTTGCAGGTTCACCACCTGGTCCCTGAAGGGAGTGGTAGGAACCTTGGGCACACTGGCCTCCATCAAGAGGGTAGGGGACCTGCAGGCATTTTCGGTCGACGAATCGTGCCTAGAGTTCAGGCCGGGTGACACCCACGTGGTACTGAGACCCCGGCCTGAACTCTAGGCACGATTCGTCGACCGAAAATGCCTGCAGGTCCCCTACCCTCTTGATGGAGGCCAGTGCGGCCAACAGCAAAGTCTTCATAGACAGAATCTTAAGCTCTGCTGACCGCAAGGGCTCAAATGGGGCATTCTGAAGTGCTCGGAGCACCAGAGCAAGATCCCAAGAGGGTATGGAGGGGGGTCGAGGAGGATTTAACCGTCTCGCCCCCCTGAGGAACCTGACGACCAGGTCGTGCTTCCCAACTGTCTTACCTTCTACGTGGTCGTGATAGGCAGATATTGCAGCAACATAGACCTTGAGGGTGGAGGGCGACAGCCACGCTCCAACCCTCGTTGCAGGAAGGAAAGCACAGATGCGATCGAACATCTTCGGGGGTCTTCTCGGCGAGAAGAACACCACTCGACGAACAGGTTCCACTTCAAAGCATAAGCCTGTCTTGTAGACGGTGCTCGTGCCGAAGTGATGGTGTTAACTACCTCTTGGGGTAAGTCACCTAGAACCTCCGCGTCCCGTCCAGGGGCCAGACATGAAGCTTCCACAGATCTGGACGCGGATGCCACAGGGTGCCCCGTCTCTGAGTCAGAAGGTCCTTCCTCAGAGGAATCGGCCAAGGAGGGGCTGTCGCCAGGAGCATAAGTTCTGGGAACCAGGACCGGTTGGGCCAGTAAGGCGCCACCAACAGGACCTGCTCCTCGTCCTCCCTGACCTTGCACAGTGTCTGTGCAAGTAGGCTCACTGGGGGAAACGCATATTTGCGCAGCCCCTGGGGCCAGCTTGTGCGCAAGTGCTTCCGTGCCGAGTGTACCCTCGGTCAGCGAATAGAACCACTGGCAGTGGGACGTTTCTGGGGAGGCAAACAGGTCGACCTGTGCCGCCCCGAACTGTCTCCAAATCAGCTGAACCACCTGGGGGTGGAGTCGCCATTCCCCTGGGAGCGCAGCTCGTGAAAGCTCGTCGGCCACACGGTTGCTCACACCAGGGACATGAATGGCCCGAAGCGACCTCAGACACTTCTGACTCCAGAGGAGGAGATGGCGGACGAGTTGCGACATGCGACGGGAGCGTAGACCACCTTGTCGGTTGATATACGCATCGGTCGCGGTGTTGTCCGTGCGGACCAGTACATCTTTGCCCCGTAGCAGCCTTTTGAGGCGGCTCAGAGCGAGATGCACTGCTAGCAACTCGAGGCAGTTGATGTGCCAATGCAGGTGCGGGCCCGTCCAAACCCCTGACACTGCATGCCCGTTGTACGTGGCTCCCCAGCCCATGGCAGAGGCATCCGTGAAGACCACAGCATGCCTGGACACCTGTTCCAGAGGCACTCCTGCCCCGAAAGAACGAGGGGTCTGACCATGGGCTGAAGGATTGGCGGCAGGCCGGTGTGATGCTCACCCGGTGAGTGCCGCGTTGCCACGCTCATCTCGGGACTCGGCCGTGTAGCCAATGCTGAAGCGGTCTCATATGAAGCAAGCCTAGCGGTGTTACTGCCGCTGCGGCTGCCATATGCCCCAGGAGCCTCTGAAATAGTTTCAGTGGAACTGCCATCCTGCCTTGAAACGTGTTCAGGCAGTTCAGCATCAACTGGACGCGCTCCTCTGTGAGGCACGCTGTCCGTCCGACCGAATCTAACTCCATACCGAGAAATGAGATCCTCTGCACGGGGACGAGTTTGCTCTTCTCCCAGTTGACCCGAAGACCCAACTGGCTGAGGTGTCTGAGCACCCGGTCCCTGTGTTTGCACAACTGATCCCTGGACTGTGCTAGAATGAGCCAGTCGTCGAGATAGTTGAGGATGCGAATGCCCTGTTCTCTCCGTGACTTTCGTGAAGACACGGGGGGACAGGGACAGCCCGAAGGGCAGGACTTTGTACTGATATGCTCGACCCTCGAACGCAAAGCGCAGAAACGGCCTGTGTCGAGGAAGAAACGAAACATGAAAGTACGCGTCCTTCAGGTCGATCGCTGCAAACCAATCTTGGGGACGGATGCATTCGAAGATGCGTTTCTGCGTGAGCATCTTGAACGGTAGCTTGTGAAGGCTCCGATTCAAGACTCGCAGGTCCAAGATTGGCCGTAACCCACCAGTCTTCTTGGGTACAATGAAGTACGGGCTGTAGAAGCCTGTCTTCATATCGGCTGGAGGGACCGGCTCTATCGCATCCTTCGCCAGTAGGACTGCGATCTCCGCACGCAGGACATGGGCGTCTGCGGCGTTCACCGAAGTGAAGCGGACGCCCTTGAATCTGGGGGGACGCCGGGTGAACTGAATCGCATAGCCGAGCCTGATGGTCCGAATGAGCCAGCGAGACGGACTGGGGAGCGCTAGCCAGGCTCGCAGAGACCGTGCAAGCGGGACCAAAGGGACCACCGGCGTACCCACCGTGGGGCAGCGAGGTGGAATGCAGGTACCGGGCTGGGGCGGCTGTCTCGTGGAGGCGGCCCGCAGCGAGGTGTGAGTGTGCATTGCAACACTTACCTGATTCCACAGGTGGGCAGAAGGACCGTGAAGTGATCGTCCACTGCTGCCCACTGGCGAAGGGGGAGGATGAGTGTGGTCCGGGGTTTGACCGGCCACAACCCTCCGAGCCCCCTGGGGACCCGGAGATAGGGGAAACTGCTCTTTTATTGAAAATTTGGGTACAGAAACAAAACAAAACACAAGATTTTCCACCCGGCCCTCCTCCGGGGGATGGAGCGGTGCGGTCACCGTTTCCAGAAGAGCAGTCCTCCCCATCTCCAGGTCGCCCGTCTCAGGGCCGCTTGCCCTTGCTCTTGCCACCCCTCTTGGCAGAGGCCTGGACGGGCGGGGCGGCCTGCTTACGCCCGGCTCCACGACGTCGCTTGGGTGGAGGCTGCTGCTGCGACGCGGGAGCGGAGGCAGACGCAGGCGGCCGCCCTCGGCGACGAGCAGGCTGAGGCGCTGCCGGCGGCGGGGTGGAGACAGCAGCTGTCCGCCGTGGCAGGATGTGACTGATCGCCTCAGTCTGCTTCTGTGCGGCCGTGAACTGCTGGGCGAAGTTCTGGACCGCGTCGCCGAAGAGGCCGGTCTGGGACACGGGAGAATTAAGGAACCTGATCTTGTCGGTTTCCCTCATTTCAGCCAGACACAGCCAGAGATGGCGTTCCTGGACCACCATAGTGGACATCGCACGACCCACTGCCCACGCCGTAACCTTCGTCGCACGAAGCGCGAGGTCCGTTGCGGTTCTCAGTTCCTGGAGAACTGCGGGATTGTGACCACCCTCGTGCAAGGTCTTCAGTGCCTGGGCCTGATGGACCTGCAACAACGCCATAGCGTGTAAGGAGGAGGCAGCATCCCCACAAGCCTGGTAGGCCTTTCCGATCAGATCGGACGAGTACCTACAGGCCGGGGAGGGGAGATACGGGTTCCCCCTAGAAGTGGTAGGGCACAGTTGCATGGCAACGGCCCGTTCCACGGGAGGAACCTGCGTGTAACCCTTCTGCGCTCCCCCATCGAGGGTGGTGAGGGAGGAGGAGCCACTGGGCCGGTTTCGGGCAGTGAAAGGTGCCGTCCATGACCTAGTGAGCTCGTCATGCACCTCCGGAAAGAAAGGAACCGGGGTGGGGCGCTGAGAACCAGCACGGGCCACCCCGAGAAACCAATCGTCCAGCCTTGAGGGTTCGGGACACGGTGGAGGGTTCCACACGAGCCCGACTCTCTCAGCGGCCCGGGAAAGCATGGCCATCATTTCCGGATCCGTATCGGGCACAGCGGATCTTCCCGAAGGAGCCCCCTGCACCGACACGTCATCTCCAGAAACTTCTGACCCTCCCTCCGATGCAGCGATGGACATCTGATCGTCAAGAGGAGCCCCGAAGGATACGGATGGTACACACCTCGTGGGTGGCCCACCGCGTTCCAACGGCAGCTCTACTGGCTGCGAAGTGCGGGAGGAGTGAGGGTTCCCCGGGGGTTGGTTCCCTGGGGGAAGCGCGCTCACCGTAATCCTCAGATCACCCGCGCTACTGCCTGAAGTAACCCTCTGTGGAGGATTAGATCGAGGCAGAGGCACGGGGACTCCACCCCTTGCGAGATGGAGTCTCGACCGCAACTCCGAGATGGTCATGTTCCCGCAGTGAGAACATGAGTCATCCACCAGTGCTGCCTCAGCGTGCTGAACGCCCAAACACGAGATACAGCGCTTGTGACCATCCCTCGGTGACAGATAACCACCGCATCCAGAAACACACAGATAGAATGTCATCCTGAAAAGGACGCAAGCTCTATCTGTGTTGCTCTAATAGAAGGACGCTCTCCTTGATGCAAACACCTGTGTCTCATTTATACCCGCGCTGCGTGGCATGAGCACCTGGTGCAATCATTGCATGCCAATGTGCATTGGCTCGTTTAGTTTCACTCGAAGTAGATTGGCTCTCGCGAGCAAGATTCCTATTCGTCGGTACTCCGACGTGGCGTCGAGAGTGACCGACTGAATGGGAACAGGGTGTTTTAAAATGATAAATATTAGGCAGAATTCTGAGCAAACGTGTTACACGTTATTGTTCTTTGGGCTGAAACACAGTTCGTGTTGATTAATGTTTGTTGTTGCTAAAATATAATACAGTTACTTTAGCACTCAACGCATAAAAATAATTTTCTTTTATGTATGATTTAGTTTTTACGGTCATCTGGTCACACTATACTTTCACATTCTGTCTCCCCTCTTCTCTTCTCTTCTCTTCTCTTCAGTACCCCGCCCTCCCTCCCTCTCTCTCTCTCTCTCTCTCTCTCTCTCTCTCTCTCTCTCTCTCTCTCTCTCTCTCTCGCTCTCTCTCTCTCTCATTCCGGCCTACACACACACGCACACACATTTCCTGGTCAACCACCTATTCCAGCCGAAAACCATTACCAGTAGACCAATTTCAGCCATGCACATGTTCAGTGCAGTGGACACGATTTATTCTCTGTAAGCATGGCATCACCAATTCAGAAAACTCATCATTAACAGACCAGGAATCCATGTAAAATAGGTACAATTTTGTGTAATATTACTTTTCAGCCATGCTTGGATACGTGGTTAACTTACGGTGCTGGACTAGTTCAACACCGCTGTCCTGGAAGTATTTTCTGTCTCAATAACAAATAATCCATTAAGGATTTTCTCACTATTTTGTTTGAGATGAATATGGGAGATCTTCTATTAAATCCTCATTAATCTCAAATGTGTTTTGTTTTCCATGCTTTGGCTACAGGTGTGTTCATGGATGTGATATCAACATAGAGAAGGAAAACATATCTGACATGTTGTGGCACAGAAATCAAGGATTATTTATATTCATGGGTACCTGCTTATACAATCACACTTTCATGATGCAACCACCCCTTCCTTATTAACTGGCCTTGATATTGTAAATAGAAATTAAATCGCTAATAATAACGAAGCAAGAAAGAGAGTGAAGTGTGATCTATAGAGAGAAAGATATTTGTGTAATTAAACCAAGCTTTTGAGTTTGACTCCATGTCGTAAGGATGCTGACATGGAAGCAGACGAAAACAATGATGTAGAAGATCGCAGTGCAGTTTATTACAATGGTGATAATTCGAAAAGTTAATCCAAAGCTTGAAACACAAAACTTGACTAGAAACCATAATCCTGGAACATGGAACACTATTCAAAC
The DNA here is from genome assembly GCA_039654625.1 of Rhinogobio ventralis. NCBI lineage: Eukaryota > Metazoa > Chordata > Actinopteri > Cypriniformes > Gobionidae > Rhinogobio > Rhinogobio ventralis. The sequence goes on along the minus strand of CM077193.1, from coordinate 19,155,877 downwards.
TTCAATACACAACAAAGAAACATGGGAAAAAAAATATAGGGCTTAAATAGACAAAGACTAATGACAACAAGGAACACCTGTGAACAATTAAACAATGAACCCATCAGAAAGTGACACATATGCTGCGTCCCAAATCACATACTATCCGTCCTAAATAGTATTCAAAATTACAATTAGTGCATCCCAAATCGTAGTATGTTGAAATGAGTAGTCTAAAGTTACCTGGATGGTCTACTTTTTCCGGGAAGAATCCGAGGCGCAGATCCATGCACACTCCAATGGCTAATATTGCCCACAACCCATTGCGTGTTGGACAAGGATTCGATTAGAACTACAAACACAAATAAAAAGTGTTAAAAACTACAAACATGGCAGATGTGCGAGTCCAACGGTTAAGTAGAGAAGTTTAGATAAAGGGGTTTGAGTGATAAATTATCAGTATCTAACCAGACAAAAAGACATGTATTCAGTGTTATCCACATTATACTTCATCTGCAACAGTATTGATAACTTTTGTAATGATACGTTTGGCCATTAACTTTGAAACACATCATCATATTCAAATTACAAACACATGAGAAGAGTCTCCACATGAAAGACCCACGACTGACAGATCAATGTGTTACTACATTTCTCTCCGATACGGTAGGAAATTAAATTGAATTGAATGTGGAGGGTTTTAACTGTGACAAGATGATGACAGGGCAGTTTAAACGGTGACAGGATGCATGTAACTAAGCGTCAGAGCTGTCCGATAAAGATGACAAAGAAGTATGTCTCAAAGCTTGCCTACTCTTCTGCTACACACTCAAAAGTATGTACTTTTACTTCACAAAACATACTTACATACTTTTAGGACGTAGTAGAAGTAGGTGAATTAAGATGCAGCAATAAACAGCACAAAACATGATCACATGATGGTAAGGGAAACACATGGCAAACAGGAAACATGACTGTGGGAATTACAAGATAAAACACATGAAAACATAAAAGCATCAGAGCACCTGGCTCTTAATGCATCGTGTATCCTTCTGGAGCATCAGTGAATGTTTAAACCTTTTTTAATCGTTGTGTTTGAGCCCCTTAATTGTCCTCAAAGTGAAAAAATGGATCTCAAAATCATACAGTCACTGCTGGAAAGGGTTCAAATATGCAAAAGATGCGGAAAACTGAAGAATTTGCAGGACCTGGAGGATTTTTCTAAAGAACATTAGGCAGTTTAACTGCTCAGGGCATACAAGGGACTCATGAACAACCATCACAAAAAAAAAAAAAAAAAAAAAAAAAAACAGGGACACACAGTATTGAGAATCAATGGTTCATAAACTTTTGAATGGGTCATTTTAATAAATTCAGCAATTTTTTTGTCTTGTGGACCATATGTAAACACTTTTTTATGTAAAAAATCTTATTCAGGACAGCACTAAATAAAAAGTAACATGCATTTTGTATGATCCCTCTTATTTAGTTAACATTTTTCTGAAGGATCATTACTGAAAACTTTATTAATGAATAACTAATCGTATGACCCCAAACCATGTTGTTTGTTTACTTAGTATTGTATATATATATATATATATATATATATATATATATATATATATATATATATATATATATATATATATATATATATATATATATACACAATACTTTACTAAGTAAACAAACAACATGGTTTGGGGTCATACGATTAGTTATTCATTAATAAAGTTTTCAGTAATGATCCTTCAGAAAAATTATTATACTATTATAATATACTGATTTGCTGCTCAAGAAACATTTCTTATTACATTTGGAAACAACTTTTCTATTTCTTTTGAATGGTAGTGTATGCATTGTAAATTGTTGTAGTATTATTTTATACTTAAAAATAAAATAATTAACTGTAATTAGACTGTTTTCTTTAACTTTTCAGAAATATGACATATTTTGGTTTATGTTCACTTGACTATAACAAAGAAACCCACAAAATCCAGTGGTGGTGATGATATCACCTTATCACTCTGAAAAGGACACAACTGCACTCTTTTATTTGCTATTTGTTGTCTGGCATCCATTCAGTCATATCTGCCATTCTGACAAGACATGACCAATTACTTCAAGTCCACAGTTTGATTGACAAGGCATCGGTGTAGGAGAGGTGACAGCAATGGCAGACATCTCTTAGTAACACTGCAACAAAATCTGAAATATTGAAAAATCCCTCACACTTAGCTTCATATCAACTTCAGCTTCAGTGACTGACAACTATCCACCACCCCCCCAAACCCATCCTCCACCTTTGTTGCACTACTGGCTAAATTTATACTTTTGACCTTTTCTACTTGTCTTTGTCCACCTAGCCCTTCTTCTCTTTCTGGTTCGAGAATAGGTGGCCACCATGGCACTCTTGTCAACTACGCAGGAAACAACAGCGTTAATTATGCCTATTCTTCTACCAAGGATTAGCTTGTTGACCGCAGGGGTCGCATTCTCCCCTATTACTGCCGCTATCAACTCTGGCAGAGCTAAGTTGGCTGGAGAATGATGTGCGGCCATCAGTGGGCTTTTTGTGTGTTAAGGGCTTTTGCGTTAGCTCTCCACGAGAAAAGGGGAGACAGGATTATCTACTCTAGTACATTTGTGCATAATCAGTCTTTTCGATTACTACAAATAAAACGCTTCAGTTGAATGAGGAAATAATTGGTTATAGCCATATAAATAATCAATTTTGAAGCAATTTCCTTCTACTTATAACTGAAAAGGCCTGATAAATTATTTAGAAGATACTAATTGTCACATTTTGATGAGGATAATGACAAGGTGAGGTGTAGTGGATCTTTAGCAGCATAAAACTGGAATTAAACAAAACAAAAGAACGATAACTAATACAAGAAACAAACAAAAGTTCTTAAACACAAAAAACACTAGACAACTGTGAGAACGGGAGCAATATATACACACAAGATAATAAACTGAAAGGACACTGGTGTCAGATAATCAACTAATGAAAAACCATAGCTGTGTTCGAAATTTCCCCCTATACACTCATTCACTATTCCAGCCAATCAAACTGATTGGGGGGTTGGGGGGCGTGGCCTGATTCAATGCTTGTCGCAAACAACTTTTTGTCCAAAAAAATCCTCAATTGTGTGGTGTCATTACAATTATTTTACTATTCGATTATGTACGATTATGTATCATCACCCATATTCTTATTTTACTTCTTTGTATTTCTTCCCGTAACACAAAACTCACGCCAGGATTTCCATTAAATAGTTTCAAGTTACATGTCTCTTGCAACAACCTACACGTCCGAGCATTAACGCTGCAGATAAATGATTTGTTATTAAATCGTCTATGTTCACAAACCACTGTTAATTTTAACAGAAAAGCAAGCATATACTGTATGCATGATTATTAAAGGTAGCATTAGTTCTGGCAGGTCACATCAGTCACTCTCGCATCAGCTGACTCTCAGCTGATTCACGTCTACCTATAGGAATATGACGCCTATCACAGAATCCATATATAAGCTCCTCAGTATTTTCTGCAGCTATCGTGTTGCTCAGGATCTAATTTCTCAACTCCTCCTCTCGTCCAGCCATGATTTGGCATTCTGATTCCCCTTTGAATCAGACTAATTCTCAATTTTGTTGTATATTAAAATATTGACATTATTGATACCTGCAATACATTTTTGTTAGTTCTGTTCTGTTTACCCTAAGGGGGGCTATCACTGCTCTCCATGCTCTTATCCAGAGTTCTTGCCCAGAACAGAACCATACCGCCAATCCAAACTGTATGCTAATTGTTAATCATCTTTGATGATAGTGGTCCTGACAAAACTCTTATTTACATAATATCTACACTTTGTTAGAGAGGATTTGCGTGTATGCAGAACTCCGCAATGGACAAAAACTTGAGCGGGGGGTGGATTATAAATTAAACAACTGTGATTGGCCATTGTGTTCAAGAAATCACCAAACATGTCTGTGATTGGCTACATTGCTCACTGAAGTGAAAACACATTGGTAATTGAATCATTTGACGAGCGCAAACACAGATACACACTGGATCTTTTGCCAGGTATTTTTCGCTTATAATATAGTATAATTAAGAAAACAGATCCTTTACCATCAGAAGCAGAATCAGCAGCAGGCAGTGGTTTGAGAAAATTACACGCTAGTATCAAGTCCATCTCCATCTGTCCAGTTGCGCTTACTGTTTAAAAATCATTTGAAACACAGCAAACTGACAGCTCCCGTAGTAATTAAAAGATTTATCTTGAACTCTGTCATGGCATATTTAAACCTTTATTAAACAATTTAATAATCAATTAAAAAGGAATTTATACATGTATGATATTACACTGTACCCACATTGGACTGGATGGATAGATGGATGGTTCACCTGCGGCCACCATCATTAATTTGGCATGACCATCACAAAGCATTATGGGTATTCTCTAGCCTTGGACTGTACATCAGTCGTACACTCGTTATTGTGGAGCAATATGGGATTGAATAAGTGCACTTGATAACGTCCATTATGGATTCGGACACCACTACAAATGTCTGTCCCTTTAAATAGTGCCCTATTTCAGACACAGCCCATGACAACCAGTGAACACAAGCTAGAAACCATGACAACACAAGGAAACGTCTCAGGTTACAACTGTAAGGTTACAACCCGAGAAGGGAACGAGATGCTGTGTCGAAGACAACACTATCGGGGAACGCCTCTGCATGATAGTGTCTGAAGCATGTGTAAAACTAGACTTGTGACAGTGTACATGGAATCTCTTAAACGCATGCCGGAACACAACAGCGTTAGCTTTTGATAGAATGAAGCAAGCCACTCTCAGGCATTCAAGAGGTGTGGCAATGTGGCGCAGCGTCTCGTTTCCTGAGAAGGATTACAGTCGTAACCAGAGACAAGGGAACTCACACTCCGACGAAGACAACACTATGAGGAACGAATACCCACTGCACCACACTGACCAATGCCTGACCTAGTGCAAAGCTGTCCAGGCACAATTCAGGATTAGAGTACTTGTGAACCTGGTAAGACTGTAATACCTGATGAATGTGAATGGGGAAGCCCAGTCTGCCACATCACAGACCTCCTGAAGTAAAAACCCTCAAAATCAGAGCCGTAGAAGAAGCCATAGTTCTAGTAGAATGTGCCCTGATTAGAAGAGGCTAAGGCAGACCATGTGCCTCATAAACCAAAGAGATTGCAACAATCAATTTGCTAATTGACTGGTTTGAGAGCAGGGAACCCTTGCTAGGCAACCCAAAACACTATTAACTGGTCCGACTTCCTCCAATGATTAGACCTATGCACTCTTGTTCCACTGACACATGAGGTGGAGGATGGAAGGCCTGCAAAACTGTAGAACGAGCTACATTAGTTAGTACTTTAGGTATAGGTGGAGAATGGCTTTAGCCCTCCCGGAGTGAACTCCAAACAGGAGACAAAAAGTGCTTGTAAGTCCCCCACTCTCTTAAGGGACATAATGGCCAGCGAGAAAGCCATTTTTAAGTTTAGGAACTTCTCCGTTACAGACTCTATAGGTTCAAAGGGTGCCAGGGATAACCCTTCTGGATCCACAGCCAGGTCCAATGCGAGGCTGGATATGTTAGGGAGAACCATAGCGGACAGTGGGTTGTCTCTTAAGATGCAAACAGATCCACTTCTGCTTGGCTAAACTTCCTTCAAATCAACTTCACCATCTCAAGTTGGAGTCTTTATTCCTATTGCTTCGACAGGACATCTGCCCCCACATTTTGGTCCCCAGGGATATACATTACCTGGAGGGACAAGGTACCGCTGAACCTTGGTGGGGAAAAGTTCCATCCCTCTCCTTGATGCCCGAGAGGTTCAACCAAAGATGCCTCTCCGCTACCACCAATGCTGCCATGGAGCGGTTGCTGCCATCTCCTTGGTTGTTATGCGGAGACAAATTGGTGGCCCGACGCAGCTCTTTAATGTCATCAGGACCAACCTCCTCTCCCTCATCTAGGTCTCTTAGCAGGTCGACTTGGTATGCCTGCATGATAGCCATCGTTGTCCAGGTGTGCACCAGCCTGTCCTGCTGCCATATGGCTGTACAGCATGGCTTGGTGGGCAGCATCTGGGCCTTGAGGGATGTCGGGTGAGAGATATAAATGTCTCTTCGACCCATGGCATCATCTCATAACTGTTCTCCTTTGAGCCCAAGATCGATGAATAACTATGAACTAAAGGGATCGTAAGGAGAATGGCCTTTTCCACAATCTCTAAATCTCTGAATGGAGATCGGGGGAGATCATGAAAGAAAGGGAAGGAAATTCATCTTTCATTAATTTCATCTTTTTTAAAATATACATGTATCCTTATTTTAAAGCTGCAGTCCGTAACTTTTTTTGGTTAAAAATAATTTTGAGCAAGTACATAATCAGCCAGTGTTCAAAACTATCCCCTTACCTTAGCCTGATTCACAACGGTAAGCTTGTAATAATGTGTTGTAATTTGAGTGGTACGGGTGGATTTCCATGGGAAATTCAAGCATGTCTTTGCGTCATTACGTCACGTCTGTATACATAAAGGAGGAGTCTGGCTAGTAGTAGTAGTGCATGTGAGGAGCGGATCGCATGTTCCTCACAGCAGCTGGAATAATTAAATGTATTGTTTTGATGGCGGATTGTAATCCATTGTGACGAGCCAGGCGAGCGAGAGCCGTGAGAGGGCGACACACCGGTCTCGGATCTCTTACGGAGGAGCTCGGAAGCATAAAAGGAGGAGCGACGACAGTGAAGGACGAGAGAGGACCAGGCCTGGATTTACGTTGTGGTTTTGTTTTGTGTTTATTGTTTACTGTTTATTTCCTGAATTGTAGTATTACATGCTGTCTTGGACTAACTGCCATTGCCATATGTAACAAAGTTCATTCGTGTGGGAGAAAGGAAGAAGGCAGGGTCGGCGATAAACTGGAACTCGTGGGTTTTATTTTTAATTCAAAACGTAACATAAACTGGTGCCATGCGCACTCATTCAACTGAACACTCAAAAGACTCTCGATTCGTCACTGTTGTCGTTTCCTTCTTTCAGGCTCACTCTGTCGGTCCCACGAGTCCTCAGCTTCCCTCTCTCCTGGCACTCTGTTCCTGCGTGGCTTTTAACCGGTCTCTCCGCGCCAATCACTGCAATCAGACACAGGTGTTTATCATCATGCACTTGACCTACTTTCTCACCGCTCGTCTTGTGACTCCCTCCGTCTGTGCAGACCTCGCGAAACCACGCCCCCCTCGCCACATCCAGAAAGGTCCAAATGACAATAATCAGTGACAACTGGAGATTCACCTGTAGTCAAAATCAAAAGATTAGACTGTACAGAAATTTAAATCCACAGGTAACGCTAATAAATACACATAGTCACGCAATGCTGATTTTGTAAACATTAACTATTTGAGAACGAGGTATAACAATACTAATAATTTGCACTGTTTGATGTGATATGAGCTAATCGATTATTAGATTTAATCACCTTTGCTAGCGCGATTTATTGTTACATTATTTATGCTTTTTTTCTCAGTTGGTCAGAACAAAACTGGCAGACATGTTACTTACTTGTTCAGATGACATTTTCCGGTGAAACTAATTATTTTTGGTCTTCCAAGACGTAGTATCTGTAATTCTGAAGTACAGTATACACACCGGTGTGGTGGCAGCCACACATACTCCTCAAAACATTAGATTCATCAGCGCTGAGGAGCCATGACAATGCACAACCCACGTTAAGATAATCATTCCACAACAGAGATGGAGACAAAGAGGCAAAACTTGCGGACTGCAGCTTTAATTTGTAAAAATATTTCACAATATTTCTCTTTAACTGCATTTTTATATATATATATGTGCAAACATATTAAAGTATTGTTATCTTGAGAATAAGAGTAAAGTAAATGCTATTCCATAAACCTTTAATCCGGAAGGCGTGTAAACCTTAACTGGACCTGAATTAATTTATATTGAACTAAAAAACCCTGCTTGCTCATTTCAGAAGTCAACCACATGCCATGACACACATCAACAACACATCTTTGTTAGACAAGTTACATGTTCAGTGAAGCAGTAAAATTCTAGCCATGTATTGTTTTATGATATCGATCTAGAATTGAAGAACACAATGTTTTTCCACATTGTGAGAGATAGATAGAGAAAAAGAGAGAGAGAGGGAAGTTTGGCACACTGTTAAGAGCCTGGCCCAGATGCCTCACACAACTGACAGCTGCATGTGAGGACGATCCATTTAACTAATAGACTGATATTTAAATGCATCTGTTCTAGTGCAGGAGCTGATCGGGTGCCAAGCCATGGCGCGTTGTGGCTGGGAAAAAATGCTGACATTTTCACGCCGGCAGAAATAGACAATGTAAAAATAGGTGATGGGCTTTCATTAAATCACATTACCATAAAAATGCAGTAACGCTTACTTGGTGACATTTCCACAACTGGGGAAAATGTTTTTCACGCTAGCTTTTCTTTCCTCCTGTCTTTCTCTTTCTCTCTCAGCTTTCTTTTTATAAACAAAAGTAAAAAGTTGAGCTCGTTATGCAAAAACAAGACAATTATGTCTCTTCTGAAAATCGTTAATGTCATGATCTTCTCATGATGTTGCACATGTGTGCATGTAATCTGTGGGTGGCACTCACTCAAAGCTCTTCACACCCTCAAGTCATTGTATTGATGGATTCAGTTTTATCACCAGGTGACCCAGTCTTCAACATCGCCCTTCTTTAGCTTCAGCACTTTAATAAGTGTTTCTTCTCCCGCTCGAAAGCACACACTTTGTGTTGTTTCGTTACATGCTTTTTTTCTCATTCCTTCATACATAATATTCTTTTTATTCGATGTTTACATATGCATGAGTCATACCCTCCACCTTCAGTAATGGTGCTTTAAGCTGCATTTGCTTCCCTTATTGGTAAAAAACAGAAGGGGAAATGGGAGGGGACCATGCTCATATGCCAATACAACTAATCGACATTGCTTGGTATGCATGGAGGAGGTTGAGCCATCGTGTTATAAATTGGCATGTGGCTGCTAGCCAGGGCTGAAGTGCATTAGTCAAACGGCCTGCATGTAATAAAATGTAGGGGTGGGGGTTTGGAGGGGGGCAAGGCTCTCGCTAGATTGAGATCTTAAAAAGGCTACACTCTGAACAATATATTTGGACGGCATACCCGAGCTCAATCCAGTCGGCCAGATCCTATCAGCACACCAGCTTACGTGAGGCTAAATTAGATGACATTCACTTTGACAAATAATTTTCCCTCTCCTGTGCATATAAAAACCACTGGACTCTCACATCTTTAAATTGGACTCAGATGAGAGGGGAGGAATAGGTATAGATAGACGAGTTAAAGCCTTTCAGAGAACATAAATGTACATGTGGAGAATGAGTTGTGCATAACAGGAAATCATGAGCGATCCTTGTTTGGAGGTGTGCTGTGGAAAAGCATTGTTATCCATTAGAAAAGCAACTGAACTATTCAGAAATATTGAGAGCAAGTGACAAAATGGAGGAAAGATTTCACTCAGGTCCAAGTTGACGAATCCAAATATATAAATGGAAATTATGCTGAATCAGAACAAAACAGTAGACTGCATATGATGCCGAGATAAAAAAAAATAAATAAATAAAAGAACAGGCAATATCAATGAACAAAGCTAATCCACAGACAAGAAAAACAAAAGGGTTATATACACACAAATGAACGTTTAGTTTACGTATATAAAACCGTCGTTCCCTGAAGGAAGGGAACGGAGACAGTTACGTCAGTTACTGATGAAATGGGGGTATCGCTTAGATGCCAATCGCCTTCGAGTTCTACAAAATGAGCCAATGGGATGAGAATGTCATGGGTCTGCGGAATTTGCATAGCGCAACTCCGCCCCACCTCATGGGTATGAAAGGAGCTGTGCGGCAATCTCGCATTATGTTTACCTGCTGAGGAGCCGAGGCTGAGCTCCCCGGCCGTACCAGCGGCACAGCGGTTGTTGGCATGGGGACATAACATCTCCGTTCCCTTCCTTCAGGGAACGAGGGTTACATACATAACAGAGACGTTCCCTTTCAGTCAGTACACTACGAGTTACGTCAGTTACTGATGAAATGGGAGTTCCCAATCTAATCTTGCCACAACTGCTGTCTTCCAGTGTCCTGCGCTCCCTGCCGTGAGTTTAACACGAACGAGGGCTAAACGCCAATACCAAGGTACACTGGGAAGCATATCCCACGTGGAGAAATGCAACACAATGCCTGCCAGCAGGGAGGACTTGGAATACACATATGACCCACGTATGGGCTGCATATGGAGCATGATGGGGTATCCAGCTGCAGGTGGAATGTTTCAACCCCAGGAGTGGCAAGGTGTCTTGCCAAAGGACTTACCGACTTACCATCTTAAAGAGACTTAGCGTGGAAATAATGTGGGGGTTGCCCAAAGGGGAACCATGCACATGGAGGCACCTAGCCTAACAGTACTTGAGGAACTCAGGGCTTACTGAGAAACTCACCTGAGTGAAATTGCGCACGCATCCAGTCTGTGGAGTGGAATAGCGCAGCAAGCGAAGACACCTGAGCCTGTCCAGTTACTGGCCACTTAGAGCGATTACAAGAGAGGACACTGGCTCTACACAGAGATTATAGAATCTCGCAAAAGCATTGGGTGTCTCTCAGCCTGCAGCTCTACAAATGTCTGTTAGCGAGGCGCCATGCGCTAAATATCAAGAGGAGGCTACACTCCTAGTGGAGTGTGCCCTAACCCCTAGGGGGCATGGCAGGCCTTGAACCTGATATGCCAGGACAATGGCGTCCACTATCCAGTGAGACAACCTCTGCTTGGAGAGAGCCTTCCCTTTCTGCTCTCCTCCGTAACAGACAAAGAGCTGATCTAAGGTCCTGAAACACAGTGTCCTGTCTACGTAAGCGTGAAGGGTGCGTACTGGTCAAAGCAGTGCCAAGGCTCGGTCTGCCTCCTCCAGGGGCAGCACTTGCAGGTTCACCACCTGATCTCTGAAAGGAGTGGTGGGAACCTTGGGCATGTATCCAGGCCGGGGTCTCAAGATCACATGAGGGTTAGCCGGCCCGGATTCCAGGCATGCTTCGTCAACCGAAAATGCCTGCAGGTCCCCTACCCTCTTGATGGAAGCCAGGGCAATCAAGAGCACCACTTTCATAGAAAGGAACTTCAACTCAATGGACTGCAAGGGCTCAAAGGAAGCTCTCTGCAGGGCAGATAAGACCACTGCAAGGTCCCAAGAGGGCATCTGTAGAGGGTGAGGCAGATTTATCCTCCTCACTCCGTCATACTGTTTTACCATTTTTGAGTCCACAAGGTCGTGGTGTGCAGATATTGTGGCCACGTAAACCTTAAGGGAGGAGGGAGACAGCCTTCACTCCAACCCTTCTTGAAGGAAGGATAGCACAGACCCGATCGGACACTTCCTGGGGTCTTCTCGGCGAGAGGAGCACCAGGTGACAAAGAGGTTCCACTTCAACGCATAGGCCTGTCTCATGGACAAGGCCATAGCGTAAGTGATGGTAGCCACCACCTGTGGTGGTAGGGTACTCAAACTTGCCATGTCCCTTCCAGGGCCCACACGTGTAGGTTCCATAGATCATAACGTGGGTGCCAGAGGGTGCCTCGTCTCTGAGAAAGGAGGTCCTTCCTCAGAGGGATTGACCAGGGAGGGGCTGTCACAAGGAGTATGAGTTGGGAGAACCAGGTCCGGCCGGCCAATATGGGGCGACCAAAAGGACCTGTCCTCTCTGATCTTGCACAGGACCTGGAAGTGGCTGAAATCGTGAGAACTCGTCGTCTGCACGATACAGTTCTCCTGAGATGTGAACAGCATGAAGCGACCTCAGATGCTTCTGACTCCATAGGAGGACATAGCGGGAGAGTTGCAACATCCGGTGGGAGCGTAGACCACCTTGTCGGGACCTGGAGCGTGCCCTTTTGCCCTGCCCATCTTGGGACTCGATCGCAAAGCCAGTGCTGAAGCGGTCTCATATGAAGCAGTCTGAGCAGCGTGACCATGGCTACGGATGCCATATGCCCCAGGAGCCTCTGAAATAACTTCAGTGGAACCGCACTCTTGCCCTCGAATTGACGAAGGCAAGTCAGCAGTGACTGCGCGCTCGTAAGCTGCGCATACATGGCGACCGAGTCGATTTCCATACCGAGAAAAGAGATCCTCTGCACGGGGGAGAGTTTGCTCTTTTCCCAGTTAACCTGAAGGCCCAAACGGGCGAGGTGCCGGAGCACCAGGTCTCTGTGTTCGCAAAACTTGTCTTGAGAGTGAGCTAGTTTCAGCCAGTCGTTGAGAGAGTTCAAGATGCGAACCCCGTGTTGCCTGAGTGGCACAAGGGCTGCCTCGACGTCTTTCATGAAGATGCGAGGAGACAGAGCTAACCCGAATGGGAGAACCGTGTACTGCTACGCCTGCCCCTCGAAGGTAAACCGTAGAAACGGTCTGTATCGAGGAAAAATGGAGACATGAAAGTACGCGTCCTTCAGGTCAATCGCTGCAAACTAATCCGATGGACGAACGCATACGAAAAAGCGTTTGGCTGTCAACATCTTGAATGGAAGCCTGTGAAGGGTTGGGTTCAAGACGCACAGGTCCAGGACTGGTCGTAACCCACCGCTCTTCTTGGATACAATGAAGATGGGGTTGTAGAAGCTAGACTTCATCTCAGCTGGAGGGACAGTCTCGACCACACCCTTCGCCAGTAGGGTGTCGTTCTCCGCACACATGACAGGGGCATTGCCACCCACCATTGTATAGTGGACTCCCCGAAACCAGGGAGGAGACCTTACAAACTGAATCGCATAGTTGAGCCTGATTGTGTGAGCAAGCCAGATGGACAGATTGGGAAGCTCTAGCCAGACTCCCAAACTCTGAACCAGCGGGGACATGCGAACGAGCGTCATTGGAACGTCGAGGTCGAATTCCGCCCTCCGTCATCCACGCCCTCTGGGGGCTTGAAGGTAAACATGTCAGCTCTTTCTTTATGAATAGGGTTCCACCGACCGTGAGGCCAGCGGCAGAAAGGGAAAACCAAGGATTCTCCTGTTACCATCCCCTGGGAAAGAGCTGTGTTCACCTCCGAGCGGCCCGTCTCAGGAGCACCGCTTTTGCTCCTGAGATAGGCCGCTCGGTTAGAGCTCTCGGATTTCATCAAAAATATCTTCATTTGTGTTCCGAAGATGAACGAAGGTCTTATGTGTTTGGAACGACATGAGGGTGAGTAATTAATGAAATAATTTTAATAATTTTTGGGTGAACTATCCCTTTAAGCCTGGCCTGGAACTAAAGGTCCAGTTGTTCCCCTTTTTCAGTGGTCATGCAGAGAACATCCTGTTCCTCAAAAATTTCCATCCCAAATATGCTGATAATATGCAACTATCTGTGGCTGTTTTGCAGAGCATTGCCAGTCTCTCGATTTATATTATGTCTTTGGATTAATCTTTGGAAAATCTGTCATTCATTATCATAATCCCTGCATCCATTCTTTCAGAAAGCACATTTTTAGTACATTCGGAATATGCATTTGAATTCCTTCTTCATAATACCTTGGCTGATAATAGATTTAAAGTTGCTGACAAGCATGGCCATTCGTAAAGATATCCATTCTGGTCTGCAGTGGGCTTATTGGACTCCACCAGTCCAAATCACACTATTCGAGCTCTCTTTAGAACCACCATGAGGATCAGTTGAGTTTTTGATTTCTGTATTTTGAAATGCTTGGCTGCTGTAAGTTTAAAGCACTCTGCTATATTCCTGGATTTGGTGTCCAGCAGAGACTCAATGGGAAAGCTCCAGTCTGCCTTACTAGCCTGAGAAACACAGGCAGCATCCAACAAAGAGAAGGCAGGAAATCAGCATGGCTTTGAAGCATAATTGGTGTGAATCAGCCATGCTTCTAAGCAGTTAAGTCTGAGCCCAGGCAAACTAACTGCAACAAAGATTTTGTTGACCATGGCATTGCAGTATAGATGTCATTTCGGTTTCAAAATGCAGTTCATGGGAATTACCATTTTGAAAGCCTGCCAAAAGTGATGAACAAATCGTGCTTGCTACAAACAATGTTTTAAAAAATGTGTCCAAAAAAGAAAACCATGGAAAAAAGATATAAAACCATCAGCATTACTTTTATTGACATTATATTAATTCATTCAAATTCAAACTTGGCTCCTCTTTAATTACACTAGACAAACTGTAAGATTTTACAAAATCATTGATATAGTTTCAGGTTATTCTCATGGGTAAGCAACTGTACACACTGAAATGTGCTAGAATCCCACTGAAGCATGTTTTGTGAGTAAAAAAAAAATCATATGAAAGATGATACAAGATTTAATAATGTTGTTTTGTTTGTACCCATCAAGTCTCACTTTTGAGTGGAACTTGTTAATTTGTTGAGAGGAATGAACTTGCCAACATACGTAGGGTACAACAGGTGCCCTACGCCTGTCACTGGGGTAAAAGGCACATCTGACTTTATTCTCTTTTAAACTTTTTTTGCCCACAGGAAAGAAGAAAAAATAATGTGGTAGCAGCTAAAAAATGAAGTATAAAAATATATTTCAATCAGGTAAAGCTTTAAGCAAAAAATTACATAAGTATTTAGTCTTGTTTCCTGGAGAAAAAAAAAAAAAAAAAAGAATTTAAGCTTATTAAACTTATTTTTCTTATTTTGCTAATTATCTGCCAATAGGGTAAGAAAAAATACTCAGTATGAAAAGCATCTGTGCAGCATAAATGAATGAATGAAGTATTTAAACATCACTGGCGCTTTAAAAAGGAGGAGGAGACAGAATGAAACTCTGGGTTTACCGAAAAAAAAAAAAACCTGCTCCTGACTAGGTTAAGTTCACAGAGTAAGTTACCCTGGTAACTGACTCTGAGTATAAGTTACCTCACTTTCAGAAACAAGCTTGACTTACCCTGCTTTCTCGGGTTTAACATACCTCCCATTCTGAAACGGAAAACCCAGAGTTCCCCTCATTTCAGGGTTAACATACTCAGAGTTTTCACTTAACCTCCTTTCTGAAACGGGTCCCAGGAGAGAGATCCAACCCGAGACCTGATATCACGAAGATAAATCACAATGTCTGAGTCCTGTATTGACAACCTGCCATTGGTAATACAGTACATGTGGCTTATGTACATTTCAGAAAACCACTTGCTCACAAATATCACAGCGGGCCAGACTAAAAACCTACCCATAGCTTACCTTGTATGGCTGATGTCTGTTCTAAACAAGTCGGATTTGGCTGGGTTTTAAATGGAAGATGTTGATAATATCATCATAATCCTAATTATCTGTTAGTTCACTTTAAAACGACAAAAGTGTTATGGTGTCCTGTCATATGGTGTCCTGTCATTTGTCAAGACGTGTTTCTTTCTTGTGTCATAAATGGCAGCCATTTTTTTTAATAACAAAAAAGGGCGCTGCTAGTTGGAATCGAATCCGGCACGAAGAAGAACATAATATTACTACTGGCGTGACGTAACTGAAGAGACGAATTGGCATATTTTTTTTTATAAATATTAGAATAGAGTTCTAATGCATGACAAAATAAATCACATTTAAAATAATTATTGAAGAATTGTTAAACGTTAGACAATAGTATTATAGGCAAGCTGTCAATCTGGGTGGGCCTAACGCGTAGCTACGCTAGTGGTTGTGAGCAACAACAAATCTGAAAAGAATATCTGTATACAGCGCCATATACCTTGCATTTTATGCCAAAAACTGACAAGAGAAAACTAGTATGGCTTGCAGCACCTAAGTTAAAATACACCCCATAAAATGTATATGTGCGCTTTTTATCATTTTAAGGACAACACCCCCCCGAACTTCACCCCGATTGAGAGTTGTATGTAAGATATGAGCGCCCTGTTTTCAATGTAGCTAACTTCGGGCAGCTTCATGTCATCTACAAACTCATTCAACTTTGATGGGTTAGGGACTGACAAAAGACGGTCATTGTGACACTATAAAGTGATGGCACTATGGAGCCATGTGCTTTTTTAAACCATTTTCATAAGTTTAACGTTACATTATCAGCGCAGAAAATTGGACTAGAAACACCAGAGACTCGAAATGTAAAGCATAATTCAACTATGGCTGCGTTCCAATTCGTTTTTTATTATGCCCTTCACTTGCTAACTTCCCTCCATCTTGTTCACTCAGATGTGCGTCATTGCTTACATTGCATGAGTGCCCACTGCTGGCGGAACCTTTGCAATGGGCTGCATTGTAACATCCTAAGCCCTTGATCACTTGGAATCCAATATGGAGTTGATTTATTATTATTATTATTTTTTTTTTCCCTTACAAAATTGTTTAATGCAGCTTTCTATATGCATATAGGTGTGTTTGGGTTGTTTTAATTTATCATATATCATAGAGTTGTTTGTGGTGGGGTAAATTAATTGCGATATGCGGTGACGTAACAATCATGTTGCATTGTGGTATATGGAGCTGCCTGAAGTGTACATATGAAATCGAGTCAATCGGTCAAAATCGAGGAAGCAAGGGTCTGTCCATATAAACTTCCCTCGTCCACTTCACGAAGTGTAATGCACTTCAAAATGGAGGCAGGGATGCAAAAGTGCTTAGGGAAGTTCGCAAGTGCGTGTCTAAAAGTGGAGTGGAACGCAGCCTATGAGTCGGGCGACACTTGTTCAGGAATAAAGTGGATAGCATACTTTTTTCAGCTTGAGCAGTCATATTTAGTAGCTTTATTGAGTGCATGAGTATCCAGTAATGCTGAATGCTACTTTTAATTTCTTTACATAAAAGAAGATATTTTCTTTTTTTAATGAATATGGAAATATAATGGATAATTTTTGCCAAGTTATGTTGGTATATTAGCCTAACATAATGCATAATACACAAAGTAATTAATAGATAATCAAGGTATTCTCCTCTATAGTGATGATCTGGCAGCCAGACAGCCAGACAGAGGTAAATAATGCAGCCTAATGGCTTCAGTCCCCAGTTTAAATAGTCCATTTCGGCTTCTTGCTGATGTTTTAGCTTGCTACCACTACAAATATTACTAGTCAGTTTATTAGAGAACATGTAAGGCTGTATGCAAACACTTACCGACTACAATTTGCTAATTGGGCTCTTGTTCCACATTTTGAAGGCTTTACTGGCAAAGTAATGTAGTGCTTACTCAAGTCTGTGTTGAGCAAAGCTTGTTTTTATAGACGCTAGCAGCAACATCAGCAAATCCAGAATGACTCACTCTAGTGCTTTGACATAGCTGCTTAACTTTGCTGTTAGGAGAAACACACACACACACACACACACACACACACTCATACACACACAAACACACACAAACATAGCCATCTACATATGAAAAAAAAAATGAGTTTGTCCAAACAAGTCACAAACTGTACAGTAACAGTCATAAAACCATGGCTTAATAGGAGAATTGTTGGCAGAAATCATTTCTGGAAAAGTGCGGTGTAACATTACCTCATGTTACATGATGTGACATTTGTGTCATAACAGATTGTGTCAAACCGTTGCACCTTAGGCTGAGGTAGTGTATGCTTTCGTAATGCACTAGTGTGGTTGATGTCACTTGACACTAGATGTGGTCATAAGACCCTACCAATAACGTCATCTTTAGAACCAACATGAAGAGCCAATAAAGACAAGTGCAAAAGATTATCAATGTTTCTGCAAGTCTATGTGTTGGCATGTGTTGCAATGCATGGTTTTATAATTATAATCAGCCATCAAAACACCCAAATCTACTCTGCAGTCCACACATATACAGACATGGCAACACAAACACATACCACGCACTGCAGTTGTTTGCTGGATGAGCAATATTGCCAACACATTAGATTGGGGCCCGTCGGCTGCCGGCTCTATGGATTTATGCTTCATCACCAGGCTTGTATCTCGTAGCGTTGATTATAATTCCCAGAAGCCCTTAATTAAACGGTGTGCATGAGAGCATTTTTCCCTTCTTCTTTATTTATTTCTGAATGAGCACAGCATAGATTTACTGACCGTCCAGAGGAGTGCTAGCGAGCCAAACTCAGCCAGCTACTATAATTTAGCAGGGCTTTGAAACACAGTCCAAAAAGAGCTTTGTTTATTTTTGTTGTGATATCACCTTCTTTTCTTTATGGTTATCATAGTAAAAGTTATCAAATTCATGGCACTGGTGTGGCATGTTTACCAAGGTATTGTGGAGAACACAATGTAGAGAAGACTTATGGAGTCAGCCTGATAATAAAAAGTACACGTGGTTCCTTAATCAGCCTAAATCAACTGAGTGTGCATATACGGCACTGCTTTAATTGACCGTTTAGTTGACTTACAGCATTTGTCAGCACTAGCATAGCAATAACACATTCTCATATTTCCCCTTATAGAGTGCAGGCTGTACCTTTGGAGCCAGGAGTGCCAGCATTACCGGAAAGTACCATCCTCTACACCCCCACCTCGTTCCCTCTCCCATCATTCGCTTCCTTTCCATTCCATTAGCTTCTATCCGAACGATTCCAGCCCATTAAATTAAAACGTGATGAAATGTATTGGATTTACTCGAGGATAATGTCCTTTTCTCCAACTGTGATTCTCCCTACAGCCATGCTAGACACTGGATGCATTTATTCTCACTGCTAATTGATCGGAGCTTTCTCGGAGGACTACACACATCTGAATCTGTGGAGCTATATGTGTGGATTTAACTGGGTTGTCCATTCATATGTCAAAATTGCTCTTGGCTCTAATTCAGATTCATGTTTGTGTGTGTATGTGTGTGTGCATGCTAATTTTGGATCATTGAATCATGATAGAGTGTAATGAGCCTCAAACTGCTATTTTGTTTGCATGATGAGAGGAAATTAAAGAGCGGGATTTCAAATCCTTTTAATGGAAGCTGAACTGATGAATCAGTCAGCTGAGGGTTATCAGTTTAATAATATTGGAGTTATTTATGTTTGGTGCAAGCTGGAGAGAGATGGAGTGGATGTGAGATGTAAGGTGTATATTCTCTTTGTCACTGATGTCTACTGCTCTTAAAAAAAGGGCAGTTCTATTTCTATAACCTTTCTGTTTAAGATTTTATATACAGAACTATAGTAGACGGCATTTTAATTTTTAAATGGACAACCAACACATTTATAAATATATATTTTTTTAATATTATTACTATATTATAATAAGTTAATATACATTCATATGCAATGAACTAAATATATTTTAACCCTTTAGTTATTGACAGTTTTTTAAAAGAAATGTTACTGACTAGATAAAAAATGACCCCATGATTTAGTCACCCTCAAATCATCCCAGGTGTATATGACATTCTTCTTTCAGACGAATACAATTGGAGTTATATTAAAATATGCCCTGGCTCTTAGGCATATTTTATAATGGCAGTGAATGACAGCCCAAAATTTGAAGCCCAAAAAAAGTGCATCCATCCATTATAAAAGTCATCCGCACGGCTCCAGAGGGTTAATAAAGCTGGAAGCTAGATATTTCACTTTATAACGTGTTAATATGGATATTTTTCATACAAAAACCCATCAATTCGCTTCAGAAGGACTTTATTAACCTCCCGGAGCCATGTGGATTGCTTTTATAATGGATACACTTTTTTGGTCTTCAAATGTTGGATTTTTGGACTGCCATTATAAAGCTTGGAAGAGCCAGGACATTTTTTGAATATAACTCTGATTGTATTCATCTGAAAGAAGAATGTCATATACACCTAGGATGACTTGAGGGTGAGTAAATTGTGGGATAATTTCACCCATATTTGGGTGAACTATTCCTTTAATGCTTAAAAGTGAAGTATGTATGTGTGTATGTGTGTGTGTGTGTGTTTATTTAAATACATACATAAATAAATACTGTCCTTTATCCAGACTTAATGTATATAGACTAAAGTGTAAGTGAACAATTAGCAGGATAAATTTGTTTAATTGTGTTTGTCCCTGTCAGCCCAACATAGCAACACTGGCTCAACCAATGATGTGAGTTTAGGGCGGGACTATCTATTTGACCAACCAATGGCAGACAATGAAGTGCTTTGAAAACCACTTTGAATTAGTGAATAGAGACACAGAAATAACTTCAGCTTTACGTATACCATCTCTTATTACCAACTTAATATTAAGGTTTTTTTTTTTTTTTTCTCCAATGCCCTCTGAAGCATTCACAAATGATCTAATAAATTTCTCAGAAGCATGGTCATTGTTTGAGGATAAAGGCAC
Organism: Rhinogobio ventralis; assembly: GCA_039654625.1. Lineage (NCBI taxonomy): Eukaryota > Metazoa > Chordata > Actinopteri > Cypriniformes > Gobionidae > Rhinogobio > Rhinogobio ventralis. The sequence continues at coordinate 19,135,573 of CM077193.1, read as the reverse complement.
GGTTGGAGATGAATAAACAAATAATTTCAAGTGATGCTCAGAATGTGAGAGTGTTTATTTACTTACGTGCATGTGAATATAAGATATTTCATTAGAATATTGAGTTCATATTAAGAGTTGAAAAAATAAACTAAATATGTGCTGTAGCCAACTAGGTTTGTTTGTTTGTATACTCTATCAATGTGTGTGTGTGCCAGCAGAACAGTGTGTATTTATGTATTTAGTCCCAAATGGTGTTCAACGCAGACCTGTTCAAACTAGCACACACAGTGGCTGGAGGTAAGAATCTCTGAACTTTAAATGACTCTGTTCCCTTTCACAGTATTTTAATCAGACACTGTTATTTATGAAGCGAGAGCGAGGGCGGGGGTGCCAGGCACTCCATAAGAAGCCTCATCTTTTCCCATTTACCCCTGTTGTCTTGCCACCGCTGGTCCATCATTTGTGAAATCAGCTGTGGCAGACGGAAAAGTTGGTGGTAAAAAATGGACTTATCGAATGCACACAGGTATGACTACCATTCCCATACAGGGAGAACAGAGACTAAGAAGCGAATATTTGTGACTCAAGGATCCAGAAGGAAATGAATAGAGCAGTTGGGGGCTGTGTGATGGTGCTCTGAACATTTGTCACTCAAATGGGACACACTTGCATTTTGCTTTTCATTTCATTTTCTTGTCTAGGATGGATTTAGGATGGGGCATGACTGGATTTTGCTAGTGAGAAGGGTGGTTTATGATCCAAACAATAACGCACCTGCTTTATGCCCAAGAGAGAAAGAGGAAAAAACTGCATTACCATTAGAATTGACTACACCGAGGATTTGCATTCATGTTCTGCCAAGCGCACAGCCGCACACTATAAGACGGAAGATCGTCACACATTTAAAGTCTCATGGTTTCTTGTTTTCTGTTGTGTTGGTGCACACTTTATACAACTAATAGCGACTAGGAGCATCAATTGCAAGATTATTCTCTTCCCTGACTTAAGTTATCTGTCTCACAAAAACTCGAGAGCGGATTCTTGACGTCAACAAAAAACACGGAGGAAGAGATTGCACAGAACAGATTCTCGCAGCTATTGCTCATTGCTGCTCTCTCACTAATCGGGACAGTTCCCACATTTAGTAGTGTCTGTGACTAGTCACAGTGTTGCTTATGATGTGTTTTTTCCTGTGTGCTAGCTAGCTAACAAGACACAACATATGTTATGGACGCACAGAAAATTCAGGATGCACTTGGCCGAAAACCAAAACCAAAGATAAGTTAATCAATTAATTAACCTAACTTATTTAATAATAAACACTCAAATAGCTAAAACTAAGTTGTACAAACATTTAAATTGCACATAAGGCAGTTTTTATATCCACTTTTTAATAACAATTAATAAAATGTTTTAAAAATTAAAACCTTTTAATCAAATGTTAAAAAATTATTATTTCGACTCCAGCTTGTTGGTGAAATATAAACATTTAAACGACAATAAACTGTAATAACTTGTTTTTTTAAATATACATTCAATAATGAAGACATCACTAACAGGTTAAATAAAGATATAATGAATATGTAATATGTAATACAGTGCATACACAGTATATTTAGCTAAATGCGCTTCTCTAGAGTTTTAAGCTAATGAGTTTATGGACATTATAGTTTTCTTGAAATAACTGTAACGTTAAAGTATAGCTACAGGCTGTTTTTTTACACACACACACACACACACATATATATATATATATATATATATATATATATATATATATATATATATATATATATATATATATATATATATATATATATATATATATTCAACAGAAGAAAGAAATTCATGGTTTGGAACAAAATGAGGGTGAGTAAATGATGACAGAATGTTCACAATGTTCATTTTCATTTTAAAATGATTTTAAGTTGATTTGTTTATTTGACAAGTAATCTTGTATTTTAGTGTTATAATGAGCAGTAAATACATAACACACTTTAATATCTAGGCACTTTTATGCATTTTCAAACTTGACACATACAATATAACACAAAACAATTTGGTTAAAAAATCTAATTGTTTATATATAAAAAATGAGCTAAAACCAATTAAACTTAATGAATGTATCTGTAATATTAGCATCCATGCTCAATTTATATGTCATGGTTCTGTTTAGTTAGGTTCATTTTCTTGAACTTTTAAGTTTGATATTTTCAGTCACGTGTTTTTTTGGTTGTCACGGTAACTCATTCAATCAGCAGAGGTGTTCATCATTATCTCCTTCATTTGCTTTGTATTTAAGTTGCAGTCTTTTCAGTTCACAGTCACGTTCATGCGTAGAGGTTGTTAGTTTGTCTTACTTGTTTTGTGTTTACTAGTGTGGATTATTAAAGCCTTTGTGAACCTGATCTTCATCTTCCTGTTCTTCCTGCAACCACCTGTACCATTAAACCACAGCACAACTAAACCATGTATTTTATGTTATTCTGAAGCCTACGTTGGTTCTCTGAAAGCGGACTTTGCAAAGATTGCAAAACAAACATCTAATAGTGTATAAGCAACACTGGACAATTGGATAGATTAATATTATTTCTCACTATATGTGAACATAATTGAAATTAAATATTTTCTTTTACCTGTATCCTTTTTTCAGGTATCTCTGTGGTATGCTGAATGTGTGAAACACTGTCTCTGTGATAATGATGGGTCACTCATGAACGGTTTGTTTATTGTGTTGGTCATAATTTATCTTTGGCTGCATTATAATGATGACTTAATTTGGAATATGATCAAAGATTACGTATGTGGACATGTTCGGGAAAAATTTGCTATTGAACAAATACATTCGAACTCCGCTCAAATTAATGAAATGACTTTTGATTTCGAAATTATTATTTAATGAACGAAAATCAAAATCATCAAATGAAGTCAGAAATTACCTGCTCTATCACTGCTGCATATGGGTAAAGTTACACTCAACACAACTTCTATAAAGAGCTTTTTTTGTGTTGGCCTATAATCAAGTGTGTAGCAACCATTATAGTCGCCATATAATTTTTTTTGTGTTGGCCTATAATCAAGTGTGTAGCAACCATTATAGTCGCCATTTTAAAACTCTTTGAGCGAATGCAGAGTGATTCTAAATACTATATGCGATTTTTCTTCTCTGCATTGGTCATCGAATAATTTCTTCTTCGCAGGGTTTAAAATGTTATGGCACATTAAATTACTCTCTTCATCAATACCGCCACAGGAAAAACTGCAAATTGCACCCAGTTCCATAAAATGGGTTGATGCAATATGATTCCAAATTTAGAGGGGCCAGAGTGGGGGCCAGGCTTGTTGACATGGGGGCACACAGCTGACACGTTTAACTGTTGTAGCTTATCTACGGTGTGCACGGATTATATGCTGAACAGTCAAAACATGCTATCGGAGGAACGCTGATTAAACGTCTGTTTTGGTCACTGATTTCGGCCCTCCAAAACATTTCGACCCAAAACCGAAAATAGCCATTTTGCCCGAAAATTTTTGGTAGCTGAAATTTCGGTGAATTCCTAATATCTATCACTCTGATACCTTAATCATTATGGCAAATTCTACATGTGCAACACTTGTTGAGGCAATAACTTTTCTAGCAACAAAACATAATTCCTCTAAGATCTCTTTTTCCCATGATTAATCTTCTCTTGCCTGAAGGGGACTTCCTTTCTATCCATCTTATGAATGCCATGCTCATTTGTTACCTGTTGATGGGACACAGTTCGGTGTCTGTCCTCCATGATTAGAGTGCCACTAATTACTTCCCTCTTGCTTTACTTTCTCTTTTTTCTTGTTAACTGAACTCTTATTTTCCTTCGCTCTCCAACCTTGCAGCCTCTCTCTTTCTCACTCCCTTTCTCTCTTTGGTTTTACACTCACCTTCTTTCTTTTCTCACTCCCACACATTCTCTCTTCATCATCACTCTCACATAGCCTGAAATATCCCTTTATCCCATCCTACTCCATGCCTCGTTTCTTCTTGTTTTTCCCGTCTGTCACTTTCTCTCTTTCATTCACATGTACTTTGCCAGTCTGAGCACCACTTTTGGGCCACTTGAGAAAATGAGGGGGCAGGCAGTATATATATGATGTTTAGTACTTGATAATATTGCAATTGTGTTGTGGAAAAGATCTGAAAACACCATGATATTTGACATTTGATGAGAGTTGACTTTGTTCTTCATTCATTTTTGAGTAAATGCTTATTTCATAAGTAGATTATTTACATCTTTCTCTCCACCTTAAAGTCACCATGAAATCAAAATTGACAATTCCAGATTTTTTAATGGAATTTCCCAGCATTAATTATAAATGGTTTATCCGTGTACATTATTTATTTATTTTTAATTCATGTCCCCTTGTAGTCTTTAATCAAAATAACTTCCTCTCCCACTTGCAGCGACATCTATTCACATCTCTGACAACGTGTTTTTCGGCAACCTGTGACTCGCATGATATCACAGCAATAGCCAACCACAATGATCCAACCAATTCCTGATGAAAAAAATCAAATCCCTCCCTATACAATTTTCTTTTTTTAAAGAAGTTGTTTCACTCAGATATACACCGATCAGGCATAACATTATGACAGGTGAAGTGAATAACACTGATTATCTCTTCATCACGGCTCCTGTTAGTGGGTGGGATATATGAGGCAGTGAACATTTTGTTCTCAAAGTTGATGTGTTAGAAGCAGGAAAAATGGGCAAGCGTAAGGATTTAAGCGAGTTTGACAAGGGCCAAATTGTGATGGCTAGACGACTGGGTCAGAGCATCTCCAAAACTGCAGCTCTTGTGGGGTGTTCCCGGTCTGCAGTGGTCAGTATCTATCAAAAGTGGCCCAAGGAAGGAACAGTAGTGAACCGGCGACAGGGTCATGGGCGGCCAAACTTATTGATGCACGTGGGGAGCGAAGGCTGCTCAAGATGTTAATGCTGGTTCTGATAGAAAGGTTTCAGAATACACAGTGCATCGCAGTTTGCGTATTGGGCTGCATAGCCGCAGACCAGTCAGGGTGCCCATGCTGGACCACGGAGCAATGGAAGAAGGTGGCTCGGTGCATGTGCGTCGCTTACCTGGGGAACCCATGGCACCAGGATGCACTATGGGAAGAAGGAAAGCCAGCAGAGGCAGTGTGATGGTTTGGGCAATGTTCTGCTGGGAAACCTTGGGTCCTGCCATCCATGTGGATGTTACTTTGACACGTACCACCTACCTAAGCATTGTTGCAGACCATGTACACCCTTTCATGGAAACGGTATTCCCTGGTGGCTGTGGCCTCTTTCAGCAGGATAATGCGCCCTGCCACAAAGCAAAAATGGTTCAGGAATGGTTTGAGGAGCACAACTACGAGTTTGAGGTGTTGACTTCCAAATTCCAAATTCAGATCTCAATCCAATCGAGCATCTGTGGGATGTGCTGAACAAACACGTCCGATCTATGGAGGCTCCACCTCACAACTTACAGGACTTAAAGGATGCTAACATCTTGGTGCCAGATAGCACAGCACACCTTCAGGGGTCTAGTGGAGTCCATGCCTCGACGGGTCAGGGCTGTTGGCAGCAAAGGGGGGACCAACACAATATTAGGAAGGTGGTCATAATGTTATTGCTGTTCGGTGTACATCACAATAGGAAATTAAAGACTCAACTCTGTTTGAAAAGATTGCAACTTCTGTTTCATGAAAACTTTAACGATGATGATGATGAAATTGAATTCATATCTTTATATACTGTAATGTAAAACATGCTCCGGTTACCCATATGCAGGTATTTGCAGTTGTGCAAGTCAGATGAAGAATACTATTTATTAGCATCCCCTCACCACAATTTATTTATGTGAAAAGAATGTTTGTCCAAATAATGGACTTTTTAATTTAAATTATAAATATTTATTTATGCATTTATTTAAAATAGTGTAATTCTCTGAACCAGAAAACAAAATTATAATAACACAAATAATCAGATATGGAATATGGAAAAACAAGCATCTCCGCGGCAGGAATAATATTACTGAATTATTTGACTGGTTAACTGAACTCCAACTTCATCTGTCATCCAACTCTTTAACCTTAACCAGACTCATTCTGCAAGCAGTAGCTATACCAACCAGGATTTAAATTATGTGCATTTTGTTATGCCTAGGAAAAGACTATGCAATGCTGAGATGGTATTGAGTGGCATTTGATATGTAATTTACTTTTTAGACTGTTTAGGCTACAAGGACAATAGTCACTGCATCTGCCACATGCTGTACTGCTGAACAGAGTCAGTGATGTGGGCAAAAATCATTTGTTTTGCCTGATGCACTCTAATGTCATATGCATCCCAATAGACCTAAAGTGGATCCAACCAATTCCTGATGAAAAAAATCAAATCCCTCCCTATACAATTTTCTTTTTTTAAAGAAGTTGTTTCACTCAGATATACACCGATCAGGCATAACATTATGACAGGTGAAGTGAATAACACTGATTATCTCTTCATCACGGCTCCTGTTAGTGGGTGGGATATATGAGGCAGTGAACATTTTGTTCTCAAAGTTGATGTGTTAGAAGCAGGAAAAATGGGCAAGCGTAAGGATTTAAGCGAGTTTGACAAGGGCCAAATTGTGATGGCTAGACGACTGGGTCAGAGCATCTCCAAAACTGCAGCTCTTGTGGGGTGTTCCCGGTCTGCAGTGGTCAGTATCTATCAAAAGTGGCCCAAGGAAGGAACAGTAGTGAACCGGCGACAGGGTCATGGGCGGCCAAACTTATTGATGCACGTGGGGAGCGAAGGCTGCTCAAGATGTTAATGCTGGTTCTGATAGAAAGGTTTCAGAATACACAGTGCATCGCAGTTTGCGTATTGGGCTGCATAGCCGCAGACCAGTCAGGGTGCCCATGCTGGACCACGGAGCAATGGAAGAAGGTGGCTCGGTGCATGTGCGTCGCTTACCTGGGGAACCCATGGCACCAGGATGCACTATGGGAAGAAGGAAAGCCAGCAGAGGCAGTGTGATGGTTTGGGCAATGTTCTGCTGGGAAACCTTGGGTCCTGCCATCCATGTGGATGTTACTTTGACACGTACCACCTACCTAAGCATTGTTGCAGACCATGTACACCCTTTCATGGAAACGGTATTCCCTGGTGGCTGTGGCCTCTTTCAGCAGGATAATGCGCCCTGCCACAAAGCAAAAATGGTTCAGGAATGGTTTGAGGAGCACAACTACGAGTTTGAGGTGTTGACTTCCAAATTCCAAATTCAGATCTCAATCCAATCGAGCATCTGTGGGATGTGCTGAACAAACACGTCCGATCTATGGAGGCTCCACCTCACAACTTACAGGACTTAAAGGATGCTAACATCTTGGTGCCAGATAGCACAGCACACCTTCAGGGGTCTAGTGGAGTCCATGCCTCGACGGGTCAGGGCTGTTGGCAGCAAAGGGGGGACCAACACAATATTAGGAAGGTGGTCATAATGTTATTGCTGTTCGGTGTACATCACAATAGGAAATTAAAGACTCAACTCTGTTTGAAAAGATTGCAACTTCTGTTTCATGAAAACTTTAACGATGATGATGATGAAATTGAATTCATATCTTTATATACTGTAATGTAAAACATGCTCCGGTTACCCATATGCAGGTATTTGCAGTTGTGCAAGTCAGATGAAGAATACTATTTATTAGCATCCCCTCACCACAATTTATTTATGTGAAAAGAATGTTTGTCCAAATAATGGACTTTTTAATTTAAATTATAAATATTTATTTATGCATTTATTTAAAATAGTGTAATTCTCTGAACCAGAAAACAAAATTATAATAACACAAATAATCAGATATGGAATATGGAAAAACAAGCATCTCCGCGGCAGGAATAATATTACTGAATTATTTGACTGGTTAACTGAACTCCAACTTCATCTGTCATCCAACTCTTTAACCTTAACCAGACTCATTCTGCAAGCAGTAGCTATACCAACCAGGATTTAAATTATGTGCATTTTGTTATGCCTAGGAAAAGACTATGCAATGCTGAGATGGTATTGAGTGGCATTTGATATGTAATTTACTTTTTAGACTGTTTAGGCTACAAGGACAATAGTCACTGCATCTGCCACATGCTGTACTGCTGAACAGAGTCAGTGATGTGGGCAAAAATCATTTGTTTTGCCTGATGCACTCTAATGTCATATGCATCCCAATAGACCTAAAGTGGCCTGAAATTATGCATTGTCTTTTATGCATTGTGTGTTGAGTTTCTAACTCAAGAGGGTATATTCTGTTAAGTCTTTGCTGGTTTAAGCCAAGTAAATAATGTTATAGAGCCTTATTAGTGACAAGTGCAACAAACCCTATTCTAGATCTTTACCATTCATATACCAGGCATGCACGCATAGAAATAATATGATGCAAACTCTCTTATAAATATGCTCCACATAAAACAGATTAATTTTATTGTTCTTAGCAGACTCTTATCAGGCATGGTGAGAGTTAGAAATGATGCTGATAGAACAGTAATCCAGAGGCATTTTGAGCCTAATCATTGGTATAAATCTTGCACTGCGTTTAAATGCAAAGTGTATGTGTGTACCATGTATGTGTGTTCATGTAATCAAAGCCAGCCATGACCGGAGAATTTGCATACTCTTTTTCCAGCATGTTCTTCCATATGTGTAAAATGCTGGCTGTCTACCAAAACATCTCTAAGCTTGTCAATCTAGCATTCCAGCATGTCAGACACCCCCAGGAAGTGCTAGAATGGCTAAAACGGTACTGGAAGGAGGGGTAGGAAACAAAACCCATAGTGGTGATTGGCTATTTGGCTGGTAGCCAAGGTAACAGGCTAAAAGGGTGAAAGTTTCCTCTCTCTCTGTCCTCTGAAAGGTCAAAAGAATCAGGCACAGTCCCACAGAGGCAGAAACTGTACAACACCACCTACATCTCAGCACTTAAGCACATTTCTCTAATTGCTAGCTCATAGTCCATAATAATGTAATTGCACATAAATCGATCTTTCTAATTATACAAATTCACATTTGATCAGATAAGTAAATGGAAATATTTACATTACATTTGCATTTACGTACATTTATGGCATCTATGTCTTATTTCCAAGAAATTGCGTACACATTTGTAAGGAATATTTTTACGTAAAGGCATAGTTCTATAAGGGTCTAATTCTGTTTTAGACCACTGACTTTCATTGTATGGTCTAAATCAGTACAAACATTTCTCAAAGTATATCTACTTTTGTGTTACGCAGAGTGCTATATTCACAGTTATATTTTATTCTGTTATAATATTTATTGGTATAAAGCTTCTATTTTTATACTTCTATTTTTCGTTTGTGGGTATTTAGTTATGTCCTTTTGTAGTTTTTTTAAATATATTTCTATATACGATAGATTTAATTTATTTCATTTTCAGTTTAAGTTTTAGTAATTTTAGTACTTCAACTTATTTCAGTTAGTAGCCAAGGCAACATTTGTATGTACAATGTATTTTTTTATTCATTTTTTTTATTTTATTTTTTTAAATATTTTATTTCAATTATGAAAAACAACTTTTAATAATTTTAGGCCCTGTTTACACCTGGTATTAAGATGCGTTTTGGTCGAGGAAGACACGCCTGTTTACATCTGGTGTCTAATTTTTACGCATCAGGTCAGTAGGTGGAAAGTAGTGAGTCTTTTGCATTTGAACACATTCGACCACATGAGCGTTTACACTATGAAAGCAATCCGGTCTAATGCTTTTTTCTGGAAGTGGTCAAAGGTGGACAAGCTCAAAACATTTTAGACCCCGTTAACACCTGTATTTAGCGTCATCCACTTGTGGTCCAATCGACCAAAATGCATATTAATATCAGATGTATTAAGCCTGTCACGGTTCTTGAATTCACTGGCTCATTCTCTCTCTGTGTATGAGTGTGTGTGGAGTGAGAGTAGGAGGCGTGGCTACTGATTACCGGCTCATCTGATCATCATCGCCACCTGTTGCTCTTCATTTACCGTTTACTGCGACTCTCCTCCCAGTAAGACTGCAATGGGCAGCCTCGTCTCACCAGTGTCAGGCCTTATTGGACTCAGGGGCAGATGGAAATTTTTTGGACAGAGCACTCGCACTTCACTTTCAGATTCCCCTCACTCTGCTCACACACAAGATTTCAGTCAATGCCCTCGATGGACAAAGACTTCTGGACATTTCTTTCAAGACACTTACCGTCACCCTCATCACGTCAGGGAACCACACGGAGGAGATGGACTTTTTTATTTCTGACGTTGGTTCCCATTGTCCTCGGTCATCCCTGGTTGGTGAGACATAATCCCAGGGTTGACTGGGGACACAACTCCATCTCGGGTTGGAGTGATCAGTGTTACGCCTCTTGTCTTGTGTCTGCCTGTTCGTCTGTGTCTAGTTCTGTGTTGCAGGATGAGTCTGTGAATTTGTCTAACGTGCCCCTGGAGTACCTCGACCTGAAGGAAGTGTTCAGTAAGTCCAGAGCAGCTTCTCTACCTCCTCATCGTCCCTACGACTGTATGTCAATGCAAGTTATATTCACTTTCTGCTCCTGAGAGGGAGGCCATGGAGAAATACATTTCTGATTCTCTAGCAACCAGGTTCATTCGCCCCTCTTCTTCTCCAGCAGGGGTGGGGTTCTTTTTTGTGGGTAAGAAGGATGGTTCTCTGCGACCTTGTATTGATTACCGAGGGTTGAATAACATCACGGTAAAGAATACCTACCCTTTGCCGTTGATGTCTTCAGCCTTCAAGAGGTTGCAGGGAGCATCAGTCTTCACAAAATTGGATTTACGTAACGCTTATCATTTGGTTCGCATAAGAGAGGGGGATGAGTGGAAGACGGTGTTTAATACCCCCAGGGGCCATTTTGAATACTTGGTCATGCCCTTTGGGCTGTCCAACTCCCCTGCGGTCTTCCAAGCACTAGTTAATGACGTGCTGAGAGACATGGTAGATCAGTTCATTTATGTCTACCTGGACGACATACTGATATTTTCCTCTTCTCTCCAGGAACATGTTCAGCATGTCAGGCGAGTACTCCAGAGGTTGCTAGAGAATGGGCTTTTTGTCAAGGCGGAGAAATGCGTATTTCATGCACAGTCTGTTCCTTTTCTAGGTTACATCATCTCATCTGAGGGAGTGCGTATGGATCCCGACAAGGTTAAGGCTGCGGTAGATTGGCCAAGTCCAGATTCCTGTAAGGCCCTACAGAGGTTTCTGGGATTCGCCAATTTTTACCGACATTTTATTTGTAATTACAGCCAACTAGCCACACCTCTGACAGCCTTGACCTCCCTCAGAACTACATTCAGGTGGTCAGATGTAGCCAAAGCTACATTTTCCAAAATCAAGAGCCGCTTTGTTTCGGCTCCCATTCTGATTGCCCCTGATCCATCACGTCAGTTCATGGTGGAGGTCAACGCATCAGAGGTGGGGGTAGGTGCGGATCTTTCCCAACGCTCTTCCTTGGATGACAAGATGCATCCTTGCGCGCTTTTATTCCCATTATTTGTCACCAGCCGAACGCAATTACAATATTGGTAACAGGGAGTTGTTGGCAGTCAAGTTAGCATTGGAAGAGTGGCGTCATTGGCTAGGCGAGGGGTCGGGGGTACCTTTTATAGTCTGGACTGATAATAATAATTTGGAATAAATCAGATCTGCTAAAGATTCAACTCCAGACAGGTTTGGTGGGCTCTTTTTTTCAGACGATTAGATTTTTCCCTCTCGTACCGCCTGGGTTCTAAAAACAGCAAACCCGATGCTTTATCTCGCGTTTTTGACCATTCCGAACTCCTGTCCACTCCTGAGTGCATTTTACCTGAGAGACTCATTGTTTCCACACTCATATGGGAGATCGAATCGAAGGTCAAATCGGCCTTAGAAGGGGTAACACCTCCACCCGGTGGCCCACCAAGTCGGTTATTTGTGCCGGAGGGATTATGTCCAGTGGGGTCATTGTTCCAATGTGACGTCATCCAGGGGTTAATCGTACTAGTTTTTTGGTCAAGCAACGATTCTGGGGGCCAGGGAAGTTTTGTTTTGGCCTGTTCAGTTTGTGCTTGTGGTAAGACTTCCAATCGTGCCCCAGATGGGTTACTCCAACCGCTGTCTGTCCCTTCGAGACCTTGGTTCCACATCGCACTCGATTTTGTCACCGCCCTCCCTCCCTCCCAGGGCAAGATGGACGTTTTGACCATAGTGGACCGGTTCTCGAAGGCGGCGCACTTTATTCCCTTACCCAAAGTACCTTCTGCTAAGGAGGCAGCGGTGGCTGTCACTGAACACGTCTTTCGCATACATGGCCTCCCGATAGACAAGGTCTCTGATAGGGGGCCCCAATTCAATTTTGGAAAGAGTTTTGTAGATTATTGGGAGCAAGTTTCCATCCCCAGAGCAATGGCCAAACCGAAAGAACCAACCAAGACTTGGAAAGAGTGTTGCGATGTTTGGTATCCAAGAATCCTTCCTCCTGGAGCCAACAACTTCCATAGATGGAGTACACACATAACTCGTTACCAGTGTTGTCTTTGGGCCTTTCTCATTTTAAGTGTAGCTTAGGTTACCAGCCACCTATTTTTCCCAGTCTGGAATTCGAAGACGTGTTTCCCTCCGTTCACGCCTTCATCCGGAGGTGTCATCACACTTGGAGCAAAGCCCGTGAGACTCTGCTCCAGGTAGGAACGCGCACCAAGGCCCAAGCCGATCGCCACCGGTCTAAGCCTCCCATCTACGTCGTTGGTCAAAAGGTGTGGCTTTCATCCAAGAACATTCCTCTCCGCTCCATGTGTAATAAGCTTGCTCCCAAATTCATTGGTCTGTTCACTGTCACCAAGATTATTAGTCTGGTGGCAGTCCGCCTCGAGAAGTAGGGGACGCGGATTCCAGTATTTGGTGGACTTGGAAGGTTACGGTCCAGAGGAGAGAAGTTGGGTTCCTGCGAGAGACAATCTGGATCATTCCCTTATTGATGATTACAATCAACATGTAAGTTCTGCTGGGAACTTAGGAGAAGGGGTTCTGTCACTGTTCATGAATTCACTGGCTCATTCTCTCTCTGTGTATGAGTGTGTATGGAGTGAGAGTGGGAGGCGTGGCTACTGATTACCGGCTCCTCTGATCATCATCACCACCTGTTGCTCTTCATTTACCGGTCTACTTAATGTCTTGCTAACCACATTGTGTTTGTCAGATCGTTTGTTGTGTTTCCTGTGGTCCAGTCTTGTCTTCCTCCGTTACTCCCTGGTGTTTCGCTGTTCCGGTTGTTCCTGTCTGTTCTGAGGTTTTCTCACCATTGTGGATTGTCTCCCAGATCTGGCTGCCCGTTGCGTCCCTGCGCCACCTGAAACTTCGCCTGCCTTCGTTCTGACCACATCTGTTATCACAAACTGTGTTTTGAGAAATACACTCTCTATCTTTCACTCACAGCTGAATCGGTCTCTGTTTTATGACAAAGTCATGTTAATTTAAAAACACTGGGTTTGCAGGTTTGAAATGACATGAGGGTGAATAAATGATGACAGAATGTTCATTTTTGGGTAAACTATCCCTTTAAAACAGTAACTAGTCAAATACAAAATCAACAGTTACACTTAATTTCAATGGTCCACTTTAGACACTCTACTAACTACTAGTTAGTAGGTAGTAACTTTGAAACTACATCAACTAACTCTCATTAGAGTATTAGTAGACCGTTAGGTTAAGTGTTAGGGTTCAAGACCAGGTTCGTAGAATAATCATAAGTTTAATTTATATAGCACCTTTCCAGATCTCAAAGCACAAATTAAAACATGAACACAACAAAAACTGAAAAATAAAAGAAACAATACAGTATACATATCAATCATCACAGACAATCATGGTATCGGAATCAAATGCATAGTCCGGAGTGAGAAATATACAATTATCTGACCAAAAAACTGCAGCAGGAGCAGTAGAGTAAAAATACAGCAACCAAAGTAGTCCCTCATGGAGCGGCACACCAAGAAACCCGTGTCAAACTGCACCTTGAACAAGGGCTCAAGGCCCTGACGTAAAAACGTCAGGGCCTTGAGCAGCAACTCAATGACTCCATTGAGTAAAGTCATTATTTTTGTTTCTTTTTTGCGGACAAAATTATTCCTTGTTGCTTCATAAAATTAAGGTTGAACCACTGGAGTCACATGGACAATTTAACGATTTCTTTTCTACCTTTCTGGGCCTTGAAAGTGGTCAGAGAGCTCTCAGATTTCATCAAAAATATTTGTTTTCCGAAGATGAACGAAGGTCTTACAGGTTTGGAACGACATGACAGTAATTAATGACATAATTTTTAATTTTGGGTGAACTAACCCTTTAAGCACTTCACGTTACGGTGACACAACAAAAGTGACAAGATGTATTGTGATTCGGATTCAAGGATAAAATGTCTCTCTTTTTCTGCATGATGAGTTCACCAAAATTTCACCAGAAGTACGATTTGTACATTGTGAGGTGTTTAGTTAGTTGTTCATTCTGAGTCTGTAGCAGAAACAATTCCATAATGTCAGTGCTTTCCATTTCTGTCAAATGTGGTCTACATCACAATCAGATGGTGGAATCATCTCTCTCTCTTTCTCTCTACAGCCCCCTGCCTGTGTTTCTCCGCACGGCGGCCATATGTGCAGTTTCACAGTGGCATCCAGACATCTCCCATCTCAAGTCCTGTCATTCTTTCCAAGCTCAGACATCTGTCAGAGAATGAGTGTGAGCCAGAGAGATGCAGCCATGCAGAGCCTCAACTCAGCTGGTGCTATACTGGTGGAAGTCCGGAGGCGTTTTGTAGTCTCCATTCAAAACTTTAACTCATTATATTTATTTAATTATTCATTGTTTTGTTTTGTTTTTTTTTCCCCATAACTTCATCACTTTAGATAGTACTGAATGAAGATAAACTCTTTAATGAAAACAGCTTTGCATTCATATCAGATGAAAGACCTAAAATGGACATGGACTAACATATACCTGTTGTGAATTGCAATGCATTTATTGCATTCATTTCTTCATTGCATTCTAGTTACTCAATTTATTGTTGTCATATTTATTCGGCTCACTACCCACCTACACCATTACACATTGTATGGATATTGAACATACACTGTATCATTTATTGTTGGTTTGTATATCATAATATAGTATCAAAATGACTCTTGAAACTTGGCCCTCTCACTTTTCCCCTTCTTGGGGAAAAAAAATTAACATCTAAAATCAGCCTAGCCTAGTCTAGCTGTCCTAGTAGCCTACTGCATAAGTTACCTTTGGCAAAAAATACAAGCAAACAGCAGTTAGTGTGAAGTTATCACCAAAATAAAACAAAATGTAACAAAACACAATTTCTCATTACAAATAACTGCACCACCACACAATCATTGTGTGTGCTTCAACATGGTGACAAATGATGTACAAAAACTATGACACACAAAATCAGCTAAATTTAATGTAAGGCAACATTTCATGACAGCGCTCAGACTAAATAACATTAGCAACAAACACTTCTGGATTGACCAGTAATTCTGCAAAATGTATTGTTTTCTCAAATAAAGCTTAACATATAAGAAAAAAACTGGCAGCGGCAGCCATAAATCAGTTGGCACGTGACCTATTAGATTTTAAATAACTTACCCAAACAGCAAACAATTCCAGCAGTAAAGATTTCGCTTCTTGGTTGATGCTGTCATCCAGGGGTATCAGGCTTCACACTGGCTTCAACCCTTTGTTATAGATGCATTCTGGTCATTTAAAATGATAGCAAACATCCTGAAATTACTTTAGATACTTCATTGTACTTCTTCCTTATTTTCTCTTATCTTGAGGACCACATAAGTAAAAAAAATGGCTCATCTTACCCCACTCTCCCCTATGCTATCCAATCGCTCTGGCAGCTCTGATTGTTAGCTGGTCCACCAATCACCAATCAAAATCCCCAATTATATTTTTTTATGTTTTATTTGGTGGTGGAAACAAGCTTCCATACAGAGCTGAAAGTGTTAGGTGGACAAATTCTAATAGGGAGAAAACGGGAGTCTTTTATGTAACATAAACTGAATAGGTAGATTAAAAGGGTTTATTTCCTCAAACAGATATAGATGTTTTGAAAGCATGTGGGAAAACGGAAAGATGATTCGCCCACAGGGCTCGCAATATGTCTTTATCAAACAAACACAATGATTTATCTCTCATCCACCAGCAATTAATGGGAATGTTAATTTTTATTACTTGGCCCAGCCGATCGGTGGATATAACAGCGAACCGCGCATCACTAACACACACACACACACACACAGACACACAAGCCACACTGCAGAGTCAGACAAATCAGCATGATCAAAACTTCCGCGATTGTATTTTTCCTTCAAATATCAAGTCAAGAGAGTGAACAACGCACATCAAGAAAGGAATGTTACCAAAACATTTAAACGTTTAATCTTAAATAGTGAAATTTAAGATTAAACGTTTAAATGTTTTGGTAGCCCGTCTGGAAAACACATAGCCCCGGGACGTTGGGCTTTGCGAGCCCTGGCCCATAACGTTACATGTTCGAGTCTGATCACGAATCGCAGCACAATGAACCAACAAATAAAGGATTCTCCAGCCTGTGACAGCGTGCTAAGTTATGTTCAGTTATGCACATACACATCAATCAATAGATATCAAACGATCTGCACCAATGCAATACTATCACAAATAAAAAAAAATTTTTACTCACATAAGTGTGTTACTTCATTCATTCATGTAATCTCATCCTGTCTGCAAATCCAGTCTCTCGTTTATAAACGAATCCGTGGTGAAATGAAGGAACAAACGCGCAATGTCTTACCCATGGGATATTAATTAAAAATAAAGTTCATCCATGCATTCATAATATTGGAATCCGAATGAAGTTTATGCAGCATGTTCATTGCTTGGAAGTTTGATCCAGTTTAGCTCCACGTAGGCCTGTTTTTTATCTATAACATGCCATGCACAAATCACTGGGCGGGGCTACAGAATCAGGCGTTCTTCTTCTTCGGTTAAGGCGGTGTTTCACCACACTCTGACATCACAGCTTGGCACATTCTGAGATCGAGCGTTTGCTGAGCCTGGTGTCAATAAAAGCTTTTCTTTTACTCACTTTTTTATAAGAAGCCATATTTTTAGAACCCTTTGTCATAGATGCATTCTGGTCATTTAAAATGATAGCAAACATCCTGAAATTACTTTAGACACTTTCCTTATTTTCTCTTATCTTGAGGACCACATAAGTAAAAAATGGCCCATTTCTTGTGTGTGTGTATATATATATATATATATATATATATATATATATAGCAGGCAAAGTTTGTCAAATATTATTTAAACAATGAAGAGATTTTGTTATTTTAAATTAATAATATTAAAAGATTGTGCCAAACTACTGTATTCAAGTCTTTCTATGTATGATTTTATTAATACATAAAATAAAATAAAATAACGTCACCCACATACTAATTATTTTTAGTACTTAAGTGATCTTGAAACAAACTTCAGTCAAATTGTTTATGAATACAAGTTATTTGGCTAAATTAATTCCTATTCTAAGATCAATCCTGAAGAAGTCAATAAGTAAATGAAAGAGAAAATGATTAAAGAAAGACAGCATATGGTGTAATGACAGAAGAAAAGAAGCAGCGAACAATAGTTTGGCATAATTTAAGGGACATTGCAGATTTGCATTCATAACAGATGTATGAAAGCCTGTGCAGGACACCCAAGCGTCCCGTTGAAGGACGTTCTCCATCTATCCGGTTTTGCACTGTCGGGGTGGTGCTGTCCCGCTGAAACTGGTCAGGCCCATGTGCGGATCTACTGGACAGCTTGGCACTCAGCAAGCGGCCTGTGCTATCACATCTCTCTGCTTGGCGGGCCACATTGGTGAATGGCGGTTACTGGTTACTGGCAGCTACAACTGACTACCTGCTCATCTGCTTCTGGCTATGGTTGACCTGGGGCGGATTCTGTGGGCCCACATGCCTCTTTAGCAGCCAGACAATCTGCTCCTTCTTCGCACACATACACACACAAGTGTGACGCATTGTTCTGCCTCGACAAATTGACAGTAAATACACAGAGAATACAAAAACCCACGAATATAAACCTCTACTTGCTCAAATGCAAACTAAACATGCATTAAATACATAATGTATTTGAGTCACAAAAGAAAATGCACACATATATTTTTGTTTTCACCCCTCCCCTCTCCACCGTCCTTCCCTACAACCACACACCTCGTATCTCTCTATCCTTCTTTCCACCTCTCCCCCCTTCTATGTGCTCCCATCGGCTCTCTCCATGTGTAGTGCTAAATGCCCAGACGTACCATCTGAATGCTTCCACCGCCAAGACTTTCTGAAAACTCCACACGGGACGGCTGTCCCACTGTTGCAGAAGAAGAAAGAGGAATTCCTTTTAATCAAGAATCACAGACGGCTTGGCCAGGAGTCCTGGGAAGCCTATGAAGGTTATTTGAAAGGAAGAAAATGCTGTATCATCTGCAGACACACACATATACATACAAATTGCATTCAAATTGATAATCCCTGCATACAGATTAAATTAAAATAGATCATTCAGTGAAATTTAAAAGCATTCTGTTTGATATCACACTCACTGGTTCACTGAATTTATTTTATTTTTATTTATTTAATAGGGATCCCAGATTACATAGTGTCGGCCCAGATCCAGGCCACATCTGGTGGATTCCACACGTACCAGATGTGGGCCGGATCTAGGCCGACACTATATCCAGGCAAACATTTGGACATTTAATGACCATTGAAAAGACGTCCCTCCGACATGTCCATGGTTCAAAATATTTCAAAAAATGAAAGTTGAACAGACATATCTGAATGCATTTTTAGGAAATGTTCTGTGTTGCATATATTTCCTGATTTATGCCATCCTACCACAACTATTTTTGGCCAGGGACACGACGTTGCTGTGGGACCAATATTTGCTGGGCTGGGATCTAAACAAAATGTAAACATACCAGATTAGCAACATTGATAATTTACATCCATACATAGGTGTAATTTGCAGGTGGGATATTGTCCCCACAATTTTGTGAAACATTTACAACCGACAGGTACAACCGAGGTTACAACCGAGGTATGCAGCAAAGCATTTGTGAAGCCACAACACACACAACCTTGAGGCGGATGGGCTACAACAGCAGAAGACCCCACCGGGTACCACTCATCTCCACTACAAATAGGAAAAAGAGGCTACAATTTGCACGAGCTCACCAAAATTGGACAGTTGAAGACTGGAAAAATGTTGCCTGGTCTGATGAGTCTGGATTTCTGTTGAGACATTCAGATGGTAGAGTCAGAATTTGGCGTAAACAGAATGAGAACATGGATCCATCATGCCTTGTTACCACTGTGC
The DNA here is from genome assembly GCA_039654625.1 of Rhinogobio ventralis. NCBI lineage: Eukaryota > Metazoa > Chordata > Actinopteri > Cypriniformes > Gobionidae > Rhinogobio > Rhinogobio ventralis. Next base: position 19,116,117 of record CM077193.1, on the reverse strand, counting down.
AGGCTGGTGGTGGTGGTGTAATGGTGTGGGGGATGTTTTCTTGGCACACTTTAGGCCCCTTAGTGCCAATTGGGCATCGTTTACATGCCATCTTTGGGATGTGGTGGAACGGGAGCTTCGTGCCCTGGATGTGCATCCCACAAATCTCCATCAACTGCAAGATGCTATCCTATCAATATGGGCCAACATTTCTAAAGAATGCTTTCAGCACCTTGTTGAATCAATGCCACATAGAATTAAGGCAGTTCTGAAGGCGAAAGGGGGTCAAACATAGTATTAGTATGGTGTTCCTAACAATCCTGGGGGGGGGGGGGGGGGGGTTTCTGCCGTAGCAATCTGTGGAAGCCACGGAATAAAAGTTTATAAAAGTTTTAATTTCGAGTTTATATCTCACAATTCTGACTCTTTTTTTTTTCCCTTTGGAAGGATATTCTTAGAAGGATAAACAGAATTGTAAGATATACTTATTCTGTCTTTTTTCCTCAGAATTGCGAGTTTATATTATAGTTTAATTTATAATTAAATTATGCGAGTTTAGTTTATAATTCTGACTCTTTTCCCCTCAGAATTGTGATATGAACTTGCAAGTCGCAAGTCCGAACTGGGAGATATAAACACGCAAATGCAAGAAAAAGAGTCCAGAATTGTGAGATAAAAATGTTATAAGCTATGTTTAAAAGTTATCTATGTAAAATGTTAGAGGTTTAAATATTATTTCATGCTGTAACTGCTATGTATGTATGTCCCCTATGATATGTGAATACTGCATATGTGAATATTGTGTAGACTTACTGTTTACATCTAATTCATGCTTTAATAGTAGACTAATCATTGCAGGTTTCATCAGTCCAGTCTGTAACTTGCAACATAAACGTTTGCGTTTAGCTTCAAAGGGCGTCTTCAACGATAGAATTCTATAAAAATGAAGACCGTATTTTTTGCAGTCCGATTCTGACATACAAAAAAGGCACAACAAAACATTTTTTCTCTTATTCTGTGGATTCTGCCCATTTTCCTCCGCTTGTTAAGCTATTTTTCTGCAGCCACTATGCTGTGCAGCTGAAAGTGACATAACTGTGACGTCTGCTCTAAATGGGTCTATACGAAAGTGGATCAGAACTCTGATGCACTTAACAAAAACTCTACCACTAGACAAGCATTCCAAGCGAATCTATGCATTTATCACATCACTTATATTAGGCTATAGCAAAGATGTATTTGTATGGATTATTGAAATGGATGTCTGGACATTGTAATGTTATTTTTTTCTGCAATTGTTATTGTACATATCATTGTATTTAAAACGCCACTGCATCCAGTTTTTTTTTTCAAAGCTAAAAAAAATACTCCTTTGAAATGTTACAACAATGATAAGTGATGAGTTTTTTTGTGTGTGTGTTTTATTTACTTTTATTACTTTTTTATTACTTTTTTAAATTCAAGTTGTGCTGACATTTAGAAGAACAGTGTGAACAGTTGCTTTTATCCAAAAATTTGGCCAATTAGTTTGTATATTTATTTTCCTCCAATAAAAATAGTTCCAAAAGAAGCCAAAGAGTCGAGATTTGCATGTTGCCAAGCAACCTACAGACCTACAGACTTTTTATTATTTTGTGCTCCCTGATGAGAAACCACCTGACAGATATTTTATCAGAAGTGACTTTTATATATTTAACAGAACAATATATCAAAATGTATTTTGTTGTCATAATCATAAATACAACTACTGTTCAAAATTTTTTTATGTTTTTGAAAGACGTCTCTTATATTTACCAAGGCCGCATTTAATTGATTAAAAATACAGTAAACACTGAAATATTGTTAGATATTATTACAATTTAAATCAACTGTTTTCTATTTTAATATATTTTACAATGTAATTTATTCCTGTGATGGAAAAGCTGAATTTTCAGCAGCCCCTACACCAGTCTTTAGTGTCACATGATCCTTCTGAAATCATTTTAATTGGCTGATTGGTGTTCAAGAAACATTTCTTATTATCAATGTTGAAAACAGCTGTGCTGCCAGTTATGCATTTAAAAGCATGAAGTCAGTAAATTTTAAACCTTACTTTGAGCAATCTGAAAGCATTTTCTTTAACGTGTTCCACACTTTCAGCATGCTTATACAATTCCACATCCCACCTTTGGTTACGCTCCGCTCCGCTTGTGGTCTGGAACGCCACGCCAAACAGTGAGATGTAGTGGTGCAGTTGAAACGGCACTTGACCACACTGAGGTTGTTGAGTCTGTGAAGAAGCCATAACAAAGTGCGCTAAGTCATTCCAGGGTAAATCATCAGATCATGTTTCAGCATTTTGTTTCATCACTTTCGGAATACTAACAACTCTAGACAGCACTTCATTGCACCATTGTGGCTTCATTGCAAACATTTCCATGTCATTTCCACTTTCATTCACACTGACAATTATACTTGAGTCTAAAAAATACAGGAGCATCACAGACTCTCTCTCTCACACACACACACACACGCACAGACACACATACATACACAAACAAACAGAAGAAATGGATTTCGAATGAACAGATGTCTAAATTAAATTAAATTCAGAGGAGTGAGGCTGCCATCAGTCTAGACAGTTTGACTTTACTGGAGTGATGGAGTTTGTCAGATAAATGAAAGACATATGAAGAACAGATTTTATTTTATTCTTTTCCTCTAGTGCCTGTGAACTTGATTGACACGAGGCACTGTTGAGCCTTCAGCACCACGTTTTTCAGACTGATTTAATGACCAGTTTTATTTGTAAAGGCTGTCGGGCGTATCAATTACATATTAGATTAAAAGTTTATGAATAATGATCATTTACATTCACTTCTTGTGCACTTTGGTGTTTTATGAAGTGTGGTGGTTCAGAATAACCAGTCACAGTCCAAACTTACAGAAACTGGTCTTTTTAAAGGGATAGTTCAACAAAAAAAAATTGAGTTCTGTCTAGTGCTGGGAAAAAATTTATCGTAATTAATCGCATCCAAAATAAAAGTGTCACAGGGTGTTTTTGGTTATGTTTCATGTGTTTAGTTTGCCATGTTCACTGTCATGTCTTGCCATGCACTTCCTGGTTTTTGTCATGTGATTCCCATGCCCTCATGTGTTATGTCATGCAGGTTCATTGTCTCGTCAGTGTTCACAGGTGTCCCTTGTCTTGTCATTAGTCTCAGTGTATTTAAGCCCTCATGTTTGCCATGTGTCCTGGTCTTGTATTGAATGTGGTAATCCACTGTTGGTGAGTCTTTGTGTCAAAGTCAAAGTCAAAGTCAAAGTCAAAGTCAAAGTCAAAGTCAAAGTCAAAGTCAAAGTCAAAGTCAAAGTCAAGTCCTTTATGTTTTGCATTTTGATTTAAGTTAATAAACTGCACTTGGGTTCAGAAAACTTGCCTTCCAGTGGATTTATGATACAGAATACAAGACCTCCAAACATGAACCCAGCAGTGGCCATCCTTTGCCTTCGTCAAGGCCAGCGTCTTATAAAGGACTATGTACAGGAGTTCTGTGGACTGTGCTGCCAGGTAGATTTTAATGATGTGGCTCTTAAGGACATTTTTAGATTTGGACTGAATGAGCCCATTTGCTCAGAGCTGCCTGGGGGAAAGAATCATCTTTCCCTGGCCCAGTACATCGACCATGCCCTTCTTGTGAGTGGCTCATCATCAGTGGATACCCTGAGAAGGCCTGGAAGGCCACGCCTCACTGTCCAGGTCCGCCCACGCCTCATGGTCCAGGTCCGCCCATGCCCATGGGGGGAACTGTCACAGGGAGTTTTTGGTTATGTTTCATGTGTTTAGTTTGCCATGTTCACTGTCATGTCTTGCCATGCACTTCCTGGTTTTTGTCATGTGATTCCCATGCCCTCATGTGTTATGTCATTGGTTCATTGTCTCGTCAGTGTTCACAGGTGTCCCTTGTCTTGTCATTAGTCTCAGTGTATTTAAGCCATCATGTTTGCCATGTGTCCTGGTCTTATATTGAATGTGGTAACCCACTGTTGGTGAGTCTTTGTTTTATGTTTTGCAATTTGTTTTAAGTTAATAAACTGCACTTGGATTCAGAAAACTTGCCTTCTAATGGATTTGTTACAAAAAGTTTGTGTTTATATATGTAATATATGTGTGTACTGTGTATAATTTATATATAAATACACACATGCATGTAAATATTTGCATGTATATAATTTATCTTCTATATAAATATATATATATATATATATATATATATATATGTATAAAAATGTAACATTTTAAATATAAAGTATATACATAATAATTATACACAGTACACACATTATATATGTAAACACAAACTTTTATTTTGGATGCGATTTAATTTTTCCCCAGCACTAGTTCTGTCATTTACTTACCCCCCCTGTCTTTCCAAACCTGTATGGTGACTTTGAAATTTGATTTAAAAGAAAGACATTTAGATTTTTACAGAAGAGTTGACACTGCACAGTTTGCATGTCTCTCTTAGGCTGGTCACACACTTGATTTTAAGCCAGATTTTGGTCCCGATTTGCAACCCCCAACAATCTGGGGGGTGTGGCCTGATTTGAGGCTTCTCGCAAATTACTTTTTGTCCAAAAAATTCTCAGTGGTGTGGTGTCATGATTATTTTACTGCTCCCGATGGTGTCAGAGCCTGCACGATCCCAAAACGTAAATATCAAACATATCGGGCTGCCAATGAGAGCAAGCTTCACCAACCGGATGTTGCGTGCTTCTATAGCTGAAACTTGGCAAGCACAAACATGCCACGAAAGTAGAGTATTGAGAAAGATCATCACCCATATTCTTTTTTTCTTTGTTTTTCTTCCCGTAAAACAGAGATTTCTAAAATCTCGCAAGTCTCTGTGAGATCTTGCCTCACTGTGAAAATGTTACAACCGACATGTGTGTGGCCTCGCGGTCCTGACGAATCTTCTAGTGTGTGCATTAGGAGGATTATAATGCTACAAATCAGTTGAAACTGCCCTTATGACTGTGATCTCCCACAGTTTAAAAATCAGTTAAGATGTGAAAATCATCTAGTGTGTCCTAGGCCTTATCTGACAGACTTGGTTCAGTTAATGGAGCACTTTCCTAACGAGCAGATCAACTGAATCGTGTGTTAAATAAGGCATACAAAATGTGCAGAGTGGTGGGCTTTCAGAACCACCCTAATGATAAAAACATATACCAACATGTGTTTAAAATACATTTATTTCATACTAAGTATACTACATTATACCCATTAACATATTTACTGACATATCGCGTGAGACTGATATAAATATTATAATTAAACTTTTTATTTGGAGTACTTGCAAATAATTGCACAATGCACATTTCTTAATATTAAGCCTAAAATGCAGAGTATCACTATTAGTAAGATAGTAGTATGATCTCACATTCATCCTGTGTTCGGACACGTTCACGTAAGGTTGTGTTGCTAATGGCTGTTTACCTGCCTTTGAGTCTACTTAACATTAAACTTCATTAAGACCTTTATTAATCTGTCTTTGTCTGCCTGCAAGCATTGTGTGACAATAATATCAGTCTTTAAATGCAAGATATTTAAAGTGTACCTAAAGTATACTTTCAATAGTTCCATTAAAGCACAATCAAATATACTTAAGTATATCTTTAGTTGGACCTCAGCACTATTTCCAGATAACTAAAGTGCATTAAGTACAAAATTAGTTGTTCCAAATTAAGTATGCCAATTTAGTATAAAAATACAAGTATTTATCTGCAGAGTATTTATTTTAAGTACATAAATGTAAATGTATTTGTAGCATACTTAGCATGAAATAAATATATTTCAAATACATTTTAGTATTTATTTTTCACCAGAGCAGGATTGAGAACTATGCTATTTTCATTGCACCGTTTTATTGTACAATGTACAACATCAATAGCTAATATCTCACTCATAATTTTTTGTTATGTGTCTTAAAACGGTTGCTAAGAAGTGGCTAAATGGGACTACAGTTGTTGGAGACATTAAACATCATCATTCCATCAGGAAAACTCTAGTCCATTTTTACAGCCTTGATGTGTTTGTACTCATGCTCTTGAAAACTACTCAAACTTTCCAACTTTAAATAGGCTAGAAAATCTTAAGGGTTCTAAGAAGCTTAATGCTGGTAACATTAAAGTTATGCAACCGTGGTGTAGTTCATTTATAGCCTAACTGTAGTTTTTTAGTTGTGTTAATGTGTTAAGTTTTGTTAATTTTATCTTTATTCTTTTTTAAAGTTGGCATTAAACAAAGTATTTTCTTCCCTGTTGTGACATATCCAAGTGAAACAGCTTCTCAAAAAAGAAAAAATGTAGGGCGGGACTTGATTTTGTGCTTTGGGAATCGATTGGAACGCTATTGTGGCGGTTTGCAATTGCTGTGACCTCATGTGAGTGACAGGTTGTCCTGCCTTTGCAAAAGTAAGATGTCAAGAAGAGAATAATATGTTGTTGAAAGAGGGAGGGAAAGTCATTTTCATAAAACATTATGAGGGCACATGAATAAAACTGTTGGTAACTGAGTTAATTTTCTGTTGGCTTTTTGTCAAAGGCTAACTTCCGGCTTGGCCTACAAAAATATGTAATCCCTGCAGCACAATATTATTCAAATCTGTTTTTTTGTAATATTACTAAAGACCTGCCAAGTGTTTATAATATCGTTTGCATTATATTTGCTGAAAGTATTTGTTAGCTATTGACGTTGGTGAAAGGGCTGATCCATAGAATACAGACACCAAACACGTCAGTGTTATTGTCATTCGCAAGTAACTAATTAAACTGCGCAAGTGCAGCGCAACATTGCACATTCTCCCATCATAATCTTCATCACACACATAAAGTACTGTGAATAATAGAGCGAGGAAAGATAGAAGGCATGTACCACCCCAACAATAAGCCAGCACACCAAAATGACGGTCGAAATCTGACAGCTAGGATTATAGTGGTCCTGCGGTAGAAAGGCCTCTCCGACAGCAAGCCTCTGGAGCAATGCATGAAGCTATGTTATAATTAACTCTGCTGCCAAGAGATATTATATATCATCAGCCGTCCTCCGGCCAAAGGAAGTGCTGCACGGGGAGTGAAAGTCATGGCTGTGGTATTGTTCAGGGTTTAATCAGGTCATCGCTGTGGCAACTTAGATTACAGTCATTTCCAAGGTACTGGTTAACGTCCGCAACAACAAATCTTGTCACACATCAACTTTTACTTTTTTTTTTTGTTTTTTTTTGGAAAAGCCCTTTGCGGCAGGCCCAGCAGACAGGAAGCAATTAGGCTCAATCTGGACGTGGGTGACAGAATCCGCCCAGTGACAGCAGAACCGCTAAATAATGACACTTTCGACTCTGGCTGACAGGCAGATGATGGCCCCCTAAATGTGTCACGCAGCAGTAGCTCTAGACCCGTAATCAAGACACGTACAACTTTACAGTGAAGACCTACTTGTCATTTTTAAACCGCCGTCTTTTGAAATGCCAGACTTTGCGATGCAAAGATTTTGAGAATGCATATTTATGCACAGGACAAAACAGAATCCGTTCAAGTTAATTGCTTCCTATAGGCGAGAATTATGAGAGAATAATGAAACCTGAGGGGAGGTGTAAAGCCAGGTTCTATTGTTTTGATCTCTTTCTCTTCTCTCTTCATTTTCCTTTTCATTAAGAGTTTGGTCTGCACTGACAGATTGCTTTGTGGAAAGTGATATCACAGAGGTGATTCAGGCACTTTCAGAGCCCCAAAGCTTCAGTGAGATCTGCTTCTCCTTTATAGCTTTAACCTTCATCTCGTTCTCCCTCCCTGTGTGTGGATGTGTGACCTGTCCAATCACCCATTGTATTATTTCGGTACTCCCTGGTGCACCGTCTCTAAACGAACACATTTGTGATCATTACGATTCAAATTACAGGCTCTTTATGATACATTTGCTTGCATGAGTCTGATGCGATTGATTCATGTAATTACAATCCAAAGTCAATGTGCCAGGAGTCCCAAGAACAACTGACAAGTGAAGTTCGCAAATACATTTTACATTTAAAAAGACTAATTGAAAATAGTATTTTTTTATTATTGTTATTATTGTTAGAGTTAATTACATTTAAGATTCGCATTCCACATTCACAATTCTAGCAGTACCCAGCTGTACAGTGATCCACTCTGGAACGCTAATTTACCCAGGAATCTTTGTGCTCTCTCCCTCTCTCTCAATTAACCATGTGAACACATATCCACCTCTCATTTGCCTCCTCATTTAGTGCAGCTCTTCTGGCTTGGGCCAAATTACCTGCCGTTTCAGAATGGCAAAAACTCATTCAGCCCTGTTTACAGCTGAGTATGAATAATGAAAGTGACAAATGGAATTGCTCAGGAGCAGTGCTAGGACTGGCTTAAAGCCCTGTTTCGTTAGGCTTGGCTGACTTTTGTAATTATGTTCTTTCCTCTTTTTCCTCTCTCTCTCTCTCTCCTTACTTTTCTTTTTCTGTTTTTTATTTCATTTTATTTATTTAATTTTAGAACAAGCTATGTTGGAAAATAATGAAATGTAATATGTATTCATGTCATATTGACACTGAGCTTTAATTTTTTTGGTGTTTAAATGTCAAAATGCTTGTTTTACTGTGGGACAAGCCTATAGGTTTTTGCTATTTATTTCAAGAACAGAGAAATTTAACCATTAAATGTGTATCATTTGTGACCACAGCAGATGGCTCTAAAATTAAAATCAATATCTGGACCCATTTCATATTAAGTGTCATCAACTACTATTTGCTGACATTTAAATGAATCCTTTAAAACAATGCACTTATTATAGATACATGTATTTACATCTGATACATCTGACCCTACACCTACCCCTTAAACCAACCTAAGCCGACCCATACCACTAAACCTGTCCCTAACCTTAACCGCAATGGTGTTTTTCAAAACAATAATTACATTGTACCCAACACATTTCTCTTAATTTTTGATGTAAGTTTATTTTAAGGTGACATAGTTACATTGTACTTACTCAAATAAGTAGCCTACTGTGTAATATTAATCAACTACATGTACTTATAGAGTTACGGTTAGGTTATGTGTAATTATGCATAATTTACTGTTATTACTATACTAAGTAAATGTAACTACGTTACTTTAAAATAAAGCATTACCATTTGGTTTTCTTTTTTTTTCTTCATTTATGTCAAATTAAATATATAGGTATACACTGTATTTTTTTGACAGCATAAGTAAATAGTTTCAAACTAGCCATGGAGTTAATCTACAGCCAGCAATACCAATGAGATGTTTGTGTAATATTTGTGATGTTTTGATTTATCCAACCCAGTCTCAATGAAAAAAAAAAAAAAAATGTAATCTATGTTTTTGCACATCTCCTACACATACAATTCGCTGCCGTGTCTAATTGAAATGAACATTAGTAGTAGTAAAACACCAACAACGTTTGTTCCTTTTGCTTTTAGAATACAAAGCTCTAGCCTACCATCTCATCCACTGATGAAACGGAAAGTTACATTTGTCTAAGATAGTTAAATCTACTGAATCTGACACAAAACTGTTAGGTATGTCCAGTCTAAAGACTGAAAAGTTATATAGTTATGATCTATTGTATTTTAACCCTTTGTGTCAATAGTCTACAAGACCAGAATTTCTAAATATCCAGATTCTTCTTGAGAGATATTGAAAAAATAAACAGTTTCATAAAACGGGTTGTTAAAAGCGACATGTCCCTTTCATTTACCCATCTCTTGTTTGCTTTTGGTATACACTGAATAATGTCATGACACAGGCAGTAAACACAACAGTGTAAATGATAACTTTGACTTTTCAGTGGCTACTCCAAACATCCTGACTGTGTAGAACAGGTCACACAGGTTGCAGGTTGTTTATCCAACGATGGCTACTATCTGCTTCTGTGCCCACTAAATCTATAATTTAATGGACTCGTATATAAGTCTGTTTTTTTTTTTTTTTTTTTTTTTGTGGGAAACATACATCTATGTAGATATTACAGGGGACATCGGATAAAATTTTCACTTTTTTAGATTTTTGTTTACTGTTCGCCATTTTCTCCAGGCCGGAGCAGCTGTAGCGAGACAAGAATGTCTCGTAAGCAAGTTTTGTTGCTGGATGTAAGAGTGAACATAACAGTCTTCTACTTCTTCTTCCATTTACTGCCAACATCAGAGCCGCTGAAGATGCAGTGGATTAGTTTTTTTTTTGAAGGGAATGCGCCCCCACATAACCGATAAAATAGCCCAAGTAAAGAAAGATAGAATGGAAATTCCTATTTTTGAAGGGAATCCAATGTAAATTCAGAAATCATATTTGCAGCAAACAGGAGTAAAGTGCATGCAGTTTTTCGGTCCTAGTCAGCACTTACTTTCAAAGTTTAAATATGGTTCAAATAATGTAAGTTGTTTCAACGTTGACACAAAGATGATATAACTTTTAATGCTAAGATGTTGAAAAAGGTTAACAAAAACCCTCATAAATCAATGTTGAATAAGGTGACCAGATTTCTGAAATGGAAACCGGGGACATTTTCTATTTGAGTGGTTAAAATATCACTAAAATCTCATTTGTTATTATATATTGTATATTCCATAGGCGAAGGTTCATTTCGCTGTACCTCACGGGGGCACTGAAGGGAGGATGAGTGTGAACGAGCCGGAGGCGGTTGCTGTTCGAAACTCCCTGGACCTGCACGGGATGAGTTGGCGAAACACGGCGGACTGTTGTTTTGCTGCTCTAAATTTCTCGACCGCTGCAGTCACAGACTCTCCAAATAGGCCATCATTGGAAATGGGGGCGTCTAATAAGACGGATTTCTCTTTTTCTTTGATGTCAGTAAGATTAAGGCCAAAGGTGGCGCACTACTGACACCATCCTCGCCATGGACCTGCCTACTGCGCGGGCACTAATCTTGGTAGCTCTCAGCGCCAAGTCAGTTGCCCGCCTGAGCTCTTTAACGGCCTCCGGAGTCATGTCTTCTCCCTCATCCAACTCTTTCAGTAAGTTGGCTTGGTAGGCCTGAAGCACAGCCATAGAGTGAAGGGTAGCTGCGTCTTGCCCAGCTGCCATGTAGGATTTTCCAACCAAAGAAAACGTGACTTCCAGGATGTAGCTGAAGTCGGTGCTAGATGGGCCGCGAGAGTCTCTTCGACGGCCGGCATTGTCGCATAACCATGATCCGCCATTTTAGAAATATTAGTGATGCGCTCCGAAAATGGCTGCTTCCAAGACTTGGAAACCTCGTGGTGGAGGTCTTGGAAGAAGGGAAGAGGCCTACGGGACTGGGTTGGAGCACGAATCGTGAAAAAACGGTCGTCAGCTTAGACAGCTTAGACTGGGTCTGATCTTGCATGGGCTCGCTGTCCCATTCCAGCCCGAGCTTATATACAGCGCGGGTGACTACTTCCAATAGCTCGCTGTACGACGGGGAATCGCGTTTCTCCTGTCCACTCGGGGGGAGAGAACTACATATATCGCCCCCGAGCCCCTCAGAATCAGATGCCGCTGTAGAAAAAAGAAATTGTGTCACGAGCTTCTGGAGTAGGCCGCATTTTGTCATGAACGAAAAGAAGAGGGTCGTCGCCATCGCGGCTCTCGAAGGTGCGGACGTGACCGGGGGAGAGGGAGAGAAAGGGATCATAATCCGTCTGCTCACTCTCCATATGCTCTGACTCGCTGACGTCGTCCCAAGCATCCATCTCATCCAGTGCCTCGGCGGCCGCAGAAATGGAGAAGCGGAGATTAGACGGGCAGCCTTTAGTAAAGGAAGCGAGCCTTGAGCGTAGCACTTTCAGCACTTTTTTTTTTTTTTTTTTTTTTACCAGATCTCTATTTTGAATCAATGTCATGTCTTCAAGAAATATATGCCTTTCAAATCATTATTTTACTAGCATTTTATGATATTTCGTTCAAAACACCATTCAAAAATCTAAATGTATATGTTAAAATATCATTATTATAATTATCAATAATAATGTAATTTCAACCTCAAGAGAGCAGTGCAGCAGAAACTTTTGTGTGATTTTGTGTGGATTTGCAATTTTGAGTGTGAGGCTGTAGTTTACCATGCAGTATTGTATTTTTATTCATACTTTGTCATGAAAATACTATTTGACCAACTAATCAAATAATACAGTCTACAAATAAAACTAAACACACACATTTCTTTGAAAAATAAAATAATATTTCCATTTGTTTCAATTGCTATTGGTTGTTTCACCTTGCTTCTTTGCATCATGTGATTGGTTAATCTGACTGTCATCTACGTAACTGGCCAATGACAACTGTGTGCGCCTTTTAACGGTCATGTTTGAAAATACGTGAGTTTGAATTGGTGACGTGCCATGTGCTACTGCTCAGCAAGATTACTCTGTCAGTCCCCGAATAATGTTTCTGTTAAGTTATTATTTTTAACTAATTTGCGTTGTGACATGTCAACGGAGAACAAAAGCTGTAAAGTGAACACAGAGAAAGGGTCAGACTGGATCTGTGAGGTCCTGCAAACATATGCAATATCAGGTAAGAGAATATTTTTCAGTCATAGTAAAGTTGTGTTGTGTGTTCATGTCCTTAATTTATGTATCCCAATATCATTTTAGATAAACAGATAGAGATGCATAAATATATATTTGTTTAAAAGGTATTCCGTTAAAATCAGTGGATTTGCCTGTTAATATAGTTAATTGTAGATTAAATAATGCAGATAAACAAATCTTGTGTTAATGGAGTTCATTAGCTTAAAAGATGCTCTGTGTACACATGAGAGTTTTAGAAATGGGCAACAGACGTACAACCAGCAGCGGACAGTATGTGTCTGTGTAATGTTACTGCTTCATCAAAGATGTTGAAATGAGATGCTAATCGCGATTAGCGTATTTGCACATATTTCAATGTTATGTATCATGTTGCTATGTGTATGATAATGTTGTCAGGTAACGTTAGTTTAAAACGAGGAACATCGGACTTAGTAAAGTGACTGATAAAAGCGTCATTTACACTAGGAAACACTGAAATCTATAGAACACTGCTAACTGCTGTGCTGTGTCTGTTTACATTTATTTAGATCAAGCACTGGAAGACGATTTTTCGGGGAGAACATGCACCCGACAGACAAATCCATTTATCAACTAAGATATTAGTCAGATTTAACCATTGTTTCTAAACCTTACATTGGGATTAATGTAGTTAAAAGTATGATTCTCATCATCATAATTACATTTGTAAGACATTTCCTCCACTAGTGATAAGTAACTTTTTATCCTTTTGTCTCTGAAATGACGTAAAGAAAGGAGAACTTTGCCACCATCATCAGTCCTATTTAATTCATTGGAGAACAACAAGGGTAAGACCCTCATGACACTCAGACATGTCATAACAGGAAAAATGCGGCTGCAGGTAAAATTATTCGATGGTTTGATTTGTGTGTGCCAATTGGCTTTTTTTAAAGCTACAATTTTGTTTACCTTGCTATGATACATTTATGAAAAGAGACCATTGTAGTGAACCCAATGTAATTTGGGGATTCACAATTTTATGACAGGACTGCCATGCATTAGCATGTGTTTAACATTTTAATCTCATACAAACTAACAGTCTCAAAGTTCACCGTTTGTTCATGTTGTCTGAATGCAAATGTTTTTACAATTTCAATGCATTTTGTTTGAGATTGTAAATTGGTGTTAAATTTAGGAATCTTTCTTTTTAAGGACTTGTCAGCCCACCCCACCCCGACCAAGGATTCAGCTGATTGCTGGCAGTTTGGTGGAGGATTGTTCTTTATCTGCTACACTGCATGGATCACTGCTGCACTATCACTTCTGGTATGGAATGGATTAATTATCCTCTTGTGATATGTGAGGTGTTTTGATTTGACTTAATTTAATAAAATGTACTTAATTTGATTTTACACAATTAACATAATACAATGTGTAGTTAGGATTTTGAAATAAGTGTAATAGTTCTACACATCAGAAATATACAGAGCCACATATATTATCAAAAAATAGAGCTACTGATTTGTTAAATTATTGTGATCTCACTTCAAACACCCACACAATATTTTTTCCTAAATGACAACGATTCGTCTTACAGCTAACTTTCATATCTGCATTGGCACTGCCAGTAGAAATAAAGTAAAAAGTGATCAGGTTGATGTGTGCGTTTATGTCACAAGCTTTAAAGGGGTCATGGATTTAGAAATCAACTTTTCATTCAGCCTTTGATATATATAAAAGTTCATCACGATATAAGAATATCCTGTAAGTTGTTAGTCAAAGAAAAGCTTTTATTGACACCAGACCCAGCAAAAGCTCGATCTCAGAATATGCCACACCTTGACGTCATTGTGTGATGAAATGCCGCCTCAACAGAAGATTAAGCACGCCTAATTTGTGTAGCCCCGCCCACCGACTCATTGCGCGTTTATTCCTTCATTTCACCACGGATTCGTTTGTAAACAAGAGACTACGCGAATTAATGAAGTAACACACTGCTGTGAGTAAAAAAAAATTTCATATGTGATAGTATTGCATTGTTACAGATCGTTTGATATCTATTGATTGTGTACGTGTCTAACTGAACATTAGCATGCTGTCACAGGCTGGAGAATCCTTTATTTGTTGTTGGTTCATTGTGTGATCAGACTTGGACATGTATGGGCCAGGGCTCGCAAAGCCCAATGTCCCGGGGCTAACTTATGTGTTTTCCAGACGGGCTACCAAAATGTAAGCCTGTCGCAGGCCGGTGAATCTTAAATGGTGAAATAACATTCCTTTCTTGATGTGCATTATTCACTCTCTTGACTTGATATTTGAAGGAAAAACAAGATATTTTATCAAAAATGCTGATTCATCCAGTAATGAAGCATTTTAGTGAGTCATTTATTCAAACTAGGGCTGTCGATTTAACATGTTAATTAGATGAATTAGTTACGGTAAAAAATAACGCGTTCAAATTATTAACGCATTTAATGCATTTGCCCCGCCCCAGATCTACTTAGGTCATCTGACATTTCATACATTTGATTGATGAAGAATATGATAGAGGGAAACAGCTCACTGTGTGATGAAGCCTAAAGAATGCAGTTAGAGTGTTCCTAAAATGCAAGATATGGGGCAAAAATGTTTCAGTCTCGGGGCGTTTTTACACTGTCCGCGTCAGAGCACGATTGTTCCCGCCGGTGCTCTGCACGAATACACATACACTCACCTAAAGGATTATTAGGAACACCTGTTCAATTTCTCATTAATGCAATTATCTAATCAACCAAACACATGGCAGTTGCTTCAATGCATTTAGGGGTGTGGTCCTGGTCAAGACAATCTCCTGAACTCCAAACTGAATGTCAGAATGGGAAAGAAAGGTGATTTAAGCAATTTTGAGCGTGGCATGGTTGTTGGTGCCAGACGGGCCGGTCTGAGCATTTCACAATCTGCTCAGTTACTGGGATTTTCATGCACCACCATTTCTAGAGTTTACAAAGAATGGTGTGAAAAGGGAAAAACATCCAGTATGCGGCAGTCCTGTGGGCGAAAATGCCTTGTTGATGCTAGAGGTCAGAGGAGAATGGGCCGACTGATTCAAGCTGATAGAAGAGCAACTTTGACTGAAATAACCACTCGTTACAACCGAGGTATGCAGCAAAGCATTTGTGAAGCCACAACACGCACAACCTTGAGGCGGATGGGCTACAACAGCAGAAGACCCCACCGGGTACCACTCATCTCCACTACAAATAGGAAAAAGAGGCTACAATTTGCACAAGCTCACCAAAATTGGACAAATGTTGAGACATTCAGATGGTAGAGTCAGAATTTGGCGTAAACAGAATGAGAACATGGATCCATCATGCCTTGTTACCACTGTGCAGGCTGGTGGTGGTGGTGTAATGGTGTGGGGGATGTTTTCTTGGCACACTTTAGGCCCCTTAGTGCCAATTGGCATCGTTTAAATGCCACGGCCTACCTGAGCATTGTTTCTGACCATGTCCATTCCTTTATGACCACCATGTACCCATCCTCTGATGGCTACTTCCAGCAGGATAATGCACCATGTCACAAAGCTTGAATCATTTCAAATTGGTTTCTTGAACATGACAATGAGTTCACTGTACTAAAATGGCCCCCACAGTCACCAGATCTCAACCCAATAGAGCATCTTTGGGATGTGGTGGAACGGGAGCTTCGTGCCCTGGATGTGCATCCCACAAATCTCCATCAACTGCAAGATGCTATCCTATCAATATGGGCCAACATTTCTAAAGAATGCTTTCAGGACCTTGTTGAATCAATGCCACATAGAATTAAGGCAGTTCTGAAGGCGAAAGGGGGTCAAACACAGTATTAGTATGGTGTTCCTAATAATCCTTTAGGTGAGTGTATACACTGCAGGCTCACTCTCGCTCGTATCCAAGGTAAATCAGCAACACTATCATCCCTTACATGTGTTTTATTGAACTAAATACTGATAAATCTGATAAATCGCATGCGCAGGTTACTTTTCTTGCGCACCCGAGTCTGTGTTGTTTTCACATTCACATGAATCGCGGCACAGTTCGAGCACAACCAAACTCAGTCCAGCTCCTTCAGGCAGTCTCCAATTTGGTACTGAGCTCAGCTGAGCTCGCATAACAGCTTTCACATTAACAATTTTTCATGTGAACCGTGCCCCGTTTCCAACTAAACTACCAGTGTGAAAACGGCCTCACATTTACATCATTATATACAGTATAAGCAATATCACACAAGTTCTGTTTTTTTTGTTGTTGTCCAGAGTAGCACAAGACGAGTGCAAATGTGATACTGATCTTACACAAGTACAACAGTTTAATAAAATAAGTTACAATTGTGTTGTTTTAGACACAATATTGTCTGTTTTGCTCAGTTTTGACAACGAAAACATAAAGACAAAGCAGAACTGTTTTGAACGAGCCAAAGATTCAATGGACCATAAAGAGAACCATTTACTTCACTCCTAAATGAATCAGCCATTTGAGCGAATCGAATGAATGAATGACTCAGTGACTTACTCCATTAGACATTTATCGCCACCTACTGGCAGTTTTAGTTTCTTATTTAGAGTATAATTTTATATAATTTCATATTTCCATTATAATAAAAACAAACATTAAAGTTCACCCAAATGTAATGTCTATTTGATGACTTTCAATTATCTTTTGGGAGTAATTTCTCAGCCAAATTTGATGTGCAATTTAATTAATTAATCGCCACATATTGTAATTAATTCTCCTGACAGCCCTAATTCAAACAGTTTTCACATTCAGATTAAACATTTTAAATTGAATTAACATTTTGTCAGATTTAGCACCATTATTTAGTATTACCCTGATTAAACAAAGCACAAAAGTGCATATTTATCTAAAAAACGAATTGTTTTGCGGAGGCTCTCAAAAAGACTTCACTGATGTCAAAGATCAACCGGCAAGAAGCTGAGAGGGAACTCTCAAAATGGTTCACTGGGACAAGAGACGTAGAAGGACTGAGGGTGCTTGAATGCACAAATGACTGTCTACAGTGAGTAATTGTCCCCACTGTATGTATTTCTTATTCAAATGCCCAAAGCTTTGAGTAAAGACTGTTTAAATACAGGTTCAAAATATGTATTACATTTATTTAAACATTAGGTACATACCTTTAAAAAGATACTCTTTAATCTGCTTAAAATATTAGATAAATATTGTATCTGGAAATGTCAGAATATAGCATAATATGATTGGTAGTTTCAATAAAATGGAAATTTGAAAAGCTTTTAATCTCACTGTGTGCTCTAATGCTTTAAAACTTATTTGTGTGGTGTTGCTACTCATTTAGCTGGAACTCAGATGATCCTTAATGGCAGAGGTGAACAAAGTACACAACTCTATTACTTGAGTAAAAGTAAAAGTACTACTGGTCAAATATTACTCAGTTACAAGTGAAAGTTCTTGACTAAAAGTACAGAAGTATTTGTTTTTAAAATTACTTGAGTATCAAAAGTAAATTTCATTTTTTATGTCAATGCATTATTTTATTATTGTTGCATTGTTGTATAAATGCACATTATGTCATCATGGTGGTTTAAGCCAGTCAGTGATGCTCAATCCGACATGCTAGCATACGACTACCTTAAAGTCAAGTCAAGTCAACTTTATTTATATAGCGCTTTTTACAATGCAGATTGTTTCAAAGCAGCTTCACAGTGTTAAACAGGAAAATAATGAACAGAATTTGATTCGGCTGTACAGCCGCTCTGGAGAAAACGGTGATGTCATCAGCTCATTTCAATTATCATATATATTCAAGTAATGTAGTTGATATAATTTAGTTTAGTAATTAAATTTATTTGGATATTTATTTGAAAATTTTGTGTCCCCAACTGAGCAAGCCAGAGGCGACAGTGGCAAGGAACCAAAACTCCATCAGGTGTCCTAATGGAGAAAAATAAACCTTGGGAGAAACCAGGCTCAGTCGGGGTGCCAGTTCTCCTCTGCCAATTAACAAACAGTGTATGTTTATTATTTTGGCAGCCTTATAGGTCAGAAGTAATATTAGATCGGATTATTCGAAAGATCGGAGGCATCACACCGGGTTTATTGAGGATGGCGTGTCAATTAAACAATTATTAAATAGGAATATTCGAAATATCGGAGTCATCACGCCGGAGATGGATCCATTGAGTATGCCATGTCGATGAGCAATTTCAGAGGGTAGACTAATTGACACGGTCTCTGCAGACACTTCAGGGATGCGTTGGTAATGTCTGGGCGCTGGTCCACCATCTGATCTGGATACGGCCCGGATCCGGCTGACTGCAGTAAACCTCGGGATAAACAGAGAGACTAACATTAGCGTAGATGCCATTCCTCTTATGATGTAATGAGTACATCAGGTGTTATGGGAAGTGTTCCCGGTTCCGGCTGACCTAGTTAATGCAGCCTAACAATTTGAATAAAATATAAATTAAAATGTTTTATGTGTATGCCATAGTAAAGAGATGCGTTTTTAGTCTAGATTTAAACTGACAGAGTGTGTCTGCTTCCCGAACAATGCTAGGAAGGCTGTTCCAGAGTTGATCGACCGCCTGCAGTTGATTTTGATATTCTAGGTATTATCAACTGGCCAGAGTTTTGAGACTGCAATAGACGTGATGGAGTATAATGCGTTAAGAGCTCGCTCAAGTACTGGGGAGCTAAACCATTTAGTGATTAGTAAGTAATTAGCAAGATTTTAAAATGTATGCGATGTTTAATAGGGAGCCAGTGCAGTGTTGACAGAACCGGGCTAATATGGTCATACTTCCTGGTTCTAGTAAGAACTCGAGCTGCTGCGTTTTGGACCAGCTGCAGTTTATTTATTAAGCGAGCAGGGCAACCACCCAGTAGAGCATTACAATAATCTAGCCTTGAGGTCATGAATGCATGAACTAACTGTTCAGCATTTTGCATTGAAAGCATATGCCGTAATTTAGATATATTTTTAAGATGGTAGAATGCAGTTTTACAGATGCTAGAAACGTGGCTTTCAAATGAGAGATTGATATCAAAGAGCACACCCAGGTTCCTAACTGACGACGAGGACTTGACAGAGCAGCCATCAAGTGTTAGACAGTATTCTAGGTTACTACATGTGGAGTTTTTTTGTCCAATAATTAAAAATTCTGTTTTTTCTGAATTAAGTTGCAGGAAATTACTAGTCATCCAATTTTTTAAATCAGCTATGCATTCCGTTAATCTTAATCCGTTAAACTCATTTCAATATTTGTATAAAGAAACAAAGCTCTTTACAAAGCTGCTGTCACTTTAAGGCCGAATGCACTGACCCTATACACTGATACACATCCGATATTCTCCCAGACGTTTACATTTTTTTGAGACATGCATCAAGTGTATGCCAACTAAACTAATCTTTAATCTTTTCAGATAACTGAAACATACTTTCTAAGTATGGCCATGGGTGCACACACTGTGCCGAGGAACGGTATTCTTCCATTTTACTATGAACTTATCAGTGTTCAAAAAATGTTGGGAAACTTAACATGACCATAAAAGAGTGATTACTGATAGGCTGTCCGCAAAAAAAAAAAAAAAGAAAAGAAAAGAAAAAAAATTAAAGAAAAAAATCATCCACTGACTTTCAAAGCTGCTACAGAAACGACTTTCGACTTTGAGGACCTCGATAGAAATGTAGTGGAGTAAAAAGTACAATATTTGTCTTTCAAATGTAGTGAAGTTAGTCAAAGTTTCCCGAAAAAATGATACTCAAGTAAAGTACAAATACTTAAAAAGTGTTCTTAAGTACAGTACTCAAGTAAATTTACTTAGTTACTGTCCACCTCTGCTTAATGGGGCCCTATGCATATTATCCCTAGTTGTGCCCCACCTAAAGCCCTGTGAAATTCTGCATAAAACCCACATGAGCAAGTTGCTGGGGCCAACATGGAACCCGTGGACAAACCCACTTACAGACCATATTTCAGCCCATGTAGAAACCATGTAGTACCCACATAAAACCTAAAGCTGGGTCCCACCTAGTGGCAAGTGCCATCCTATATGAAATTCATGTGGGCAATTAACATGGGGCCATTATGGAACCCGCGGACAATCCTATATGTTGGCTGGGCTGTCTGCGCAAATCATTTTACACCGGACTACTTTGTGAACAAGGGTCAATACAAAGGGACAATACAAAACACAGGTTTTGCTATAAAAAAAAAAAAGTTGTTACTCAATGGAGTACCAACTGTTTGTGATCCAGCTTAGTCTCCGGGGCCATACTGGTCATAACAGTAATGAAAGGGAGAGCATGCACTTTATCACAGTTTATACGGATACAAAGTTAACCAGATTATTAAACACCCCCTAAAAGGCATAAGGTCTGTATATATTTGTTTACTGTTAGTTGTAACGAGTGTTTTTGTGTAATTTGGTGTGTATGCAGATGATAATGCAAGGGAGAGAGAGAGTTTATGGATAAGACTTTAATGCACACTTCTTGTACTGTTTTATTCAGCTCTTGCAGGGATTTTTTGCAGTGAAACAAATGCTTCATCTTTTGTTTACAATAAACTTCATAAAACTCATCAGCAAAGTTTTGGCCATCATTCAGACGGGATCCGCTACAACAGGCTTGTACTAATAGTGGATAAAAGCAAGATGACAACATAAGTTACAACAATAGTTAAACTAAACTATACCTGTTTTATCTCCATGCAGCGTATATTCTGGTACTGACATTTTTAGAGCGTGAGATTGTTCTGTTTTGTTGCTGGAGCATGACAGAGATTGTAGTGGCTTTGAGCATGAGCTCTTGAAGCTCGGCCCTCTTGAAGCTAATTTGCATTTAAAGGGGGACACACAAAAACCGAACGTTTTTGCTCACCCCCAAAAAGTGGCAATTTTAACATGCTATAAAAATACACACTCTGGGGACTTCAGAGACTTATTTTACATCTTGTAAAAGGGGCATCCGATGTCCCCTTTAAGTCAGAGATAATGTAGAGTAAGCTGATCGTTATTGCAAAATCTCGAAAACCCAGACAGTGTGATGAGTTCTTGCATCATCAAGGTATATATAGCGATAATTACTATCAGTTTACACTATTACACATCATTTGCAACCACTTACAAAATAAAATACACACATGCAAATTAATTACTGATTTGAGTTGAAATTATTTGATTATGTGAAAAGAAAAAGGCTACAGAGTGCTACAAGAAATGGAAATTAAAGAAATGGGTTTTGTCAGGGACAACTAATATACAGTTTCAATACAATTCAAATTCATGTCTAGTCATAGTCACTGCAGGCCTGAGGGTTTTCATATGCATGAAAATCAGCAAACATCTGCAAAAAAGAGAGAAAAAGGTCTAAATCATTATACTAATATATTTGACCACAGCATGTCATGATTAACCAATTAGAATCAAGTATTCCAGAGGGCAATGCAAAAATACTTAATTATCCATATAACAAGTTCCTTCCATCTTCCGTGTTCTTTGTAGTTTCTCAAAATAAGTTGGCCAGTTTCGTTTTTTATTTATTTTTATTTTTTTCTGTGAAGCCACCCCTTGATGATCGCCCTCTTAATGGGTCTCATTCACTAATAATTGTGTGGATTATTTCGTATTTGTACACACAAAAAATCTCCACCTGATTCACAAAACGTTCGTACGCACATGAATTTGTTCTTAACCTCGTTCTGATGTTAGTGAATTTGGAGTATTCTAAATGAGCGACCGCATGCTCGCATAAAATACGGCCAATCCATCTCCATATAAGGGCCTTCCGAACACGCTTTCCTTACAGCCTTTCGTCACTCTCGTCAAACTTACCGCTGTTCGCAGACGCGCTCTCGCCCGATCCTCGAGCAATGCCAAGTGTGCCATCCTCACCATTTCTCACAATAAACATCTTTTATAAAGAAAGACCCAGATTACAGAGCTCTCATTAGCCAGCTCAACATACGCGTACATCTGCGTTATTCAGAGAAACCTCGCAGCTGAAGCTATAATGCAGCTTTTCTTACTCTTTAACTATATGATCGAATGTAATTAGGATGAAATTAAATTGTATTCTTTTATAATTTCATTATATCATTTTATATATGGATTATATAATACAATTTCCACACTATACTTCAATGTAATTATAGTCATATTAGGATGAAATATAACTTCTTAACACGATTATAACGCCATACAGAGTAAGTTCTTTTTGCGTACGTGTGGTTTCAGTTGTTCCTATATTTTTTCGTAAGTTTGGAAAAAATAAATATTACGAAATCTTTGGTGATTTGTTCTTACAATCGTTCATACGCACATTTCACGCACAAATTTGCGAATGAGACCCATTGTTCTTAATTTGGCCATTTGCTCATTTTACCTCTCAGATGCAATTGATTCCACCTACCAACTGAATATTTGGAATCAGCCCAATGGCAGTTCATTTAGCTGAGAGTTTCTTTGAGACAGTCAGGTATTCTGTGATCGTGAGCCTTTCCCTGCGGTGTCCACTAACCAGCAGGACATGCCATCAGATGGAGTGCCTGTGTCGCTGACATCCCAATTAGCCAAATTAGCCTCTTAGAGCTCGTCACACCACATAGACTCTAATGGCTTGAATACTGCTGGGTAATCTCCTTAATATAGGCAAAAAATGATCAAATTATTTCTGCATTGTGACATTTCTCTGCAAACAGTAACAGACAGCATGTTTGGGTTATCAGAAGAAGTTTGACAGCAACTCTACAAGCCGATGCAGAGCCATTGAAAATGATTCAACATAATAAAAATCAAAACTTGTTTCAATAATAATTCAAACTAAAAATGTACCTGTAATAATAAAACACTAGAACAAGTAAATCTGACAGTTGCAGCTCTGTCAGCTTATTCACCAGAAGTGGAATTGTTGTTTAGCTTCCTGTGGGCTAAAACAGTAGCCATGCTAAATATCAAGTTAATTAATGGGACAGCATCTTTACTTAAATGACCATGAATCACTATTTTTATTTTTATGTTGTGCATGATTGTAACAGCATTTTCTCCTAGGTTGGATATCAACTCAGAAATACCCTCAAGAAATGGCGTAATATAGTTTTGAAATGGCATGATGGTAGGTTTTCATTTTTGATGAATAATTCCTTTAAGTACATTCACAATGCATTTATATTATGTTTGTCTCTGTAAGACTCTGTCAACATTGAACAATAGGGTTCCTTTGAACAGATCACCCTTTGATGTAACCTTTCAATGACCTCTCCAATTAATGGATGCATTTTGTTCCTCTTAACAGCATGATTTGAAATATGCAGTGCCATTAGTAGCCTTTTGTGCATTCACCCTCAGCCAGTTCTTTTAAGTTTATTCGGGCAGTCTAGCTCGGTAAGTGGGTCACTTATATTACAGGGGCAAAACAATGTGGAGCACAAATTCTGGAGATCTGTGCTTCCTTCTCTCCTCTCGTCTATGTCCTCATTCTCTAATTAGTTGCTAAGGAGAGCTGAGGGTGGTCATACTCAACTATTTTACCCAGATGTTATCCAGTGTTTGCCCTGAGGGTGTGGGTTTGTTTATTACAACACAACACATCATGCTTGCTGTTTCTGTAAGCTCATTTTAATATAGCAATTTCTTTCTTCATTTGTTCTGACCTGGCTAGTTTCTCCATTCCATATAGTTAGACTTATGCTTTGTAAATTAAACAAATAATTGACTTATGCTGTAGTTACTATTCAAAAGCTTTGATTGTGAAGCAAAATTTAATGAGCTTAAGAGTTCTATAGATACTGATATCAACAAAGTGCACATAGAAGTATATGGATATTAACAAATGTCAGTTCCCCATCCATCCCTTCAGAGTCCTATTTCCATGGCCAACACAAATCATATTCCAAAAAATGACTAATTACTTCCAACACTGCTTCCTGAAGCTTCTGAGCTTTATGAATCTGTGGTTCGGAGCGCCAAAGTCGCGTGATTTCAGCAGTTTGGCGGTTTGACACGCGATCTGAATCATGAATCGATACACTGATTCATAACGCTCCGAAGCTTCAGGAAGCAGTGTTTTGAAATTGGCCATCACTATATAAGTTATTTAGGTTTTTTTTGCACACAAAAGCTATTCTCGTCGCATCATAAAATTATTGTAGAACCACTGTAGTGAGATGGACTTTCTTAGTACCTCTTTAGTACCTTAGGACATCTTTAGTACCTTTTATGGGTCTTGAGAGAGGAAATGTCATTGCTGCCAACGGAGGCCTTTCTGAGCCATCGGATTTCAACAAAAATATCTTAATTTGTGTTCCGAAGATGAACAAAGGTCTTGCGGGTGTCGAACGACATGAGGGTAAGTAATTAATGACAGAATTTTCATTTTTGGGTGAACTAACCCTTTAACCCTTTAAGCCTAGTCCAAGACTAAAATGCATGTTTGAGCTGTTTTAACTAAAAGCAACTTGCACTGACATATCTTAAAATATGTCAGTGCCATTGTTTTGTCGCAAGATGCACACAAGTAATGTTTTATTTTAAGGCACATTTCTAAAAGCTACGTTAATGTCCTAATTGAAATAAGACCTAATTCTGGCTTAATCTAAGCCCTGTCTGTGAAACCAGGCCATAATAATTTGCAAAAAGCGCCATATTTTGCATATGCTTGGAAGGCTGCTTCACAGAACACTCTCTTGCAGTGTTGCCATGTGTTTGCTGTGTTTTTCTAGGATCTGGCAAAACGAATGAATCATGGTTCGTACCTCTTTCCCTGTGATTTTCTTGCACCATGCATACAGAAGAGAGACATCTCTGATGTGCATTTAAATACATCAACAACTAATTTTTCAATTTGGTTCTGTGCACTCTACTTGAATTTTTCAGTATTCATTTGATTATACAATGAGGTTGTCACTCCTGTAAATTACTATATGTACAGAACAGGATTAAGCACTTAAAGGTGAATTGACAACCAAATTTAGCTGCAGTGTGTATGTGGCTACAGTCTCTGCACAGTACACTAGTATAAGCAAAATTACACACTTTAATTTTATGCTTTGATTTAAAACGTTTGGTCAATGGTTATGATGGAAGGGGGTTGTTGAATATGTTACTCAACAACAATGCAGCAACATCGCTCACTCAACGATCCACAACACATTTAATTGAGCAGCTCTCTAT
The DNA here is from genome assembly GCA_039654625.1 of Rhinogobio ventralis. Classification (NCBI taxonomy): domain Eukaryota; kingdom Metazoa; phylum Chordata; class Actinopteri; order Cypriniformes; family Gobionidae; genus Rhinogobio; species Rhinogobio ventralis. Next base: position 19,090,430 of record CM077193.1, on the reverse strand, counting down.
CTCACAACAGCTGATGTGAAATCATTGAAGCCCATAGGAAGGGATGGTGTCCGTGCCTCTGGGTTAGCTTGACTATCTGACAGAGGCAAGAAACAGTGGCTGAAACTTTGAATGGAGTTTCCAATAGGGTGATTGGGTAAATTCAGAGTATTTGAAGAGTTTCTTTTTGGAACTTAGGCCTGGCTTCAAGACAAAAGCAAGTAAGCTACATTAATGCATGTGTAGACAACAAAATATATGCGTGTACTATTTCACAACATGAGATCAGGCCCAATCTTGACAATTTTCCATAATTTTCTGCCTTATTGCTCTGCTGCAGAATGTGATTGAATGTAAGTCTATGTGGCTCAAATCTACACAGCAACGAAAACCCTACCTGAACCTAATTAACATGTAAAAGCATCTATCATGGATTCATTCGTCTGTTTTACCTGTCTTATAAAAACTAAATGCCAGGCAATTGCATCAAGTTTCACTACCCCATTTTTGTCCCAAGACATTACCTATGAAAATTTGGTGATATTATCATACAAAAACGTGTTTGGAAATATTCAATCCAGTAACACCTTTCATTATCTCTCCAAATGCATCAATTTTACAAGGTGCAAAGACACATTTGGTAAACATAACTCTATTGGTTTCCTCTGGGAACTATTAAAGTCACTGTGTTAATGAAAGTCGCTTGCTCTCACACACAAACACACTCGCACACCAGGAGTCCATGCAGCAACACAAGCCCAGTCAACAACAGCATCCCTGAGGATTCATTAAAGGACCAATTGTGTGGTAGTGAGGAAGCTCAGAGGAAATGCAAACCCCACCTTGAGTTTACATCGATATAGACATTCTCAGAATATGACCTCACCGTATGGTAAACAGAAGGCAGTCAGAGCTTTGATTCCATTATCTAAGACTCAGACAAACAATATAATGATCTTTACTTGGTTCAAAGCTGGCTGAATCTATGCTGAATCAATATTAACTGTCAACACACATTGACATTAAATCAACAATTAACAGCCAACAGTGGTGTGAAATGATAATTACATTTATGCTGAAAAATAGCTTGATTTGAAATGATCTTCATTTACAATTATAACACGTATCTGAATTCCAGACTTCCAGATTTTCATGTATGCAATTAGTCAATTCGAGAGCTTCACTGTACCTGTGTTAAATATAAGCATATTCTGTACACCATGATAGGAATTGCGGTATAACTTAAAAAAAAAAAGAAGTGTTCTATAAAAATTCATATAGGCACGGTTTCACAGACAGGGCTTAGATTAAGCCTGGATTAGGCCTTAGTTCAATTAGGGCATTTAAGTAGGATTTATTAATGTGTTTTAAAGGTTAAAGGACATTTTAAGATATGTCAAGCCATCCCAAGTGTTCTGTAAACTCTCCTTCTGAGTTTTCCATGTCCTGATCCTTAATCATTGATCATTGATCCTGTGCTCTAGGTTGTATTGTCCAAAATCATCATTAGCCAATTATGAGTTTCATCATTGCTAATATAGTTCAATGTTTGAAACCACAAATGTGAAACCAACAAACATTTTGAAATAGTTTTTCAAAACTGTGTGCTTGGACAGCTCAGGGGTGCATTTCCCATACAACGACTTAACTCTCTGCTTAACTACCATGGTACGATGCAACATTGAAGAGAACAACTAGCTAGTCACGAATGTTTCCCGTAACCGTATTGTTGCAAATTTGCTGTTCAACCATGTTGGTTATTGATGTGATGCAGGTGGTGGATAATAACTTTTTTAATTAATCCATTTGATTTCAAATTAATGACCGTTTATTTGTTTTTTTTTGCTATAAATTGCGGACATTGCATCTGAGGACTCATTTTTCTCAGTTATTTTGCTTTTGCTTGAGTTATTTTCAGATTCAATCACTCCTTACGTACTAGAGCATGTACGCACATCATGTGCACTCCATAAACGGCACTTTAAATCTATAAAAGACGTAAATTAAATTTGTATATTCTAAATGAAATGTATAGATTGTACTGAATGTCAGCTTGCTTATTTTGCACAAGATTTATTAAGATTTGTATTAGTCGATATGACTTTCTCTTTCCTTCTCTTTTTGTTCCACATTCCTGTGAAAGATTATTTATCTAAACACTCCAGTCTTCTCAAAGTGCATTCGGCAGCCTTCTAGCTATTTTCCACTCGGGCGACCGTGAAGTCATATTGACACTAGACATATGGCAAGCTCTGAGTAGAGATACACTTGCAGACTCCTCCTGTGTTTCAGTTGTCTTAATGAATAATACCATGGTGCATTCAAACGTCTGCAAGAAAGGCTTAGGGTTCTCTCTTTTTCACTCTCTTTCTCTTTTCTCTCTCCCTCTCTCCTTTCTCCCTGTTTTTTGTAGCATCAACAGTACATTCATGCATGAATTAGTACGCTTGCATTTCCCATTCCCAAACAAATCATTATGTTTTTCTGCCCCCTATCATTTTACAGAAGAATTAAAAACACAGCTGGCAACATAGATATAAAGATTTTGTATCTTCGGTTCAGGTAATGTTATTTATGCATTTGTCCAAACCTGTATGACTTTTTTTCTGCAGAATATAAAATTCCACATACAGTGTAAGTATGTATATTTGGCTTGCTGTCCGAGAGGAAGGCTCTGAGTTTGGAATAGTGAGGAGTTTGGGTGGGGGAGGGATTAAGAAAACTGTTGAGGAACATAGGTGATTCAACTAGGGGTGACCACAGATAGTTGAAGATTCGATGCTTCGATAGGAGGGGCCTGATTCGACTACCAATCTCACAGTCAAATCTTTGCAGAGTTGTTATGAAAAGAGGATAATGCCATTTTTTAGTTATATGGGGGTGCTCAATAGCCCCTTTTCACACATACAGTCTTTACTGGTAAATTACCGGTAAATGATCATGTGTGAACAGGACCTTTTAAAAAATACCAGTAAATCAGTTCCAGCAATTTACCGGTAAGAGAAGTTACATTACCAGTAAATTACCGGTAATGTGCGCTGTGTGAACGCAAAATGAAGATTACTGGTATGAGAACATACAAAGTCTGCTTTGGGCAAATCATAAATTCTTATGGATATTACGTTATTACTCCGCTGGAAAATTGCCGGGAAATTACCAGAATGACTTTACCGGTAAATAAACATATGTATAAACATATGTATACACATATATATGTGTGTCTTGTTTTGTTTGATAACCCTCTTATGCCTTTTACTCAAATGTCAAAATATGTTGTCAAATTGAACAGATAGTGAAACTAAAGCGCTGCTTCTAATGTGGGCAAATGAAGACAATGCGCAGCATTTAAAGATGACTGACATCACAAAATTTACCCGTGTTGATGTGTGACCGGTTTCTTATCGGTAACAAGCCAGAACGCTGTTGCTTGTGTGAACAGCATATTTGTTTATTTACTGGTAAAGTCATTCTGGTAATTTCCCGGCAATTTCCCAGGATTGCTGTGTGAAATGGGCTAATGTCTGATTTCACATAGAACTACCGATTGTCTCTGCAGTTAAAAAGACAAAGTTGACAATTCTGGCAATGCTTTCGTTATTTTAATAATTTCTTTATTTTTATTTTATTTATTGATCACTCAGGCTTATCTAAGTGAACTATTTGTGGCTTGTGTTTTGAATATATGTTCCCCTGCATTTTGTGCACATTTGTTCTGCAGCATGTGACTTAATTCTGACTTCTTTCGTTTTTATTTTTTTTATTTATTAGAAAGGTATATTCTGTTTTAATTTTAATTCTGTAAATTAAATTTGGATTGTTTTTTCAGTGCATTGATGTTGCGCTGTACTTCGAGCGTGCTCGCACAGGCAATTTAGCCGATTTAATTAGATTTGCCGACATGAAAAATGCAAATCCTGTCTGCAACGTTGCCTTTCTTTATATATTTATTTTTTAGGTTTATTGGTCCAAAATGTTTTTATACATTTTCTATTTCTTTGTGTGATGTTCTGTACATCGTGGCTTTAAAATGTTCCTTTAAATAATCCTTTAAAATGTTATTTAGGAATGTTTATCCCCCACCACACACACACACACGATTCGACTATCAGTCAACTACAGGCAAGACTTGACAATTCTGATTCGACTATGCAAATCCTTAGTCTGAGACACCCCTAGAGTTGACTATGTATATGTATATAAGCCTCCTCTTGTGCTGATTGGATAGATCATTTGAGCATCTTCCTCCCAAACTTTGTTAATAATACATACTAGAGTACAGAATATGCGGATTTGGCATGCTGTCCGAGGGGAGGGTTCCAAGTGCAGAAATCGGCCATAACCCAGAGTACTCCCCATCCCTGGCTGGGATAGGAATAATCAAGAGTGAGGAGTCGGGGTGGAGGAGGGATGCTAGAATACTGTTGTGGATGGATGGATTATCTGAACATGCTTCTCCCGGACTTTGTAAATAAAACATTATTTTTTATTTTTTGTTTTATTAGTCACTGAATCATTCAACTGATGCAATACACTGATTCTCTCAGGATCAAAATACCAACTGTATGTTTTGCAGTAGCAACTGTTTTGGCTTGGGATTTGTTTGGAAGTATTTGTATTGGCAGAGTGGACAAACTATCTGAGAACAATCTGTCTAAAATTTATCTTCTCAAAGTCAGGGTGCAAATTAAAAATTCCACTGGCAAAATGCAGTATGTAAATAAGAATCCATACAATCTGGAATTCTGTGTGAGGTGAAATATTTCCCCACATGGATTTCGCATCAAGTTTGTTAAACTTTACACATGCAAATTTGCCACATTTACAAACGAAAAGCTGCTTAGGGGCCATTTACTAAGCCAATCGTGATGGTCCTGCCATAGACCTCTTGTAAAGCGGCCGTCCATGACTGTGCCCCAGTCCGTGAGGGAGGCGTGTGTTAAAAAAAGGCTTTCTGCCGACATGACGCTCCCAGCACAGGACCTTGGGACAGAAACCAAGCTTTTTTCCTTATAGATAGGGAATGAAGGCATCTGCACATAACCCTGATCATGCAGAACGGGTTCCCCCTCGGGGAAAATGCCTTGGTTTTCAGCCACCACTGCAGGGCCCTCATGTGCAGCAGGCTGAATGGAATGACGTTGGACGCTGCTGCCATGAGCCCTGACACTCTTTGAAAATGTTTCACAGTGATGACTTGGCCTAGCTTTATCGTGGTCACCGTGGCCAGGATTGACTCGATCCGTGCAGGAGACAATTGTTCCCGCATCGTGATCTAGTTCCCACACCACTCCCAGGAACATGGTGGTGCCAACACGCTCTTTTTCGTGTTGAGCCTCAACCCCAGGCTCTGAATGTGTGCAAGGACGACATCTCGATGCAGAACTGCCAGCTCTTGTGACTGGGCCATAATAAGCCAGTCGTCTATATAATTTAACACCCTGATACCCTGAAGCCTCAGCGGAGCTAGAGCTGCAACCATACATTTGGTAAATGTGCGAGGGGTGAGAGCTAGGCCGAACGGAAGAACCCGATATTGGAACGCTTCTCGGCGGACCTGCACCATGGGGCTCACGAGCCTTACCATCCTCATCAAAGATGGCCAAGCGGGAGTGCAGCACTCGGATTAGTAATCTTTCATAATCCTCACAAGCAGCTCCCCTTAAGAGCTCCCTCGCAAACAGTGTACACACAATTGGTGTGTGTGTCCACCCGTGATATAACGAGGGCAGGGGTGCACACACTGCTTGCACTGTTGACTCACCATTTTTTTTATATATATGACCTTATATAAAGTGTAAGTTATCACTTAACAAGACACCACGCAGATGAAATGACGGCACTGCAACCAATTCAAGGCAAACTACCCTGGATAATAGCACAAACAAGCTTCAGTCAAAGAAGGTCGTGCAAAGAAGATAATGGTGGTGCATTTCATTTGTAAGGATTTGCAGCCATATAGTGTGGCCACAATACAGATTGTTTAGCATATTAACTGTAGCTTATACTATATGATTTTAAGCATACTGACTATTTTAGCATACTATTTCAGTTTTATAAATATTGTATAACTTCATTTTTATATTTTGTCTACTTTTTTTTTCTACAATCTACATTTTTAGTTAAAAGTGACAATATGGACAGTTTGTTCACTGTTCAGTGACTGTGCAATGCAAATACCTTTGCTAATAAATTGGAATGGAAGATTGTATTTGTCTGCGAAGTTATCAATATAATGCGATACAAATACCAGGGGTTTAGATGAAGTCGTGGAGACTTCAGGTGGCCTTTACATGTTACAGCGTAAACTGATGGTGAGTCTTCCGTCAGCTCGCTTTCTGATTGGGTACTGTTTCGTTTCACGTGATAATCTCCAGAGTGTGTGCATATTTGTCCTCGGGGTTCCCCCCACACAACAGGATTTCTGATTGGAGATCAGAGTGGCTCCAACATTCTTCCGAGCAGATTCAGTCACTCTTAACACCTCACACCACAGGAAAATCTAATAAAATAATCTGTAGAATCATAAAGATAATCGGAAGGGGAGAAATTGGCCCAAAATAGGCCAGATTATCTTGTAGTGTGTTCCCAGCATTAGTTAGCGTGCAGAGTAGAACTCAATGAATCTCTGTGTATATCATGAGAGTTGTAGCTATGAAGATCAAACTAATGAATTGGTTGTAACTGTGAGGTATTTTTCATCATGCAGTGCTTTAGTTATGCATGCTGATGCAACTTAATTTTATCTAGTTACTGTTTCTGTAATTTATTTGGGTTTCACAGTGGAAGAGTAAACTCATTTCTCTATTTGCCCTAATTTTTGTGACAAACGTGAAGCTAAGTGACATGTCGAGGGTTCATATTAGCTATATCTCTTGCAGTAGAAAGGAAGAGGGAGGGGGGCATATAGTCTGAATTAGGTGTTCTGAGAGTGAGAACACAGGAACACAGACCCCTCTTGACATTGAGCATCTCAGTCTATGTGAGATGATCACTGAAATGGCAGATAAATCGCTTTTTCACAAGCTCACCCACACTTTTGGATCCCATTTTAAAATCACAATTTTCCTTCAACTTTAATAAAGTGGGGCTATGGTCCACAGTCTGAAGTTGAGATGACTTGACTGAAATATTTTATACCAGCGCAGAGCATGAAAGCAAGTCTAAATATACAATTTAACGAGAGAGAGAGAGAGAGAGAGAGAGAGAGACTGGAGAAGATAAAAAAAATATTAGACTTGGTGAGGCATAGAGATCAAATCTCTGTCTTATGGAAAGTAACTCCATCAAAAAACTAAAAAAACAATAGACAATTATTTTATTTCCTTCAAACAGATGCTATATTTAAGGTTTCTGAGTTAAGTTTAGAAAGTCTCAAGCATGCATATGTTCTAAAACTCAATAGGGCCTTTAAGTAACTTCATGCCAACCTGACAAGCAGGCTATTTACATTAGACAATGACAACATGATAGTTCATGGGACACTTTGTGATTAAATTCAGTGACCGCCACACTAATTTTGCCTGTGGCGGGAAACAGGGAAGAGGAGGAGCAGCATTTTGCATGAATCAGTGTGGAGAGGTGAAGGACAGAACAGATGGCATGTGGATGGAGTTGTAGCCAAAGTCAAAGGTGCAAGACTTTTTTCTCAGAGGTATTCTACTGTGATCTTGCTCACTGTAACACGCCAGAGAATACAGACAAGAAGTTGGCTTGACATTAGTTCAAATTATTAATATATTCCCGAATCACGCTGTGCCATCATCTACCACCGCACAGCGTGTAAATGTGGACCATGCCATTCCTACAATGGCCTCATTAGCCACAACAGAGGGTATTCAAGAGGCACTTTAACCCAAGGAGGTCTGGAGAAAGCTATCTTTTATCATTGCCATTCATCTCTCAATGGAAGTTGCTCGAATGACGCAAGGATGCAGGGCATAATTTTAAGTATTTTTATTCACCACAGTTTGTAGGTGTTCAGTTCTGCTGCCAGGTTGTTTTGAGTGAATCAGCTGAGCATGTGCTGTGCATGTACTATTGAGATGAATGGGAATTTAATGTTAAGTTTTCTCCAGAACTGTGTTCCGATTGAAAGGGGCCCTACGCAATGTTCTGTGCTACCTACTCCCTGAGAATGGAATATTTGTTAATGTTCTCCAAATGCATTCATCACCCTGCAGTATCATCAAACATAGACGACGCTTGAGTCCTGCATATTGGAGGAGTTTAACTCTTTTACACATAAGTTTAAAATATTCTGGCTGAGTTTTTCAAGTGCTTGTCACATGACGCGTTGCAATCACAATAGTGCTGTATGACTGATCTGCTTTTATTTCATTTTTCCTTTTTATTAAAACTATTCACAAATGTGTTACCTATAGCATGATATATCTGATATTCCGATATCAAGTGGATGTTTTGTTGTTTAAACACCTCTATAATGATCAGAGAATCGGATCTATTGGATTTACAACACGTGAATTCATCCACTTCTCCCGAAGTGCATGAAAGTAAGTGGCCGATGCACGAAGAATAGAGAAAACTTTAAAGTTACTTACACAGTCTGTATCTGATATGAATAAAACTTGTCTAATTATAATGGAAAGGATTGTTATTAATGCTTCCATAGACATCAGTGTGTATTTTACAAGCTCTAAATGCATGGTTTTGCTGGTAATTATGTCTATTTAAATGTCTGAAATCTAAAATAAACATTATGTGGTTAAAAACACAGAATAGTTGTTGTATATGATAAGCGCTGAACGCGTCTGCCTCTGGCTCAGCGTCAGCCAAAGCACAAAAGCAGGTTTGAATTTAGGACTTGATCATGTGATGCGCTGAAAGTTCTAATGACACCGGTGTGATCGTACGCTCCAGTGAACAGCCAAGACGGTTTAAGGTTAAGGTTTGATGACATAATATACTTCTGTAAATCAATGTAATATACACTCACCTAAAGGATTATTAGGAACACCTGTTCAATTTCTCATTAATGCAATTGTCTAATCAACCAATCACATGGCAGTTGCTTCAATGCATTTAGGGGTGTGGTCCTGGTCAAGACAATCTCCTGAACTCCAAACTGAATGTCAGAATGGGAAAGAAAGGTGATTTAAGCAATTTTGAGCGTGACATGGTTGTTGGTGCCAGACGGGCCGGTCTGAGTATTTCACAATCTGCTCAATTACTGGGATTTTCATGCACAACCATTTCTAGAGTTTACAAAGAATGGTGTGAAAAGGGAAAAACATCCAGTATGCGGCAGTCCTGTGGGCGAAAATGCCTTGTTGATGCTAGAGGTCAGAGGAGAATGGGCCGACTGATTCAAGCTGATAGAAGAGCAACTTTGACTGAAATAACCACTCGTTACAACCGAGGTATGCAGCAAAGCATTTATGAAGCCACAACACGCACAACCTTGAGGCGGATGGGCTACAACAGCAGAAGACCCCACCGGGTACCACTCATCTCCACTACAAACAGGAAAAAGAGGCTACAATTTGCACGAGCTCACCAAAATTGGACAGTTGAAGACTGGAAAAATGTTGCCTGGTCTGATGAGTCTGGATTTCTGTTGAGACATTCAGATGGTAGAGTCAGAATTTGGCGTAAACAGAATGAGAACATGGATCCATCATGCCTTGTTACCACTGTGCAGGCTGGTGGTGGTGGTGTAATGGTGTGGGGGATGTTTTCTTGGCACACTTTAGGCCCCTTAGTGCCAATTGCGCATCGTTTAAATGCCACGGCCTACCTGAGCATTGTTTCTGGCCATGTCCATCCCTTTATGACCACCATGTACCCATCCTCTGATGGCTACTTCCAGCAGGATAATGCACCATGTCACAAAGCTTGAATCATTTCAAATTGGTTTCTTGAACATGACAATGAGTTCACTGTACTAAAATGGCCCCCACAGTCACCAGATCTCAACCCAATAGAGCATCTTTGGGATGTGGTGGAACGGGAGCTTCGTGCCCTGGATGTGCATCCCACAAATCTCCATCAACTGCAAGATGCTATCCTATCAATATGGGCCAACATTTCTAAAGAATGCTTTCAGCACCTTGTTGAATCAATGCCACGTAGAATTAAGGCAGTTCTGAAGGCGAAAGGGGGTCAAACACAGTATAAGTATGGTGTTCCTAATAATCCTTTAGGTGAGTGTAGATTACCATACGTTTGTGTAATACACGTCTCGAATACATACATTTGCATTTATATACATTTATAATAATTGAATATGCCATTTGCAGTACTTTTCGAACTAAACATGCTAGATATAGCTTCTCTATTAACCATATACAGCATACTAAATTTTAATTTTAGACGTAAACAAAGATGTTATGACTGATGTTACTTCAGGATTTATTCATCGCCGTAGTATTCCATGCTTTGTGCTTCGCTGTACACTGCACATTTGGCAAAATTTGGTCATGCATTCCATGCCTGCTGGAAAAAAAATGCATACTAGTAGATTGTTAGTATGCTATTCAGAACATACAGTAGATGGTGAATCTCAGATTAAATCAGTATGAAATCTTTAGCATTCAAAATAGGATATTCAACAAATCTGCTGTTGTGCGGTTTTGCATTATAGGAAGCCAATCGCAGCATCCGTAATATCTGAAGAGGATTGAATTAAGTGGAGCTGCAGTCGTGCTGTATTATCAGTTATAGTTGACTTGAAATGTGTTCTCTTTATCAGTTACTGACATCTCCTACAGTTCATGTCATTAAAATGGGACAATGCTGCAATCTGACATCCCCATTAAAAAGTCAAGAAAATAGCTCCCTCTGCCTCACCTCCTAAAAGCAGACTCGTATTGATGAGTGCGCAAAACAAATTGATGTAATTAATGCTCAGGTTGTATGAAGAGGACATGGACATGTGTACAAACCATTCATCACTCGCTGAGCTTATTTGCTTTCAACCCATTGAAACAGCACTTTGGCCTCAATGTGCTGAATCTTAATGGCAACCGATTGGCCATTCTTGTTGTGTGTGCACAAAGTCTTGTGGGTGGACAAGTTGGCAGTGTTGGCAATGTGAGAGCACATGTATTCTCTCTATCATTTTCTCTCTCTTCTACCTCTTGACTGTTTAACCTTTAACGCCGATTATGTAGTGTAGAGCTTTCAAAATAATTTCTTACAAACTCCATGTCTTTACTCGTGCTGTTCACTTTTCACAATCAACATATATTAAATAAAAAAATACCATTAGGCTATAATATTTAAACATCAATATGAAACTAAATATGTTTTACTGGTACTATATTTATAGCATCTGAGCAGACATTTGCTAATAAAAGCTTTGTTGATGTGACACTAGGCTGTTTTACAGTAAACACTTCATAATCTGTCCAAAACAGGCCAAAGAAATCTTGTCTAAACAGTCTTGCGTCTATCACATTTTATGTTGCAGCAGGATTCATATTTAAACGGTCTTTTTGCGTTTAATATTCACAGACACTAACAGAATAAACGTACCTCACAATCATTGGCTGAATCCGTTGCTCTTAGAAATAAACAGCTTTTCATGAGGTACATTTTTCCAGGATTATTCCTCAACGCGTCTCAAAACGATGTAGCTAAAGTATAGCACTACACTTGATGTGTTTATTTGAGTTGATGTGGGCATTGACTCTGCTCTCGCATGGATCGGTCAGTATTTGAATCTCAAAAGAACGCGCGCTCCATGGGCGTGGCGCATTAGCGGATGAGACATAATGAGACACTCGCGAACGACTGACATCTCTCCCTTTTCAAACAGATTACATAAACACAGAACATTTGTTTTCGATTTTATTTACATTATTTAAAACATGACATTTCAATCTTTCTTTAGACATGTCTCATGTTTGTGAGACAAGTATTTACTAAGTTAGAGTTCCTTTTCTGAAGACTTTCTGAATGAACGTCTTTGACAGAGAGGCTGCAGATCGCGAATCATGTTTGTTTTCTTTATTTTGCAAAAAGCACACCAATTTGTTTTTTTGTGAGTGTACACACACACAAAAAAGTGAAACTTAACAGATTATAATGATGTATAACACTTGCCTGAATTATGAAAATTGACAGATTTATTTGAGTCTCTTTGGCACTGATAAGAAAAAAAGCTGATGACGAGTGAGATCAAATCATACAGGCTGCTATCAGACTTCTTGTGCATAACAAAAAAAAAAAATTACAATTTATTACAATTAATTGCAAAATGAATGTTTGGAAATGTAAACTGATATTTTCTACTGACACACTACAGTAAAAGATATAACAGTAAAAGATATAACTTAAAAACATTTTTCGTGTGAAAATACCAACGTGCCTAAGACTTTTGCACAGTACTGTAATAGTTATTAATGAGGCTAATCTCATTCAGTAATTATTGATTACTTAACAAGGAATCTCCTAAATTCAATATTACTTACTAATTAGTTAAGCTTGTTTCTATATTCTATATTTCTATATTCTTAAGTGTTAGCGTGTTTCTCACACTTTAAATAGTTAACCCTGGGTCATTCTAAACCCCAGATAAACAGAATCCTGAGATATCTTGCTTCAATTTTTACACTGCTCATAATTTACCCAGGGTTAACAATTAGTCCTGGATATTCATAAACTGTTTGTTTATTTACATTGTCTTAAAACCTGGGTTAATGTTCTTATTTGCATATTTGTGCTATCAGTATCATTGACTGCATGAATGAAAGGCTCTAGAATTTCACACTCATATTATATATTACTGACTATACTATCAAGTTCCCTTTCGAGGGAACTCGTGCTGCTTTGTATGGCAACACTTTGGGGAATGCCCTCAGCATAATTGTGTCTGAAGCACGTGTGCAACTAGTCCAATCCTGGTACAAAGGAAAGCAGCAGCACAGTAACGTCAGCTTTTGCTCTTCAGCAGTTTGCTTGTGAGGCTGAGGGTGTTGGCTGTGTTCATTGAGAAATATCTCGACGCGTACAGCGGTACGCTTTCACGTGTTTCAACCTCACGCCTGTTGACTTTCTTGTCGAGGGAAGAAAGCCATATGTATTATGAATGGCTCATATCTCACGTTGTAGAATAACAATAACAATAATTATTCATATATATACATATATATATATATATATGTATATGTATTATATATATGTATATGTATATGTATATATATATATGTATATATATATATGTATATGTATATGTATATATATATGTATATATATATATGTATATGTATATGTATATGTATATGTATATATATATATGTATATGTATATGTATATGTATATGTATATATATATATGTATATGTATATGTATATATATGTATATATATATATATATGTATATATATATGTATATATGTATATATATATATATATATATATATGTATATATATGTATATATATATATATATGTATATATGTATGTATATATATGTATATATATATATATATATGTATATATGTATGTATGTATGTATGTATGTATGTATGTTTGTATGTGTATATATATATATATATATATATATATATTGTGTGTGTGTATGTATATATATATATTATAAAAACAGTATTGTCAGCCTATCATTCAGACCGCGCTTCACTTGTCTGGTGTTTATGGCTGTATCTAATTCTGATTAATTAAAATGGTGAAATATTATCTGACTTTCAGAAGCTAGATATTTTAATTCAGCCTATCATTTAGACTGTGTTTCACTTGTCTGGTGATTATGGTTGCATTTGATACTGAGGAATTTAAATGGTGGAATATTATCTTATTTTGAGAAGTTAGGTATTTTAATTCAGCCTATCATTTAAAACTGTGTTTCACTTGTCTGGTTATTGTGGCTACATTTAATTCTGAGGAATTAAAAAGGTAAAATAAGCATCTACATTGGGAGCAGAGCATGCATGGGCAGTTGTTTAGGGGGCTGCCTGCGTGCATTGTGAGCAGCTGCCGTTCAGGACACTCCGCACCCGCTTGGCCATACTCTGAGAGCGGCCAGGCTTGTGCTTCCCGTGCTTTGGGTCCCGCTTCTGCTGCAGTGGCGCATCATCTCAGATCGTGAGATTACAATTGGAGCTGATAGAGGAGTTTGAGACAGCTTCGGTCCTTTCTTGGCCCTCATCAGCCAGCTCCAGTGCTCTCGCAAGAGATCTGGAAGCCCACTCTGTGGCTTCATCCACCCCAAGTGAGAGCCTGATGCTGGGTCAGTCTAGCTCTGAGGTGGTGGATTTCCTTAGCATCGAGGCAGGGGATGTCGAGGACTCGCCACCTTCGTCCCTCGCCTATAGGAGCTCCTTTGGGTTGTGTTCTTGCTGTAGCCAAATTAAATATCATATGGCTAGCTGTAATTATGTGTCGGTCTGGTCTATTGTTAGGAGATGTCAGACTCGAGAGAGAGATGGATGAAATACAGGTGCTGGTCATATAATTAGAATATCATCAAAAAGTTGATTTATTTCACTAATTCCATTCAAAAACTGAAACTTGTATATTATATTCATTCATTACACACATACTGATATATTTCTTTTAATTTTGATGATTATAACTGACAACTAAGGAAAATCCCAAATTCAGTATCTCAGAAAAATTAGAATATTACTCAAGACCAATACTCAAGACCAATACAAAAAAAATCTTGGCCAACTGAAAAGTATGAACATGAAAAGTATGAGCATGTACAGCACTCAATACTTAGTTGGGGCTCCTTTTGCCTGCTTTGACCTTGGACCTCAGAAAACACAGTGGACCAACACCAGCAGATGACATGGCACCCCAAACCATCACTAACTGTCGAAACTTTACACTGGGTTACACTGGACCTCAAGCAAAGTGGATTGTGTGCCTCTCCTCTCTTCCTCCAGACTCTGGGACCCTGATATCCAAAGGGAATGCAAAATTTACTTTCATCAGAGAACATAACTTTGGACCACTCAGCAGCAGTCCAGTCCTTTTTGTCTTTAGCCAAGGCAAGACGCTTCTGACGCTGTCTGTTGTTCAAGAGTGGCTTGACACAAGGAATGCGACAGCTGAAACCCATGTCTTGCATACGTCTGTGCGTAGTGGTTCTTGAAGCACTGACTCCAGCTGCAGTCCACTCTTTGTGAATCTCCCCCACATTTTTGAATGGGTTTTGTTTCACAATCCTCTCCAGGGTGCGGTTATCCCTATTGCTTGTAGACTTTTTTTCTACCACATCTTTTCCTTCCCTTCGCCTCTCTATTAATGTGCTTGGACACAGAGCTCTGTGAACAGCCAGCCTCTTTTGCAATGACCTTTTGTGTCTTGCCCTCCTTGTGCAAGGTGTCAATGGTCATCTTTTGGACAGCTGTCAAGTCAGCAGTCTTCCCCA
The DNA here is from genome assembly GCA_039654625.1 of Rhinogobio ventralis. Classification (NCBI taxonomy): domain Eukaryota; kingdom Metazoa; phylum Chordata; class Actinopteri; order Cypriniformes; family Gobionidae; genus Rhinogobio; species Rhinogobio ventralis. Next base: position 19,075,098 of record CM077193.1, on the reverse strand, counting down.
TGATTGTGTAGCCTACAGAACTAGACTGAGAGACCATTTAAAGGCCTTTGCAGGTGTTTTGAGTTAATTAGCTGATTAGAGTTTGGCACCAGGTGTCTTCAATATTGAACCTTTTCACAATATTCTAATTTTCTGAGATACTGAATTTGGGATTTTCCTTAGTTGTCAGTTATAATCATCAAAATTAAAAGAAATAAACATTTGAAACATATCAGTCTGTGTGTAATGAATGCATATAATATACAAGTTTCACTTTTTTAAAGGAATTAGTGAAATAAATCAACTTTTTGATGATATTCTAATTATATGACCAGCACCTGTATAACACAAAGCAGTGTCCAACACAGGTGAATATACACCACAAACGATGAGCAGTGCAAGAATAATGTTTCAGTACTTAGGGTAACAGGTGACGGTAAAGTATGTAAATTCAGTTGGTAAGCATATCCACACACACCTTTTGGCTGCCATTAGAGTGACTGAATAATAAACAATGTCTTTGTCTCACTGGGATAGCAGGAACGGTGGAGGGATGCTGGAGCAGGAGAACAGAAGTGGGAACAAGGAATACAGGAACTTGGAGGAATTGCAGGTAGGTACAATTAATCCGTAGTCATAGACCAGACAAATGACTGAGGCTGAGGTGTGTGCTTAAGCACTGTGGTGATGAGTGTGCTGATTACGTTCAGGTGTAGATGATGACTGAGTATGTGCAGGTGATGAGCAGGAGGAATGCTGGGAATTGTAGTTTTGATTGTGAGTGAGGAGCGGTGCACTTGTGACACTTAAATAGTTTATTTACTAGGGAGTTATCATGCTTTTCACATTAGAATACTGATCCAAATAATTAGTTGTTCCTTCTGAAAGATGTAGTAACACTCGAGTCATTACTATCTAATACTTTTCCAAAACCTCAAAAGCTTACAATGATTTCAGTCTTTACTAGGGAGTTATCATGTTTTTCACTTTAGAATACTGATCCAAATAATTAGTAATTCCTTTTGAAGGATTTGGTAATACTTGAGTCATTACTAGTGGATTACCATTACCTTCACTTTAGGATAATTATACATTATTCTATTTAATATAACAGATACCACAGCACAGGGGTCTAATGGAGACCATGCCTCGACGGGTCAGGGCTGTTTTGGCAGCAAAAGGGGGACCAACACAATATCATCATTTTATAAAATTGTATGCCTGATCGGTATTAGGGTGTTTACGCGACAACAATATACTAAAAACAGACAACAACACTGTCAAAACGATACCCGTTCACACTGATCTGTGAAAATGATTAAAAAAGCGTCATTATGCATGCCAGTAGTTGGCGATGTCACCATTTTCACAAATTCAGGTTTTTGTTGTTTACATGGAGACAATAAAGGCATTGTTTTCAAAACCCATTTTCAAAAGCTTGCATTTTCAGGCCACAAAAACTCGGTTGCATTTAAATGAACTGCCAAAACGCATAAAAAGTTTCCACTTTCAGTTGAAAACGATGTCGTGTAAACATACCCTCAGTTTACAATAAAAACACTGATTGGCATATATACCATCCTAAATAGATAATAAAAATACATAATACAGTGGGTTAGGAGGCATATTCTTGACATATGGAAAATGCTTTTCAGACAGGCTAAAAGATGAATTTGAGGCTGTTCCCATGAGGTCTTGAAATACTGGTGTAGCGTGGAGTACTTTTGATGAAGTGTTTAAAGCTTTTAATAGATCACGGTTGACAAGGCTGTATTTAAAGTGAGCGAGAGCAAAAGACACAAAGACAAAATGAGGGTGAATCCTCTGTACTGAATGACTGATTGAAAACAAATGTCAAAGGAGAAAAGAGACAGAATGGGGTGGAACTAAAAAGAGACAGGATTGGGAATACTAACAAACACTCTCGTTATCATTATTATGAAAATTGTGTATCCAGACTAATCACAGAAATACAGGTGGTTAGAGGAATGTGTGAAGGTGATAAGGGCTATGTGTGTGTGTGTGCGTGCACGTGCATGGCAATGCATTGAGAACATTTACACCTCAGCTGTATAATTATAAACTTAGGGGGGGAAAAATTGAGGGCTTAAATACACACAGGGATGATTAACAGAATGAGAAACAGGTGCGCTACTCAATTACAAAAACCTGACAACTAACTAGAAATGAGAACTCAGGAACAGGGAAAACAGAAAAAACATGAAACAGAACACAATTGTGACAGCAACGTCATTTCTAAACTCAGAATTAAGTTATTAGTAAATTAGGGGAAAAAATCTCTTTCCCCCATATTCTCCTGTTGTGGAGTAAAATCTAAACTGGAAGCTGCGCCCATCATGTGGTCTGCTCTTTGGTGACAGCATTACAGTGTGGGCGAGAGCACCCATGGGTGTCATACAGAAAGAGGAGGAGGTTGTAAAAGAGGTGGAAGATTGCATGTGAAGGCAGTGATTAACACAAACTTGAAATATACAGTATGGCTGGTTTTCATGACAGCAGCAAATCATTGAAGTCAAATTGTATACTGCATAAAATGTAAGCATCACAGGACTAGTTGCATTAAGTTGAAGTGCAATTTTTGCAGCTGTCCTAGGTGTTCTTAGCTACAGAGGGCTTGTATAGATCTATAATGGTTTTTATGAACTATAAGTTACAATGCTTTTAGAAAGATTATTTGTTTGATTGTTTGCTCCCAATGCTTTTTGGGAAATATAATTACAACAAGGGTTATATCACAGTTTATTTTCGGTTGTGAAGCATGGACTACACACTGTCCTGACAGTAGAGCTTCTTATCACCGAATAGAGGGTCAACATACAGTAGAAGTCTTACCAATAAATATACACTACACGCATTATATTTCATGTCTTCATGACATGACTTTGTTCATAATGTCTAGTGTGTCACAACTCAATACGCAGGAAGTGAATTATTGAACAGGACTGACCTCATGTTACAGATTTATAAAGAAGATTCTGTAGGAGCCCAGAGGCTCTGGACAGTCAGTGTTGTCGATATGGAGGAGGGCATTTAACAGGACATGACAGACTGCTGACCTTTAAGACTCATCAAAATGCCAATGCAGATGACAAATAAACCTTTAAGTTAGAAAGAAGTGCTGACGGAAAGCAATATACACTTCTCTTGTTGTCTCTATATCTATTTCTCTCTCACACTTTGTCTTCCTTCCTCTGATGTCAAATTTACTGTGCACAAGGAAGTGTGGAATATAGTGCATATGAGCATATAAGTTTTATGGACAGTCTGTGATATTTTATAGTGTGTGTATGTGCATGTGTTCCATTTTATTCCTATTTTTAATATAAAGTGTAAAATATTGATAATTAGCAAACATGCTGCTTAATATTTTTGTGGGAATCGTGATACATTTTTTTAGGATTCTTTGATGAATAGAAAGTTCAAAAGAACAGCTTTTGTTTGAAATATACATTTTTGTATCATAGTTAAAGTTATCCCAGTTAAAATTCACCACTTATAGCCCTGCTGAAAGTTAGTACAGTTGACAAACGTGTATGCTAATTCTTATTAATCGTTATTGAACAATTTTTCATATACATCAATTGTTCTTCTGGAGCAAACATTCCATAATCAAATATTGACTAATATTGGTGTATGTTCATGGAATGTATTCAGTTAATTCATCAGAAAACTTTAAATTGGTAATTGTGAAATATTAACAATAACGATATTGACAATTAAAGGAATAATTTTTTTTTCGCCAAATAAAAATGAACAATTTAGGCATAAAACACAAGCTGTACGGCTCATTTTAATTCCAAGCCAGTTTCTCAATGGAACTCATGAAATCATTATTAATGTAGCCTATTATATCTAATAATCAACCAGTGGAGAAAATTGTGGAATTCACACTTTACTGCTAATGTCTTTCCATGTTCTCATTATTTGCACGAGTGATTCCCATAAACTAGACAAATAGTAAAAGTAGAAAAATAAACAGTTGTGAAGGGACCGTTTGTCTGACAGATCCAGTCTCAGATAAAAGGCACAAAACTAAAGAAAACTTGTACTTATAACATGCAACACAGACAACAGATGGAGAACAGGGGCTGTATTCACAAAACATCTTGAGGCTAAAAGTAGCTCCTAACTTGCCGATTTAGGAGAAACTCTAAAAAATAATAGCCGTGTCAGTCCTAATTTTAGGACTCCTATATTTTTGCTCTAAGAGTATTTCACAAAGCATTTTAGCGCTAAAACTAGCTCCTAAATCTGTGAAACGTTAGGAGTAGTCAAGAGGACTCCTAAGTCACCAAGACCAAATCACAAACAATCCTAATGGCTGCCGTCGGACCTTTCTCCCCTTTCTCTCTTCTACTTCGCTTCCTGTCTACTCAGTGTCATAATCATAATAGAGAATCAAAAATAATAAATATTATTTATTTAATAAATAAATAAAGACTAAAATAATGTCTGATTACCTGTGGCAGTTGTTTTCTCACTTACAAATGATCGAATAGAGTAAAAGAATATAAGCATATTTAATGTGCCATCCGAGGGGATCGAGGGCTCCGAGCTTGGAATTAGCCCAAACCCAGAGTTCTGCCCCGTATTGCCGACTGAGTGTGAGGTGTCAGGGTGGCGGAGGGATGCAGGAAACTGTCAAGGTAACTAGGTGAGTCGGCTCTTGGCTGTGTATATACCTCCTCTTGCGCCGATTTAGACCATTTGAATGTGCTCCTCCCGAACTTTGTTTATAAGACATAATTTGTCTCGAGATGAAGACATGTAAGAGTCTGACAATTAGCTGAACATACAGTAGTTTAATTAGTGACACATGGCCTACTTTTTAAAGTATTTATTTGAATATGGCAACTTTCTTATTTTGAAAACTTTATTTGAATATGGCAACATGAAACCTCGCTCTACAATATTTATATTAAATCACTGACAGAGACCCCTCCCCTATCAGCCAATCACTGTGGTCATAGTTAGTAAGCGTGATGACATCATCCATAGCAACGAGGTCAACCCCGCCCTCACTCTTAGCTTAAGACTTCTCTCTGTTCCTTAGTAAAAGTTGGTCTCAGCAGCTTTGTGAATATGTTTTAAGAAAAAACTCTTAACTAAGAACTTTTACTGCCATTTAGGAGAACTCTTAGTGGTAAGATAAAATGTTTTGTGAATACGGCCCCAGAAGCTTTTTATATATATTTGAGTAAACTATTCCTTTAACCCTATATGTGTTCCACAGTGACTGATCCATAAGTATTGTATGTACAACAAAGCCTCTGCAGATGTCCATTTTGTTTTTCTGTCTCTATCTAGAAATAGGGTGTACCATTTATGAGGCGTCGCAAGACCTTGTATCACCTCACATCCCTCTTGTTTATTTTATTGCATATTTGTCATTCCCATGTGTGTGTGTGTGTGTTTCCTTACAGCTGTCAACATGCTTATTTAGACACTTGTGTACCGTATGTGAGTGTGTGTTGGTGTGTGAGGTAATTGTGTATGGATAGTAGAACACCTTATAACCAAATTGAATCTTAAAAGCCTCCATTTTATTTGGCTCAACAGCAGTTTACAAGCAGATTAAAAGTTTGGATGTTTCTCTATACAACCATCAAACTGTCCTGCCTGACAGAAATCTCATAGTAATCTCTCTCTCAGTAAGATCAATACTAAAACATGTATCAGCATATGGAAGACTCTTATGCTCACCAAAGCTGCATTTATTTGATCACAAATAAAGTAAAACTGATTTTATATGCTGAAATATTACAATAACTGTTTTATGTTTTATCTCTTTGCCCGCCATTGACGGACCGTTCCGTCATTTGTGATATAATTCTTCCCAGCCATTGACGGAATTTTCCGGCTTTTTAATTATTTTTTTTATTGTTACGGTAGGGGGACGTGATTACACTATTACTCTTCTGAAAGGGTACTGAATCTCCTGATCAAAATTCAGGTGAAGAAGCAGAAACAAGCGATAGCATATGTAAGCAGATGCATAAGCAAAATTACGCGCTCATCAACATTAAAGAGCATATAAAATCAAAACTACCTAATGTTACTAAATGAAATGTTGACCCAGGACGAGCTATAGGCCTGTGCAAGCTTTGGGTGTTTAGATCTACTCCATCTTAATACTAACCTTCAACACTTGTCACCACTCATTAAGGACATAAATGTTTCATTGAGTAAAAGCTATCAAATGTAATTAAATAATCATCTAATAAGATTAAATATCAAGTTTCTGTACAATATGTGTTCTTCTATCCATTTCCAGGGCTTGTTTTGTATGTTCCATGGATGGCCAGTAAGAGACTATTAATTATTATTCCCTTTAATTATACTAATGTCTAATTAAAACATCTACAAATGCATAAAACAGATCAAAGATCAGGTAAAACCCATAGAAACTTGTTCAATGGTTCACCACTGGGGGCGATCTCAGTGAATCCACATGATTTATGGGAACATAGAGATTGTCGCCCACCAGCGGTGAACCTTTGACATTTCGAAACAAATCCTCTTTTACTGAAATCACACGACTTTGTCAGTTTGATACATGCTCCGAACCACTGATTTAAAACAAAAGATTTGTAATGGTTCATGAAGCAGTGTTTCAAAATCACTAAACCATCATCAGTTTGTCTGGACTTACACGACACCTCTTCCTCTGTGTCTACCTGCCTTTATCATGCCATTTCCTCAAGTCATCGTGTACTTGCAAAACCAAGAACTCTATAAGTTAAGTCTGCCATCTCTGCTCAATATACATCTATGTATGTCATTACATGCATTCCTGTTCTCTTTTGCTTCTGTTACATGACATGTACATTTTAAAATAAAATGTACTCCTATGATGGCAAATTTGAATTTTCAGCAGCCTTCAGAGTCACATGATTCTTCAGCAATCATTTCAATATGTTCGGTGCTCAAGTAACTGTCACGTTTTGCAAGATGTGATGTAGGTAAGCCAGCACGACAAGATCCAAGATAAGATCCAATAGAATTTATTATATAACTCAAAGTACAGAAAAAAAGAAAAAAAACAGAAGCTAAACCATAAAAATACTAAGCGCAAACGTTAATGAGAACCAACAAATGACAACTGAAACACAGGCATATAAGTACTATGAGCAAACAAACACAGGTGAAGCATATGAGCGAATTAATAAGTAACCATTGTTACAAACAAACAAGAGGGTAATGAGTAACCTAGGAGACAAATAAGAACACGGCCAAGACAAGAGAAAACAACCAAAAACTGCACAAAAGAATGTTCATGTGACAGTAACATTTCTTATTATGAATATTGAAAATGGTTGTGCTGTTTAATATTTTTGTGGAAACCATCTTTATTTTTCAGGATTCTCTGATGAACAGAAAGCGTAGCCAGACCTTCAGACTGACAGCAGAATCCATAGTAGCTTTCATTGGTCATGGACCACCCAGAGGCCAGCTGACTAACATGTAAAGCAACTGATTGCAGTTCGTTTTGTTCAGCGTCATGTTTAGGGGCGTGAAAATGGAATGTTGATTTCCCTACAATAACCGATCGGTGTGTAAAACTCTTGCTTATTTTAGAGAGTCCATGTGGTGAACTACAGTGTTTAGCTGATCCTGATGAGCGCTTAATTGTCACATTTGCAAACACAACGTCTTTCTTCTTCCATGAGGGGGTTTGTTTTCACAACGGCTTTGTTTCCAGGCGAACCGTTAAAGAGTGTGACACACGCATCTCCCGGAAATCCTATAGAATTCATCCAATCAGGAGACGATGTCAAAACTCTTTTGCTGTGTTTGAAATCGCCCCATAAACCCTCATTCACTATTCCTTACATTTCTCCACTAATATAGTCTACTTGAAGGAGTGAATGAAAACAAGTGAGTGAATTCGGACACTGAGTACGCCATAAGGGCTTCTGCTTTTGCATGTTTAGTAAATATTTGAAATGAAACAAAGTGGCAGTTCGAGTAGTAATGAAAAGATTTATCTTTAACGCTGTCATGGAAACTTGCATGCAATAATTAGCAATTTCATAATAAATTAAAAAGGAATGTATACCTGTATGATATTACGCTGGACCAGCGCGTTTTGGAAAATGGATGGATGATTGATTCAGCTGCTGGCGCCATCTTCTGGCGAGACGTGGGAATTAATTCAGCACGCAACTATCACAGTGCATTATGGGTATTCTCTAGCCATTGAGTGTACATCAGTTGTATATATACTCGTTATTGCGGTGCATTTTGAAATTGAATGAGTGCACTCAATAACGTCCACTATGGTTTCAGACACCACTACAAATGGCTGTCCCCTCAAATAATGCCCTATTTAAGGGTATAGGGGGCAATTTTGGACACAGCCCTGAAGTGTTTCCAATTTTGTGTGCCCTAAGCATCAGACGTTCAGTCAACATTCCGTGGGCATGACGTCTGAGGCTGAGACTACATTCTAAATGTCTTTACTGTCTATTTTGACCAATTTAATGTGTCCTTACTGAATAGCTACAAGTATTAATTCCTACAAATAAAAATAAACATTACAAAACATTACTGACCCCAAAAGGTAATGTATATGTTTAAATAATTCATTAGTCATAATTCATAGCTGGTGTGTGGTGGGCGTTCTGGTGCACTATGGCTGCCTGGTGGATGCTGCACATTGGTGGTGGTTGGCATTCCAGAGGAATATTGCTCATCAGTTAGGGTTAAGGTCTCTTCTAAAATGCCTTAGTTGGGAGTAATAAAATAGACACAAATGAGTCAATTTGACAGTAAATAAATGAATGTGGATGGAATAGCTCAGATGCTTTTGGGAGAATTTGAGGAGAAATGCTTAATTTCATAGTAAAACCTTTGATGTTTGACTGCAGACCTTGGTGTTTTGGTACATCTGAGCACAGCTTGAGTCATTGATGAGATTTCTTCTAAAACTGTAGAGAAGACACATCTCTACAACCTATTTATAAGGGTGCAAACTTTAAGTTCTGACTGATGCTGAGGGAATAGTAATGTAGCTACACATGATGCATTCAGGGGGGTTAAGGCTACATTTTAAAATGATAAATAGTAAACATTATCAAGCAGGGATCATACTTCAGTACAACATAGCAAAGCATACATAAAAATAAGTATTTGCTGTATAATTTTACATCATTTGATACTTTTAAGACTCACTACATTTCCATTAATCTTGTCAGTCAAGCAAATGCAAATGTTTGCTTATGCATGTACTTATCATGCTTGTTCATAGCCCAAGGCCCTTCAGTGTTCATATGTTCATAGCGCATGTCTTGTATGGTATGTATGTATGTACTGTATGTGTGTGTGTTTATCACACGGGTAATTTACCATGGCAACCTTATGAAATATCCCTGTGTAGTGTGTAATTTGTGAGCAAAGGGAGTGTGTGTGTCTGGAGAGCAGACGGCAAACTTCCCTTGGGACCTCGACTAAACTAAGAGGGTAAACAAGAGACACAAACACAACTGAGAGTAAAGGGCAGATAAGAGCAAGGACAGAAATGCATGTCCAACTGCACAATGTTACAGAATTCAATTCAGTTTCCTCCTGTTTAAGGTTTTATATCATAAGTGTGTGTCACATTTACTTTTTTACTGCAAAATTCCATGGGCAAAATGCAGTAATGTGAATAGGCGCAATCTGGAAATTTGCGTGATGGATATGTTTTGTGGATTTCACATTCAAGTTTGTTAAACTTTGAATTCTTTGCCACGGAGTGTGTTTACATTTACTGCTGTTTCGTGGTTTTTCATGGGCGAAATCCAGTCCATTCAATTGGGAATGTCGCGTCGGCGCGAAAGATTTCTCAATGCAGATTTCACATTGTGTTTAAGTCGGTCACACAAATGTGTCACGTTGACCAACACAAAGCTGCTTGGTTTGAAAGTGACTTCTGTGTGAACTGTGCTTTATACATTGCTTCATACAAGCAGAAGTAGCTGGATGCAAAATATTTGAATAATATTACATCCACAAATCGGACAAATGCAGCATGGTATTATAATTCACATTGCGATGCTATTTTTTTCTCACCTGATGGAGTCTGGGTTCCTTGCCATTGTCGCCTGTAGCTTGCTTAGTTGAGGTTTAAAATATTTAGTAATATTAATAATATAGTAATATTGACTCAACACTGAACTGACATGAGCTGAATAATGACACTATAGTTTTGTTTGTTTTTTTTGTCTCATATTTACAGTAATACAGTTTACATAATTGATTCTATTATTTTCCTGTTTATTACTATGAAGCTGCTTTTGGACAATCTGTACACTCACCTAAAAGGATTATTAGGAATACCTGTTCAATTTCTCATTGATGCAATTATTTAATCAGCCAATCACATGGCAGTTGCTTCAATGCATTTAGGGGTGTGGTCCTGGTCAAGACAATCTCCTGAACTCCAAACTGAATGTCAGAATGGGAAAGAAAGGTGATTTAAGCAATTTTGAGCGTGGCATGGTTGTTGGTGCCAGACGGGCCGGTCTGAGTATTTCACAATCTGCTCAGTTACTGGGATTTTCACGCACAACCATTTCTAGAGTTTACAAAGAATGGTGTGAAAAGGGAAAAACATCCAGTATGCGGCAGTCCTGTGGGGGCGAAAATGCCTTGTTGATGCTAGAGGTCAGAGGAGAATGGGCCGACTGATTCAAGCTGATAGAAGAGCAACTTTGACTGAAATAACCACTCGTTACAACCGAGGTTAAGCATGTGACAACAGCAGAAGACCCCACCGGGTACCACTCATCTCCACTACAAATAGGAAAAAGAGGCTACAATTTGCACGAGCTCACCAAAATTGGACAGTTGAAGACTGGAAAAATGTTGCCTGGTCTGATGAGTCTCGATTTCTGTTGAGACATTCAGATGGTAGAGTCAGAATTTGGCGTAAACAGAATGAGAACATGGATCCATCATGCCTTGTTACCACTGTGCAGGCTGGTGGTGGTGGTGTAATGGTGTGGGGGATGTTTTCTTGGCACACTTTAGGCCCCTTAGTGCCAATTGGGCATCGTTTAAATGCCACGGCCTACCTGAGCATTGTTTCTGACCATGTCCATCCCTTTATGACCACCATGTACCCATCCTCTGATGGCTACTTCCAGCAGGATAATGCACCATGTCACAAAGCTCGAATCATTTCAAATTGGTTTCTTGAACATGACAATGAGTTCACTGTACTAAAATGGCCCCCACAGTCACCAGATCTCAACCCAATAGAGCATCTTTGGGATGTGGTGGAACGGGAGCTTCGTGCCCTGGATGTGCATCCCACAAATCTCCATCAACTGCAAGATGCTATCCTATCAATATGGGCCAACATTTCTAAAGAATGCTTTCAGCACCTTGTTGAATCAATGCCACGTAGAATTAAGGCAGTTCTGAAGGCGAAAGGGGGTCAAACACAGTATTAGTATGGTGTTCCTAATAATCCTTTAGGTGAGTGTATATTGTATAATTAATGGCGAATTTAAATTTTTTGCCTTTTCCCCCCCCTCCTCAAGTTTTGCTAATGTGACCACAGAGGACTTATTTGTTTAATGTGTAAACTGTATAGAATATAATAGACATCATTCAGTTAGCTCCCTTGCTAAATGCCCTTTGATCTTTCCTGTTTGTGATGACGGCCTAGATATGCAGTACTGTGCGTTTTTAATGTTTGACATAATGTTGCTGATGGCAGTTTTAAGAGTCAACTTAAGATCAAGAGTTATCATGTGGATGCACAGCCCACACAGTTCACCACTCAGTATGTTGTTTGTTTCTCTGTGTGCATCTGTATGTGACTATATGTGTTTGTGTCTGCTGCTCGCATCTGTTCACTTTCCACATCCCTTCTGGGAATCAAGAGCGCTCATATTATCAGCTTTATGGCTCTCTGAAATCCCCAATCAGCCAAATCCAGAGCCACTTGAATTAATTGATCCCTATATCGGATCCCATGGTGTAATTAAGGGTATAAAGTGGTAAGAGGCAGTCAGTCTAAGCCCTGTTCCCCCAAGACCATTCATCTTTGCAGCCCATCACCACACACGCACTGCATTATTCATAACCGCTTTACATGGCCATACATTTGCACGCTTTATAGAGATACCTTCAGATGCGAGAGGGGACGTTTTTGAAACATTCAGAGGGCTTGTTTGAGCTCTGTTATTTCACATGCTTATTTAACTGGACTCAGTAGAAATTGTTGCTCCTTGCGACTGGGTGCAGAACACCTACTGAATGAAGAAAAACAGCTTCTTCCACCATATCGGTTTGTGTGTGCTCAGAAATCCTGCTGGTTAAGAGAAATAAATGTGTTGCACTGTATCCAGAGAAAGAACTGGTGATGGTGATGGAGTCATGTGCCCGTGTGTGTCTGAGGGAAGGAGTGTGTGTTACCGGGCTGTATGCTAGAGTCCAAACACGTTTCCATCTTGAGATTCAGGCATGCTCTCAAGTCTCTTAAGCTCAGCTGCAGCTTTGGATCAAACTGTGGACTGAATTCATCATATTTCTCTTCAGATTGCCAGCGAGGTCAGGCTGTGTATATCACTTATGTAGACTGTGGCATTCAAATCGTTCTCCAAACCTTGACTAAACGTTTAATGTGGCCAATCTCATTTGATCCCCTTTTGGCCAAACTGTGAGTAAATGCCCACCAGTGAGGTTAAGACACAAGGCCTTGTTGGAAGTACCACATTTCCACATTGCTCCAAATGGTGAGTTGGATGCTTTGATACTGTGACAGCAGAGTAGGGTACAACAGGGATAAAGCTGCACCGGGGCAAGGCACATTTAACTTTACTCTCTTTTAAACAACTAGCTGGCACAAATTCAGCTCAGCACTTTTCTTAAAGCTGCAGTCCGTAACTTTTTTTGTGTTCAAAATTCACAAAATGTATATAATGAGCGAGTACATCATGAATCCATTTTCCAAACCGTGTTTTTGTCTTATCCTGGATCACTACGGTACACCTATAATAAGTGTTTATATTCAGACTATTTTTGACTGGTTCGGGTCGGCACCACTTCGCAGTAGCACAGTACCTGCGTGACTCGTCATAGACATAAACAGAGAGAAGTAGCTCCGGCTGCGATGTTCTTCCACAAGACACATGCAGTTCTGTTTAATAACCGCTAGAGCTCCAAAAGTTACGGACTGCAGCTTTAACAAGCACTTTTGATGCACGTGGAAATTTGGTTGATCCTTGACGTGATCACGGACAGCAAGGCAAAGTTGATTCTGTGCTAATTTGATCTAATATTTAATGTTTTTTATGTTGTAGATGTAGCAAATGAGAGTCAATAAAATTATATTTTGAGACAAAGGTCTTGTTAATGATTTTCAGTTTTGTTCAAGGTAATTCAAAAAACGGAAGAATATGTACAAGTATGGTATTAGGGGTAAATGTGCCACTGCTGTTGCGGCTAAAGGCACAATAATTAACATGATAATAAACAGCTGGCTGAGTTTTCCATTTGTTGACATAACATGGTAAGATTCAGACAGGAATTAACATGTATAAGGTCAACCTATAATGAAACCATCATATTTAAAAATATGATATCAATCACATCATATAATAAAATATCATATTTACTTGTTACTACTTTAAAGCTTTATTAAATCATTATGGTATCTCATTCAATGCTTTCAGAATCTTTATTTTTATTTTTATTTTTTTATAATTTTGTTTCTGTGTAATTCTGTGTATATTTATTGAACAAAAATGAATTAATTTATCAAAATAAAATGAAAATAGTACACACTTTTCTAAAGGGATTGTTTTGAAAAAGTATTAATATAGACATTATTAAAAACATATTATTTTAGCTAAAGTAATGTAACACAAATGTATTAAATTTTACAAATTTAAATTGATTGCACACACTGAGATTAAGTTGAACAAAATGATCACAAATTATATTGCATTATTTTAATTTACTAAATCACAAAAGAAGAAAAAAACAATTCCGAGTGCAGTTATTGTTTATGGCTCATGCAGTTGGAAAGCATACAATATACTGAGACAATACACTAATAAACAGACTGTTCCTGTTTGTCTGTATGTGGGCCGCATGTCAATAGTGAGCCTCATAAACTCGCTGTGTCTCATGCTGCTAATCTATCAGCGCAGGGATGGTGCACTTTGACTATAGTCTGGAATAAGTGCCGACCTACTTGATCTAGAGCAGACAATAGATGTGTCTTTTACCTGTCACTGTTCCATCACATTTACAAATACCCACACTCTCGCATGGTTAAATCACAGGGTTTTAGTTCAGTCTGACAAAATATAAAATGATTAATGGGATGGTGAGGGAAGGGACAGATTATGGACATGAGTGCTGAGGCACAGAGCCCCACCTCGATGGATCACACTGGCAGTTCTTAACCACATGACATGAAAAAGGAAGAAATATATATCCGCTGCTGCAGGATAAAGGTTGAATTGGCCAATATTAGTCTGCCATCAGTTTTGAGAACTCAAACTGTCTGAAAGCGATCAAATTTAGCTCCTGGCAAATCTGCTTTGGATTACCATTCAGGGCGTTTTTCATTTAGGCTTGGGGCTATAAAGCAGAACTGGGACTTTGCAGTGTTTGTATCAATCTACTTGTGTAGGCTTATTGAAAAAATGTGTCTCTACACCTACATTTTTGCAAAACTCCAAAAACTTACCTATAGAAAAAAATTAACTTCAGTTTAAAAAAAACAACTTTTAGTCCTTTTACACAGATTGAGAATCCTTTATCCTAAATTCAATAAAATGAATTTATTTTTACAATACTGTGCATTTTTCCTTTTTTTACCATAGTGCATTATTTGTAAACATAAGCCCCTTTTCCACCAAAATTACCTGGAACAATTTGTCCCAGGGACTTTTTTACACTCAGACCTGTGGCTGTCTGCGTCTCCATCGCAGTCTAAAGTACTGTGAAGATTAGTCTGGTGACGTAGGACTGCGCACGACTTTCCAGTTCCCACTGGATTTCATCCTCCTCATATAAACTCATCCTCAATAAAGCCTGAACTTTGTTGTCGGTCCATCAGTCGTATTTTTTAAACTCCATTGTTGATTCTAATAGAAAAGTTCCTGAACTTTTAAAAAGTACTACCTCACAAGCAGGGACGTTTTGAGGGGGGGATTTTTTACCCGGAACTTCATTTAGACCCTGGTCCCTGTGTTCGAAACACACCGAGTACCACCCCAAAGTCCCTAGTTCCTAGGGAAAGTTCCTGCGGTGGAAACGCGGCTATACATTTTAACATTTGCATCACATATTCAGCTCCATATGTATAGCTTTTCTGAAATAGTAAACTCGGTAGCTCACCTGGTTGTCAGGGAACACAGACTCAAGGAAATAGTGAGTAACTTCTGTAGAAATGGTTTATTGACAACAGACGAATGATATGGGGAAATGATACTGAACTTTAACCAGAGAGAAGAGAAGGATGACAGTACGTGGCACCACGCATATCTTTAGATAGCAGACGGTTAGAAGAATAATGCAGTTCTTTTCATTTACAGGTCTTGCAGGGAGGAACGTGTGAAGATGGATAACAGGAGTTAAGAGTACACAGAAGTTGGACAATGTGGAATCACACATTGGTAGGTAATCACAGTAACACATTCAACGTTATTGCAGTCCTAGTTGTAGACCAGACAAAGTCCTTGGCTGAATCCGTAATCACCCCCTAAACACTCAATCACTATTCCCTACGTTAGTCCACTAATATAGTTCACTTGAATGAGTGAATGAAAACAGGTGAGTGAATTCAGACAGCCGTTGAGTGTACATCGGCTGTACACTCATTAATGCGGTGCAATGTGGGATTGAATGAGTAACATCCACTATGGTTTCAGACACCACTACCGATGGCTTTCCCCTCAAAAAAATGCCCTATTTGAGAGTATAGGGGGCAATTTCGGATTCATCCCTTGTGTGTGGTGCAGGCTTCAGATCAGATCAGCCTCTGTGGCCGAGACTAGGAGCGTAAGAGATCGTATCATTTCTTTCGGGAATGGCTGTGTGACTGAAGATCGTGACCGTAACACTGGCACAGCGTTATTGAGATTTTTTTTTTCCCCAGTGAGTTGGGATTTTTCAGTGACTCTTTCTGCAGGTTATATTGTTATGGCAGTAGGAGTCTGTGAATCATTCATTCTAACGATTCGTTCAAAACATGGATTCATTCAGGAACTAAAACATTGACTGCATTGAATTATTCACTCAAACGATTTGTTCAAAAACATTCATTCTGGAATGACACTACTGTTTGTTTCTGGAGTTGTGCAGCAAAGGAATCCTGTTTTGACTTTCACTTTCACAAGTTAGTCACTAGTCAGTATTAACTTCTTGTTTATTGAACTCACATTGGCAATCATGCTGTGTAAATATCAATGCAGCTGTGATTCGACCATAGGCACTGGTGTGATATTGCTTAAAAATTTGATGTTGTGTATGTACATATAAGGTATGCCTTGTTGTGCATCCCTGCTTCAAATACAACATGTTCTGCAGCAGTATTATCCCAGGGGTGCTTTATTACCACAAATAAATGGTGATATAATCTTTACAATTTCAATTAAATTCAAAGTTATTGCAAGCCTCTTTTTAACTCATCATTTACTTCTTCTCTTTCACAGTGCTTGAAATGGCAATTTAATTATTTAACTTTATACTGAGGGGGGAAAAATAAGCCACACAAATACCAAAAATCCATTGTACAAAGTGCTAACAGACTTTGATTGAATTTCCCGTTATACAGAGGAGAATATTAGAAAATCATAAATCAGGTAAACATAACTCTGCATTGACAGGGTATGGGCTGTGCCCATATGTTTTGCCATTGCCTCAGTGGTTCATATAATTCTCAATCAGTGGCTGACAAAGGCAGGGTTAAATATGACAGGGAAATTCATTTCAAAACACCATCTTGAGCCGAACCGCAGTGAGCGCTGATCAATGACATTATTAATTACCCTGGCTGAGTATCGACTCTCTCTTGCTGGATCTCCATTTCTTTCAATTTCTCCCCTTTACCACACCCTAACATCTGATCTTGATGAAGATACATTATGTGCTATTGATATGGGGGGCAAACATAGTTACATAGTTTGCTCTCATTCAGAATGAGGTGTCCTTCCCTGCCTTCAAATTTACGAACATAATTACATAATGCTTTGTACAGATGGTGAGTCAAATGTATTCCTGTTGGTGCAAGTCTTCGCAAATGTTACAACTATTATTTATTGTTTTTACACCCGGGAAGTCTGTATTTGGAGCATTGTATAAATCATGGTCAAACATGGTCAAAAAGGTTAGGGACAAGTTTATATTATTGAGTCCAAAAGAAGTTAGAGAGTTTTTGGGGTGTAATAGCTGTGCTCTCATACCTCGAGGGTCGTGTTGGATTTCTGCAGCAGCTGAGAGCTGCTGATCCAGGGTCAGTCCTCTGTGAGTGCTCCATCCATCACACTGGCTGAGGGACTTTATGAGGCTGAGCAGGGAACAGCAGTGAACTCTGGGGAGTTTAGGCACCCTTCTGCAAAAGTAGAAGTCAGCAAACTCTCTAGGGCACAGGGTAAATAATGCATTTTTTTTAAACAAATCTCAAGGGTTGTGTTACCATGTCCTTGTGTAACTAACCACAGAGATAAAAAAATAAGACACAGTGTATCCAGACTGCAGCTCTTTTTTTACTGTAAAATGTTTACTGTTGGATAATATAGTTTTTAATAAAAAAATTTTTTTTTTTTTTTTTACATGTACCATGTACTTTGCGTGCACAGAAACACATTATGTTTCCATGTTGTTGTGGGGACTTTCTATGGACATAATGATTTTTATACTGTACAAACTGTATATTCTATCACCTAATCCTACCCCATATCTACCATCACAATTTATTTATTTTTTTTTATTTTTTTTAAATATATATAACTTTGTAAGAATGCTAAGCTATTTTCCTCATCCAACAAAAAAAAAATGTCCCCACATGGGACATTTGGTCCCCATAATGTGGGAAATACCAGCACCACACACACACACACACACGCACACACACACATACACGCACACATGTCTGGTTTACTATCTTAGACGTAATGGTTTTTATACTGTACAAACTGTATATTCTATCCCCCTACACTAACCCTACTCCTAAACCTACCCATCACAGAAAACTTTCTGCAGTTTTACATTTTCAAAAAAAACTAATTCTGTATGATTTATAAGCTTGTTTCCTCATGGGGACCTCAATTTCAGTGTGCATTTAGGGTGAAGTCCCCACCGGGATAGAAAACATTCACTGTAGAAATATGCAATTGGAATGAATGTTCCTCATTTGGCCCACTTTTAAAAAAAAAGAAAAGCGAAACTATATTGTGCCATTATCACTCTAGACCAGACACGGACATAATAATCTAAACAAAGCAGTTGTCTTAATGTGTCTGAACACAGTGTTTAAAATGAATTTCAATTTGATTAGAAAACTAAAAATGTAAAAGAGA
This sequence comes from Rhinogobio ventralis, assembly GCA_039654625.1. Classification (NCBI taxonomy): domain Eukaryota; kingdom Metazoa; phylum Chordata; class Actinopteri; order Cypriniformes; family Gobionidae; genus Rhinogobio; species Rhinogobio ventralis. The sequence continues at coordinate 19,056,571 of CM077193.1, read as the reverse complement.
AATTAGTTATGTAATTTAGGGTGAAAAAGTGTGGTGCTGATTTATAATGTAATATACATATTTTACTAGATCTTATGGATGAGTTTCTGAAGCACTGATTATCAGTGTGAACTGTGGCTTTGAGTGTTGTTCGACAGTGTTTTAATGCACTGAGTCTGAATCTGTTTAGGAATTCATTAAAACTAAACCGTGCTATGATTATCTCTGATTGATGATTGGCGCTCAATGAAAGTTTTAACAGCATTGGGGAAATGGAAGACTATCTGCTCTCTAATAATTTCTAAACTCTACTGGATGCTGCTAACAGATGTCAAAGAAGCCTGTTTGCCCTCACAACTTAGAAAAGTAAAAGGCTTCATTTAAAGGTACTTTGTTTGCCAGTCTGTGTTGGCTAGGTAAGTGCACTCTATGACTTGCGATTTATGTAAAATGTATCACTGCCAGGCATTTGTTAAGCAAAAAAACAAGTGTATTTATTCAAAGTTTGTTTGCACCCATGCATTAAGTATTCAGTGTATAATTTGACAAATTCAATGATTATGTAATATCCTTTGTGGAACATCCCAAAAGACATCTAAAACACAAATCCAGCCACTGTTGTATCATGGTATATTTTAATTTCTGCAGAGACAAAAATGACAAGCAATTTATTTACAGAAATACCTGTACAAAAGCAAAAAAATATGTAAAATAGATCATAAATAGAGGTGGGCTTGCGCTCAGTACATTTGCCATGTTCAGCTAAGCTGCGTGCATAGTGACTCCTAATAAAACAATGATTAAAATCAATCCTCAATTCTACATCAACATCCAAGTCAAAGGACAATAGAGTATGATTAAAATTACATTTTCTTTTTTCATTATCTGTGATGCGTCCTATGACCTAAGTGCTACAACTTAAGTCTTATATGCTCTTATAAGTTGAAAGCTTAAGGAACACACACCCCAGAGTGCAAAACAACAGTTAAAGAAAGCAAATTCAGCACATCAACAACAAAGTCAGATGTATTTTAAGAATTAAGGTGCAGGCTGTTTCCAGGCATGTACAGTAGATGTAGGTGTCAATCTCCACGATTTCTTTTTTAGACATAACTGCCATATACTCCTACTGTAACAAATCAGCTGATTTATCTACTCTACAGTCGTCTGAGGTGTGTGTCCCTTTCAAAAACCTTTGGAGCTTTGTTTTTCTTCTACCTTCCCATATCATGAAAACCGCAGAATGTCTCAAAGCGCATTTGCTTCATCCCTAATGGACAGTGCATTTTCTCTGTTTTGCTGTGCCTCTGTGCCACCATTGCAGCATTGTATCATTACCGATCCTTTCTGAACTGTCGCTTTCGTGACTAAAGTTATCCTTGCTATAAAAATCGCAGTTTGGACATGTAACCATGCTAACTTTGAAATGGATGAATATACCAGGGTATCACCTATGACATGTACAATTGGTACTCATCAATATACTTGACAAAGTTCGACTGAGCTTACTTAAAGAAGCCACAAGATAAAAGCTTTTGTTATTTGAAAGTCTATCATAGTAAAATTGCCAGGACTGTAGTTTCAGCATAAAGTACTCTTCCTCCACTTTTTAGAAAGCATCTCAGAACAATTGGTTTCATACTGGTTAAAACCAACGAGTCATACCAATAAAGGTATAAAAAGGCACAGTTGCATATTTTGCATTCACTCTATAGTTTTGTTTTGATTTTTTTTTTTTCTTTTTTACAGAAGCACTACATATACAAAGTGGCACTGGGAAGGAAAGGGAGAGATATGACTGATGAGATCTGAAGAGGGCATCATTATGAGCGTATATTTGAAAAACAAATAGAACGGGGAGTTGTGAGGTAATTGAGACTCCTTTTGAATTGTTTTGGAATCAAGTTTCACAACTCATTTTCTACATAGTGAAAGGTATGTTTTTTTGTGAAAATAATATAAGCATCACAGAACCAATGGATAAAAGTACATTTGCTATTAAAAAATATATAAATAAATCAGATAAATAAGCAACGTATGATGTGATGCTAAATAAATCAGTGAATCACGAATGTGTATGATTCTTCTTCACCCTCGTCAAATCAATATACATAGTCATACTACAATGTCTAGTGTCTGTTTGTAACAAACGCAAGCAGTGGACTTCCATGTTTACAGGGTATGATATCTGTACACTTTTTTTTTTCTTTTTCATAGTAAGTGTAGATTCCCTTTAAACGTGCAATAAAAAGTACATATCTATGTATACAGTTTGTAAGCATCAGAGCACTTCTTTTAAACACGAGTAGTACATACAGACTACAGATCTGGAAGCTGCGAAAAAGGCAGTCCGTTCAAACTCAAGGAATCATTAACATACAAAAAAACCAACAAAAAAAAAAACACAATTGCATCTGAATAATTTACCATCTTTTTTAAAAGCATGATGCCTCCTAAGTATACTCCTCCTCTTGAAAATCGTTTAGGATAGGCCCATGATGCATGTAGAAATGTGCACGTAGTTTCCCCACATTGCACAGACACATATGTGAAGGTAATTAAAGCAACATGTGACCTAAAAAGGAGCTTTCCTGTCCCAGTTCTCTGAGACACCACGTCATGTTGTTCCCGATACTTTGGTTATACAGTGGCATCATGCATTGCATTCCAATCACTCCTGTCGTGCCTGTAGTCGCCAAACTTTTAATGTGATTGTACAAGTAGTCGGTTGGCGCTGACTGCTACACGAGGGACACAAGTTCTCATCCTTGATTACTCTTCTGAAGTGTGTGAGATTGAAAGTGAATCTGTTGAATGAGTTTTATTGCTCTATTTAACATTCATACTAGGAATGTTACACAGGGCCAGCCCAAGCTCTTCAGCAGGGCAATATTATTAGACTAATTTACCCCAGCAGCATATCCAAATAGAGTTCCCGTGACTTTATGGGATAATTATAATGTGTATGTACAATGTGCAGATCTATTTTGTGTGTGTGTGTGTTTGCGAATCTGTGTGCGCTGGGAGGCCATCTTGAGACCACAAAAGAAGAACTTCAGCATAGTTTCACACATCAAGAGATGAACCACAATTACACAAACTCATGACATTCAGACAATTAACTGTCAATATCTGGGATGTAAAGAACCTCCCTCTGCTTCCAAAGGTGTGTGGGAGCGGGATTGAAACGGGTCGCTTGTGATTTCGATGCCTGTGTCCAGAGTATGTTTACAGTATATATACATATATACTGTATTTATGTACAATGCTTCACCCACACAAAAAAAAAGTGTGTACGCTTGTGTTCCTTCGTGTGTACGTGAGGTTGATAGGCACACAGGAAAACTTGCTTCTCGCGCTGTACGGCGCGTACGCCGTTCGCTTGCGCTATTTGAGTATCTACAAACCCTTGTAAAATGCTAAAGTCAATGACAACATCCGAAGAGCTCCGACATCATCTGGTTATGCCATCACTGATCATCGTGCAATGATTTTTGTTCATCATTGGCCAGTCTTTTTTTCTTCTTCTTTGTTAACGTGATTTGTTGTCCGGAGCGGACAGTTCAGCACATCGACTGATTGCATATGGACATAATACATCCACATAAAAACACTCCCGCCCACCCCTGAAAAATAAAAACGGATTAAAAGACAGAACCATTCTTCTCGGTTCCCATAGCCATAGCAACAGTTATAAAAACAAAGACAAAAAGGTATAGTCCAGGTCTGTTTCAAGGGGCACACACTCTTAAGGGGTTAGATGATGCATGCATGTTTATAAAGAGGTCTACAGAAACCAGGCAGCACTTTGGGAAGTCTACGGGGCCCGATACGCTAGCAGCAAAGTAGCACTTATCCACCAGCATTCCCCTCTCTCCACCTCAGCCACTTCCCCCTCCTCCATCTCATCCTTCTCACACACATTTACAACATGTAATTCCACGGTTTTTAATCTATTTAGGTCAGAAAGTAGCGCCGCACTAGTTGTGCGAGCAGTTTGAGGAAAATCCATGTTGCTTTTGTTTTAGGGTTTGGTTTGCTAACAGCATCTCTAACCATGCTGAGTCACTGTCATCGTCCCTTCGCAGTTGCTGTGTGTCGTTTACAGGTAAACTTCCCGCCTGGTGAGAGTTCCGCATTGCGTCGGCTTGTATTCACCTGTGGGCGCTAGCGGAATCTCCTCGATGGGGCGAGATGTTTCCTCGCTGGCGGAAAATCCAGCTGAACTAAACGCGTCGTAGGATGAGGAGGAGGAGGCCATCTTCTTGTTAAGGAGATTGCGGTTGCGATCGCCCAGCAGGTGCGAGGGGTCGCCATTGGCAACAGCTAGCGCCTCCTGGCTGCCGGGCTGTTCGGCAACGCTGCCCCCGGGGGAGGTCATGAAGGTGGAGAGTTTGGGAGGGGTGGCCTTGGGCCTACGTTCAGGCGAGGTGCGCACAGGCATCCAGCAGGCATCCGAGTGGCCGTATTCGTCACACTCCCGCGTGCATTTACCCGTCATAGCTACGTCAGGCAGGGGCCGAGAGTCTGGAGGAAACGGAGAGAAGGAAACCGGTGGAACATTAATGACGTTGTTTGGCTTTAAACAGCTGGAGAAAAAAAACAAAAACACTTAAGTATTGACACTAAAAAATTATTGTGGTATGTGTCTCATGAAATTGGCATTACAATTGCAAGTATCAGATGAAGCCATTTCAATATTTATGCTCGGCTTTGTGCAATTTTTTAATCACTGTAACTTCATGGTCAACACATACCACATTACACAAAAAAATGGAAACGTACATACACAAACAACAACACTTAAAGCTAAAACATAAATCAAACAGAAAAAATAATGTGAGCTCTAAAAAGAATCATGCTTTGAAAACGTGGGGCAATTCAACTGTTTCATGACTTCTGACTCCTAAACTAATGGCCTGAATTCATCTCTAATGGCTGAGTGTGTGTAACTGATGTGTTTTTATGCATGTGTTGTGTATGCAACGTGTTTTTTATGTTTCATTTATCAAGCTGACTCTACAAAAGCTATTACATTTTAGCAAAAGTGTACGGAAAAGAAGACAATGTGTTTTATGTCGTTTTTTTTCTTTCTCTTGTAAATCCCCAACGTGGCCTGAGGAAACACCTACAGTGTACTTATCGAACGACATATTGGAGGATTTGCTATTTGGTTACATCTTTACATCTTTTTTTATATGTGAGTTAAAAGGATTATGCAAGCGTTTTCTAAAGGCTCTAACTGTCACACATCTGAGTGATTGCTTATTTTCCCAGGCTGGGAGAAGAGATCGTTTTAGATTCAAAGCCATAAAGCCAACAAGTATTCTTAACATCTCATATCTCTTCTATTCAGAATGTCTTCTGAGCAAATATTTTCTATTTACACTTTTAAACACTTGACAAGCAAACAGATGACCATCAGATGCGCAAAAATTCTATGCACAAACACGGTTGAATATGAAGTTCACTAAGCTGAAGTGCACACAGACACTAAATGCTGAAATCCCTAACCTTTGATGCCAAAGCACAAAGCTGCAGTGTTAGAGATGGTCGATTAATGACCAAATGTGAGGTATGGCACAAGCAAGAGAGGGTGAGTGCAAATCTAAAAAAAGAAAAGAAAGCATGCTGCCTTTTGTTGAAGAGCAAAAATTTGGGTTAACCATGGCTTACTTTTAATGTTCTTTTTCTCCTGCAAAGAAAGAATAGGGTAGAATCACTGATCGGTTTCTTCACAGTGTAATGCTTAATGTAAGATTAATCAATTTAGAAAAAAGGTATTAGACAGGAAAAGAAAAAGCAAAATGTGTTGCAGTTATCTGAGAATCAATTGATTACATGGTATGTTTGCAAAAAAATTCTTCTATGGTGCATTATACAAAGATATTTATTGACAGACTGAGAAAAATCGAGAGTGAGAAAAGAAATGAACACATCTGTACAAGAGCTACAAACATGTCGCTCCTCAACTTTTATTGTTAAGCTGTTAAATTCCAGGAAATTAATGCTGCGCAAAAGAAAGAGTGCTATGAATGGCGTTCTTCAGTCACAGATCACAACAGGCTTACATTTAAACCCACTCAGACTGTCTCTTGTTTGGGATACTTATTGACACAAACCAATTTAGCATCCTTGTCCGGTAAGGACCTTTCACTGATCTCAACCGAACCACCAAACATGTCCTTCTGACCTCAAGGCCAGACTATAATGCCTGCGGATGTTCCAGTTAGCTTTAGTGGCATCTCTGTGGTGTGGCTGCATTGTGGGTAAGTAAGGGTTAGTTGGGTCCGACGGAGACACCTGACCACAGAAAGAGTTCAGTGCCGCTTCCTGTGCGCTTTTATGATCCCGTAAGGCTGGATTGCTGCCCAGTGTCTAGGGAGAGGTGTGGATGTACGTTTGTCCCACAAAGCTCTGTCATGCACCAATGAACGCTCAGTCAAGCGACGGTACCTCAATAGCACTAATAACAAAGATGAGTGTGTAGGCTCCGATCTGCAGGACGTCGATATGCCAGCACAATGTTAATGCTTTAGACAGGGATTACAAAATGGCTGGATGAATATTATATGACAGTTAATGTGTTCAAAGAGACATTAAAAACTGTAACAGATTATTCACATACACGACTGTCAAGAAGACGTCAGTGTATGATTAGGCGCTCATCTCTTCAAAACATCGTGTTGAGTCTCTGTCAGGAAGTAGTCGGGAAGAAGAACATCTGATGTCATTTCAAACCTGTATGACTTTCTTTCGTTCATAGAACACAAATGGAGAAATTTTGTTGCTCTTTTCCATGCAATCAAATTGGATGGGGACTGAAGACTTCAAGCTTCAAAAAAGGATGCAAAACGCCCATAAAACTGATCAGAATCAGTAGTTCAGTCAAATTTGTGAAAGAATCATTCAGAATTTTGTGATCTAGACCAAATGATCAATTGAAAAGATCTGGCTCAAAGTAAAGTTCCTAAATGTAATTTAGAGAGGAGTGAGCCCATCTAAGATTCCAAACAACAGCCAGATTATATAAGCAGCTGCTTACCTCTCTTCAGTCTCAGCTGTCCAGCATCCCTGTACCTCTCCAACGTCCACCATCTTAGGTACCTTGCCCTATGTAATCATATCCTATATTTATTCACTGTGGGGGTACGTATATAAGAGCTTGAGTTGAAGCTGCTTCATCAGGCCCCTCATCAGTGGACAGCAAGCCAAATAAGTTAACCTATTAGCTTAAAGATTATATGGACTAAAAAATTAGTTGAAGGGTCCTATATTGCTTATTCTCTTATTAACATGCCAAGGAGAGCTAGACTTTTAGACTTAAATTTAGTCTGTTTTTTACACAAAGCTATTGTATGACTCCAGAAGACCCCAGTCCTCACCCACTTTTATTATATGGAAAAGAACAGCCAGAATATTCTTCAAAAAGTCACCTTTCATGTTCCACAACAGCGGAACCATATAGGTTTGGAATGACATGAGTAAATAATCAAATATGAGGGTGCTTTCACACTGGCAGTTTAGTTTGAAACGGGGCACGGTTAGCATGAAAAATTACTAATGTGAAAGCTGTCATGCGTGCACCAGGGTTCAATAGAATCAAGTTGAGTGTGAAACCAGACCAACGCTCCAGGGTGCACCGGGAACAATCGCGCTCAGACTTGGACCGCAGCAAACGTGCCCAGTGTGAAAACCCAGAGAAAAGTCATTCAGACTTTTGTTAACTGGATCAGTTGATTCATTAAAAACTGTTGGCTCAAAAGAACAGAATCAGATATTGCTTTTCTCTCATTAACATGCCAAGGAGAGCTAGACACAAAGCTATCCAGCCCTCGTCTACTTTTATTAAATGAAAAAGAATGGCCAGAATATACTTCAAAAATTCATACAGGTTTAGAACGAATAGTAAACAATGAAAGAATATTGAGCATCTCTCTATTTCTTTCCATAACAGTACATCAAACTACAGAGATTCAACATCTAGCTTCTTTCTATCAGCCTAGTATTCTGTCTACATAGAGCTTCAAGTCCGACCAATTTAGATTGTTAGTGTTCAGTCGATGAATATTTCTTGCCAATCAGTCTTTTATACCACTACCACATCTCCACAGCTTCTCAACTCCAATGCCTGGCTCTCGCACAGCTTAGGCCCCTCAACATTGGCTTTTCATCTATCGCATAACGTACCGTCTTCAACAACTGTTTTCTCCAGTGAAAAACAACAAAAGGAGCGGCATGCGTGAGAGTGGAACTTCATTGGCGTTTCTCGCACACCGCTGCCATACAGTCTGCTTCTGATTTACTATTCCAGCACTAAACTCTGTATACATTATTATACATGGAAATTTCACAAAAATGGTCATTGAAAGCATGCAATGAAAAACTGTTTACAGTTTAGCCTGAATATGGAAAACGCTTTGGAAATTGCCCTTGAAAGACAAAGTTGGATGAATTTTTTTGTAAATTAGATCCTTTTATCTGTGATCCATTCTGCTCAAGTGAAACTTATAAGTGCTGGCATATTAAGTATAGTCTTCTGCATAGTGTTCTTTTTCTTCCATATAAGTTTGTTCTCTTCCAGTTTAATGGCCAGATTTACTAAACAGGGCAAATTAGCGTGAGAGCGCAATTCCCCCAAAAAAGCTTGAAGTTCTGCACGTGATCTATTGACACTGTAAATAATGGCGCAAATACCAGTAAATTGACTAGTGCAAACCTTAGTAAATCACCTTGCATGATTCATTGAAATACTCCCATAAATTGCGTCTGAAAGGGAAACTCCTAAAAATGCATATGCAATAAGGTCAGCCGCAAAAATAACCCCGTCCACGCCTTTTCAGCGCTAGTTTTTCACTGCGTGTCTTTAGTAAATCCTGACAATAGCTAGCGCAAGCTGTTAGTAAATCTGGCCCTAAGCCATCTTTTCATGTATTAAGTCAGTCTAGTCTTAACTGGATTCCGTCTTTTCTTAGTTTGTGCTGCTATTTTAGGTTCTCTTCTAAGACCAGTTTTGTCCAATAATCTCATTGCAAATGGAACAGAACATTGTCTGATTCTAGGCTGCAGTTAATGTAATATAACAGCATGTAATTGTGATTTGCACAATCTCTGTCTCTCTTCCAGCTCATTATAGAGGTAAGATGGATAACATTTAAGATGTCACTCAAAGAAACACTTTAAAGCAGCAATAATTCAAAGCATTTAGATGGGGGCAGACACAGGTCAAACATGCATTGAGATGAATTCAATCATTGCTAGAATGGCTTTGCCTCCACCTTGTTTCATTTAAATGAACATCTTACAGGAGTGAATAAGTCTGCTGATCCATTTTTATTCATTTCTATCTCCTTTACATATAATTGATTGGATGCAAGGTTTTATATATACGGGGGCACCTGCAAATAAATAACATTCAACCTATTCTCAGAACTAACTTCACTTTTCTTAATCATTTAATTTATTGTACTTTTACCCACTAAGGTCAATTATATAGTGATATATGAAATAAACACAGCTGTGATTAATCACAGTAACTAATAAGATTGTGTCCACTTTATTATAAAAAATACTGTGCAATGTTTAGTCAAATCTAAAATAAAATTAAGCATTGACATTTATCAAAACATCAACAATATGTATATAAACTATGAACACCCTAACCCTAACAACCAGAAAGTGTCTAAACAACCTTTACCAAATTTTAAACTATTACAAACGTGTGTTTGTGTGTGGAACATTTAGCCCTAAAGATAATACAGTATATATATATATATATATATATATATATATATATATATATATATATATATACATATTCAATTGGCTTTATATTTTATACATTTTTGTGGCCACTGTATTTTATAAGGTTCAGTGTTTGGTAAACTCTAAAATGAAATTGAGCATTGGAAACATGGATCAAAACACTTACAATAGTGAACAAACGTTTATGGGCCTGCAGACCCAAAAGAGTATTCCTTCCTTTCACATTCTCCCTAAAAACCCCATGCCTTTAAATTTGACCACAAGCCACTTTTAAAACTCAGTTTTGAGCCTGAAAAGCGAGGCTTTGGAGATGACAAACAAAAAGGGCCATACTCGGGCCTCTAGCCCAGGGCAGAGCGAACTTCGCTGGGCTGCAGAGAGGCCGGAAACACATGCGGCTCTGTGGCACGCTAACTGTCACTCCGTATAGTGGGCTTTTCTGCCGACGGGGGCTCGGAGTATAATGCCTGCCATTTTCCACAGCCAGTCCTTTTGAATAACTCAAAAGAAACATCCACTCTTCTCCGACGGAGGGTTTGAAAACGAGAGATCAGGGGAACGGCGGGAGGGGGGAACGGAAGATATGGCTCTCAGAGCTATTCTGTGAGTTAATTACGTGTGGACAAAAGTGGATTCCCTGGCGCAGTTGGAGCTCTGCTGTTGTGAGGCTGGTGGCAGGGTTCTGGAAAGCTGTAAGTGGGCCAGAGGCTCAGCTAATTGACAGGGATATGAGGATTTTGCAATCTATGTGTTTGTGTGTGTGTGTATTTTGTCCTGCTGTTTAAGGCTTAATGCCTTGTTTTTCTAGCATGCGGAAACATGTTTGCGCGTGAAAGCATTAGTCGTCCTTCTATATTTTAAGTGCTCTGTGTGTGCATGTGTTTTCATCTTCTGCAAGTTAAGCCTCGTCCCTCAGAGGCCAGCCAAACTACAGGCTGCTCTTTTGCTCTCTGTTTTCCAGATAGGTGTCTGTGAGGCAGAGCTGAGCGTAGCGGGTGCCCTAAAATCATAATCAAGATTATCAGATAAATGGCATTTACAGAAGAGTGTCACATGATAACATGTGACCCAGGAAACTGCAACACAAGTGTCAATGTCAAATGACGTTGCTATTATTCACACTGAGAGAGAAAGACTGCACAAAATGACAAAATCACTGATAATAAGAACATATTTAAAGGGATAGTTCACCAAAACATGAAAATTCTGTCATCATCAGCTTGTCATTCCAAACCTATGTGACTTTCTTCTGTGAAACAAAAAAAATGTAATCATTGGGGTCTAGTTTTTTTTCTTTTTTCCTTTCCACAGTAAAATAAAAAAATAAAAAAAGGGTGAGGGTGAATAATTTTTGGGTGAACTATCTATATAAGTTTGCATTTTCCATTGGCATTCACTGAATAAATGTCAAAAACAGACGAAATACAGGTATTATGTGAATATTCCTGGATATACTATTGGGTTGTGGGACCTACAGTATTACATACAACAATATAGTTTATAACTGTCTGTCTGTGTGTGTGTGTGTGTGTGTGTGTGTGTGTGTGTGTGTGTGTGTGTGTGTGTGTGTGTGTGTGTGTGTGTGTGTGTGACAATTTAGCATATCAGAAAGATTTCTGAAGGATCATGTGATCCTAAAAACTAGAGTAATGATGATGAAAATTCAGCTTTGCCATCACAGGAATAAATAACATAGCTATTTTAAAATAGAAAATTATATATAAAATCACACCAACCCCAAACAGAGTGTAATAACAGCAACTGTGAATATACTTTTCTTGGGTGTTGTTAAACAAATACAATTACACCAAAGGAACAACTCTCCTAATATCTATAGCACTTGATAAGAGCTGCCAGCTCACAGTCATCCACTTTTTTGTCAACTTTTCAATTCTGACAGCTCCTCAGCTCCCAATGGCCTTATGGGATAGCAAAATGTCCACTTGTTTCACACATCACAATCTCAGCAGATGTAGTACATCATATTGATATTGTTCACATACTGTATCATGACATCCTGCTGACATATTGCATACAGTGTGCAAGTTCACAAACTGAGACACAATTCCTCCACATCTTTGCAACAATGGGAATGCTTTGTCCCTCTGTGAATGTCCCTGTTTGTTTCTCCTGCATCTAAAATCAGCCTCTAATCAGCATCACACTATTTCTTTTAGTGAGATTAAAACCCCTCTTTAACACATTATCTTGTCTTTATCCACAGACGCCTCATGAGTTTCATATTTTCATTAGGAGGCATCCGCACAAGAGAGGGTTGTTCGTTTCACCAGACACCACTGAAAAGAAAAACGAGGGAGACTGTTCTTTTCTTTTCAGTTAGTGCTGTCCATTTGATTCAATAACCTGGACTGTCCTTTAAGACTCATTAGGCTGCTGATCTAATGTTCTCTCTGTCACTTTCTCTATTTCTTTGCACAGTGTGGACACCTAGACTCAAGTTATGAGATCTGTGAGATCTATCATCAAAAGTCACCTTTATATGACCCCAAAAAAGTGTATGGACATTCACAGTAAGCCACACTAAAATATCCAACAAATGGCTTGTGAAATATTAACACTTTTTAGAGACTATAACTTTCTTTGCACAGTGTGGACACCCTCAAGTCATTACATCTATCATCAAACATCACAAAAATGTATATAGACACTTTACAGTAAGCCACACTAAAATATCCAACAAATCCAAAATAATCTTGTTTCTCAAGAAAAAGCATCTAAAAGATGTTTAGATATTTTATATCACAACTCAAAAGTAGGAAAAAAGTATTTGAAAACGTTCTGGTTGTCACACATTAGTTGGACATCATCCTAGTAAAGGTGTTTGGGACCATATGACCTACAGTGCAGCGTACTTGCTGACAGGCAAACGGAATAATTTAGTTAGCAAAAGTAACTTTTTAGCGCTTTCCATTGGAAATTCCTAGCAAACTGACAGCATAACGCCCTCTAATATCATTAAGCGAGGTAACGCAGCAGTCAGCTCACGAGTGCTTTAGCTGAGCTTACGAGATGGGCGAGAATGAGCCGGTAGAGCTTCAGGAGGACTGAGGCCGCTGTTGACCTGGTTTGCTTCAGTAACCTCAGTGTTGTGCTGCATATGCTTTCAGCGGTGCTGCATCAGTGAGCCAGGACAACAGAGTGTACAGTAACACAACAGCAGGAGAAGAAACATGTCAGACATGGTGCAATGAGGTGCGGCGGAGTGATGTGTGTATTTATTACCCGATTTCTACATCAGACTCTGCCCACACCCACCAGTTCACCATCTTACATTCACATATGAAAGAAAACTCACAAATGATACCCCTTTAATATCTCAAATGTTTCTGAAAGCAAATTAAATACAGTCCCTTGATTTTTCTCTTATTAACTCTATTGCACGTATCTTCTGAATTATTACATTTAAACGACGTTTCTAGTTTCAAAAGACACTGTTTAGATTTATCAAGATACAAATTTTAACTCTTAAATATAATAAGATACTTATTATTATTATAATATAATATAATATAATAAAGCAATATTTATTTATTTTTTTTTTGGGGGGGGGGTGCAGAAACTACTACTACTATGATAGGGCAAAAATAATAATCATCATAATAATAATAGTTCACAACCAAAGACAAAAATACCCATGATGCAAATTCTCTGCAAACTCTCACTAGTGTTGAACAGGTATAGGTGGCCCCTTATGGTGCTTAAAAGCACTTGGGGAAATAATTAGTCTACCGTTAGAGCTCTCCAGCTATGATTAATTGAGGAGAGATTAACTAGCATAATTTCATTCTGCCGACTATCTCACTGCCAATTACCTAATGTGACTCCCTCTCTCGGCATCTCTCGCTCCCTCTCTCTCATCAGAAGGCATCACGAGTCTCGGAAATGTGGCGCTGACCCTCATTTTCCTGACTTCTCATCTATCTGTCATAAAAAAGAGCGAGTGTGCTCATATGCATACGCAATCACAGCGCTGACATGTCTAGCTCTCTAAATTGGAAAACCAGAAGACATTTTCACAGTCCAAAAAACTACAATTATACATTGTGCATTTGAAAAGACCAGTGCGACTGCAACGTTCTTAAAGCTAAAACTAAAGTAAATGCCGTTTCCCCCAAATTACTGTGAAAAAACATTTCAGCAGTCAGATGCATTGCAAGCGCTGACACATATATTACACAATTTCCATGACAAAGAGTATGAGTGATAGGGTGAGAAGCATTCAGGAGGTGGACAGACAGTAAAAATTGAAAAATTGTAACATATATATTAGAAAATGGTAGGGCTTGAGCTAAGATTGACTCTGGTCCAAAAGAGAGACAGATATATAGAAAGTAAGAGACAGACGAGGATTAAAATCTCACATGTTTGTGGCTGTGTGTGTGTGTGTTTTTCCCTCACTGTTGGTCTTTAGACTTCGTCTCATTGGCTCAGAACTGGGTGCCTTATCGCACGTTCCCAGACGCACACACACAATAGCCTATTTTACACCATTAAATGCGTATTTGTCAAAATACAATTTCAATTAAATCCCACAAACCTACTGGTTTGTGCTTTGCTCCACTTACCACAGAGGAAACGGAACAGAGGAAGGAACTCTCTCTCTCTCTCTCTCTCACTCATATATATATGCAGTACACAGACAAACATAGACAGAAGACAGCGCGAGAGAGAGAGAGAGAGAGAGAGAGAGAGAGAGAGAGAGAGAAGGAAAATGAAAGACAGAGAGACTGGGAGAAGGAAATCAGATTGTTTGAAGCACACAATGAAGGTTGACTGAATTTCCAAACTGTGGACGGCAAACAATTGTTTCCGCCGTGATTTGACACGGATGCAGCATTTGCTTGCATTTTTTAAATTAAATAACTCAAGAGTGCTGCTTTAAAACAAAGTGTCCTTACTTAATGCTACACCAGCTTATTGCTAATCGATTTATACATGGTCACAAATAAACAATTTTCCACCGCAAACCAATTTCGATGAGAAATGCTGTCGTGATACTTCCATTTGCATACATGTAGTACAATCTCATTTCATCAGTGACGTATAGCTCACCGTCCCTGCGGATATGGACTCATAACCTCTCTGTTAGTCAACCTAACTGGCCACACACTTCACCAATTTGCCTGAGCCGTGGACCCTGCATATATTTCTCATGAAAAGGCACCAGATTGAGTCACCATGTTTAATTCCCAGTATGCCAAGGGGTGTAAGAGGCTAATTAAGTAAATCGGAGGTAGAGAGGGTCTAGCTGCCTGCTCCAGATCTCAAGCACTGGAGGGTTTTGGCCCTTCAGGCCTGCTGAAATTGAGCGAAAACTTGCAAAATGAGCGGGGTTCATATTTCCGTGGGGTTAAGCCGGGAGGTCTTGATGAGACGTCCTCTCGGTTCTCAGTCTAGCACCTCATCAAAAGTCGAGTGAACTTTCAGAGAAAGTTCTCAGCCTAGACAGGCTTTGGTTTTTTTGAGGCTTTCATTAAGGATACATGAACTGGGCAAAGACACACATGCTGCACCTCCAGTGGCATATTTTCAAGGTTTTTAACAATGTGATTATCCGAAAAAAGACAAAATGGGAACGTGCGTGTATGGGCCCTGAGAAAATGAAGAACAACACATTCTTTTTGCCTGGATGCTGGCAAGCGTGGGAACAGATAATTGCTAAAGCATTACTGCGGCCCATTTTATTCTCTCAATTTAGCACCCAAAAAACTTTAAACTTAGCATCACTCCTGTTTAAAGAGCTCTTTGTGCAAAGACACACTTTAATTTGATGGAGCCAGAAAGGTGCCACATTAAAACCGTATACTAACTTAGCTTCAAAGTAATGGCAGAATAGCTTAATTCAGTAGTAGTTTTGCTCAGACTAAAGGCTTAAATTCATTTGCATGGTCCCATGATGTTAAACAGTGACATTCAGCCTGCAAAAAAGTAAAAAAAATACAAAAACACCAAATGTGATTTTAAGCACCTTTATCCCTCAAACAGCCATTATGTCATTTTTTTTTTTTTTTGCACGATTTGTGCATGAGCCATATTTCCATTTAAATCAGAAACTTGGTGGACAACACTACCAATCCTCAATTATATTATATTATATTATATTATATTATATTGTGTAATATTAATGAATTAATGAAAATACTACTTGAATTAAAAGTCAAATTCTGTGTCGAAATAATAAATAATTCTGTAGCCTCATTACATTTTAGTTCCTCAATGATTTTGACCTGCACATGTGGCTGATATTCCTTTGCGAGGGTGCACTGGGCACTTACAGGTGTGTGGTGTTATCAGAAATGACTGTAAGCGTGAAGATGTGCCCCAATGGTGTGTCTCTTGCCTGTAACACAGGTGGTTTGAGCTAAATCAAGGCCAGTGTCAGTGCATTGTCACTGCTGCACACTCCTGAGCTGGAACTAAGATATCAATAGCCCCTTTACTGTACCTGAGGACTGCTGGAGGAGGGAATGACACTATACACACACATAGTCCGGCCACCTGCCGTGAACGTGTACAGTATGTTAGTGCAGCGAATGCTTGAAGTTGTGTATAATGGCAGGTATGCTTACAATTCAAGCTAATGCTAATAGTTCCGTGTCTGTTTGTAAATCTACTACGGATACGGACATGGTGTAAAAGTTTGATAAAACTACACTGTATATTTAATCTCTCGTTCCAGTCATTATATATCAGGAAGCCCTCTGCTCAAGGGTTAACGCTAGCTAAGCTAACAGCTTAAAATCTCTGCGTGCATTATTAAACAGTTTTTTAGTCTTTTCACACCCAAGCTCATCAGAAAAATGAGCATACTTCATTAAATGCACTTGCACATGGGGTTTATGCCTGCGTGTCTGCAGCGATCAAAGCACCTTGCCACATCGCTTTCTCACATTTGACTCTGATTACTCTTGGCAAAGTGATTCAATTAAATCTCTCTCTCTCTCTCTCTCTCTCTCTCTCACACACACACACACACACACACACATATACACACAACAAAAAATAAATGGAAAGATAGAGAACACAGCAGCCATAAGGATGGTTTTATTAGCATGGGAGTTATAGTCTTCTAAACCAAACAGTCTATCCCCATTTAAAGCTGTGATTATGTAAACATGTCAGAATTGGGATGAAATGGTGGTCCAGCAATATATTTGCATGCTTGTTTTGAAGGGAAAATAAGGTGAGAAAAATATGTCAACCATTCTGCCATACCGTGGTATTTTGTACGTAAGAGCGTCGGTGAAAGGCTGTGCAACGCTTCCGGTTTCAGCCGCTTAGTTATTTTAGCCGTATAAAAACGGTCCGTTATGCTACTTGATATTGCAAATGGGTATTTGTTATCATGTCATTTAATTTATAAGCATAATCGTAAACACATTGGTTTGTAGTGTGAATACTTTTAACTTTTACTGCACAATATCTAAACATTAAAGATGCAATTAATTAAGAAGTAATATATAAAGTATATAAAAAAATGTATCATACTGAAGTGACTTCATACATAAATCAAGCCAATGGGGTAAGAAATATTAACTTTTTTTTACTTTTGAATATTTTGTTAACCCTATTGGCAGATAGATTATAATTTTTTAATAAATATAAAGTTCAGTCAGGAAGCTCTATTAATCGCTGATTGGTTCTTTCAGTTCTACAACACCAACCAATCAGAGGTACTTCCTAATTTACGTCGCTTTATTTATACTGTATCCCAGCCGCTATCAGCACGCCGCACAATATGAGAACTCCTATAATCCCACCTCCTCCCCAGCACCACCTGTAGAGATCTGCTACAGGGGGTTATATCATCCTGCAGCAGCCTTTCCTTGTTGTTATCTTGACTAAGCTGAACATTATGTATTTGCTCAGCAGCAGCAGCGTAGCAGATCTCGTCCGCCAAAATCAAGCCTATGTACATTCCATGCTCTATGCTAATAAAATGCTGGTTGAACGTTCGGCGTACGTCTCCGTTCACACCTTCAGGGAAGGAGGGTTAAATACGTAACCGAGACGTTTTCAAGTAAATGTATCTTGATTCAAGAATGTTTTGATATTTGTACTGGCAAACAAGACAAAAATTCAACGGCTTCAAATATATCAATATATTTTTGTAATAATTACATTTGTAATAAATAGTTTTATCTTTTGGTTTGCGTCCATCAGAAAGTAAAACAATTTAAAGTATTTAAGTCAGTAGAGTTAAGTCACTTGAAACAGAATACAACATTAATGCATGGTTAGGTAATATGTACTGTGCTGTTGTGTTTTATTTTTTACTTTTGACCGTGACATAAAATGACTCCTAGTGTGACATAAGGTCATTTTTTAGCCAGCTTTTGACCGTCCACCCCAGGAATGGATATTTAACACGCTTGAAGGTTTCTGTCTTTCTTTACTACCTCTCTCTCTCTTTCAGGTGGATTGATTTTTGTCCATTCCCACCTAGCAGTGCAACACTGATTCTCAAGCAGTGGGGCTGTGGGAAATATTTATCCTTATTGATCCAGGGGGCTGATGAGTCTGTTATGAACGCTGCAGTTCAAACAGTTTTGGTCCCACAAACATCTCTAAATATCAATCAGCTACGGGTGGACTGAGAGCCAATACTCGGATTGTTTGTGAATGCCAAGAAGGCTGAACCTGTTTCCAGGAAGCCAGATGAGATTTTCTTTCGACCCCTCATGCAAGAGTGCATTTCCGTGGATAAACATGTAAGATGTGTGTTTCCTTATAATTTCCTCTCTGTAGCACAACATTAAGGAAAGAGCAGACATTGAGAGACAAAAATTGAACATTAGCGGGGAGAAGAAAACATCTTCCTCGCGTAGATGAGGAGCTTCCTGCCTGTGAGCGTGGCAAGAGGGTAGCTGATAATTCCGTCTGCTGTCATGTCATTAAAAATTCAACACCTACAGGATATTTTCTGCATCAAACTTTCATGCCATCAGGTTGTCTCGACAGCACTGGCTTCACACACCCTAACGATGATAAAACTGATGAGAAATAGATGATCTTCCTGTGCGCTGTCTCTGATAAAGGCGCACATCACAGCGCGGGCTGACAGACAGAGTACAGTAGGCAACAGCGAGCTCGGAGAGAATGCATAAAGGTTTAAGGGGGCTCATCTCTTCCTTAGGTTCACCGTGTCTTCGCAATGAGAAACCACAAGGGAGACCTTAACAGCTGGAACCAGAAATGCAATCTGTTTCTTCTCGTTCGTATGCCCGTGTGCACACGCTAGCTGATTTAAGCTATCTGACTTTTAGCCGTCATACTCTTTTAAATCTTGGAGAAAAAGTCAACAAAGTCGATCATCTCTCAGCAATAAAACTATCCACAAGTTCTCCCGTGTGCAATTGTATTACGCAAGGTCATATGGAAATCTGTCCCGTTTCCCGGCCGGCACACTGCATCACTTGTCATGCCAGCATAATAAACAACAGCAGAAAGAGCTTGATGAATTCAGCAGAGCACAGCGTTCAAAAGGCTAAGCTTGTGAAAAGTGACTTTACTTTAGCAGGAGAGTAAAAAACGAGAATGTTAAACATGCCCGCCATCAAACTAAACCTAATAAAACATCTGCATTCACAGCTTATTGCATAAGATAATGTGCATTAATTGTTGCTCAACAGAATTACTGGTAATTGAAGCAGATTTTATATGAAAAATTTTAAATGCAGTATTCCGCCTAAAAGCATCCTTATACTGCACCCTCATTTATCACTTGAAAAACGCAGCGCATTAATCAGAATGAAATGTTGCTTTTATTTTTATTATGAGCTGAATGATTTGGCTCTTTATCAATAGCAGTAGTTGGATGGGATACAAAATAAAAAAATAAATAGTACCCATGAAATGGCTCTAATAGTAGCGTGAGGCTGTCATTATAAAAAGCAATAGATTTTAACATTGCTGACGCACCACCTGAAAATCTAATAAACAGTACATTTCCCTCCATATTCCGTGCGCAGTGAGTGAGCTGCATAGAGGATGGTAATGTGTGAGGCAATTTAATAAAACTTACTCTTGGCTGTAATATTGCACAATCAACACGGTCCATTGAGGGGGGAGGAAAGGTATGCACACAGAGAGAATCATGCCCTGGCAAATGCCTTGTGCTAAAACTTCCATATAAAAATCGAAGTTGCATCAAAATTCATATAGTGTGAGGGAACTGCTTGATGTACAAGGCATGTACAGTATAAATAGTGTGAGCAATCAGATAGGTTAGACATTACAGATATTTACCATGGCAACCATTCTGATAGAGGTTCACTAAAATACCTTATAGAAGGTACTGTGGTGATAGCATAGAACAGTGAAAGCATCATATGGTAATACCATGGTAATGAATGGTAATGAATCATGTGTATGCATTAAAGGTGTTTTATAGAATCCTTGTGATAAAGAAGTGCAATTAATTGTATTGATTGTGCACTTTCACTTGTGTATTTCAAATCTTAAAAATAGCAGCTCAGTTATTTAAAGAAAACCTGTTTTATATAAAATAATATATAATATAATATAATATCTTTCATGACTGTTTCTTAACACACCTAATAATGTCTTTGTAATAATGTCAAATTAAAAGTTGTACTTTAAAATCAATTTTAAATACTAGTTTGTTCATGCTTTGAAGAAATATTTTGCTGTGTTGATACTGTACATACTGTACTAAAGCAAATGTAAAGTACTTGATCATAATTTAACAGTAGTGTGTGTGTTATTCAATATTATTACATTTAAACCTAATATATTGTAAATGTCTGAAATTGCAGCTTCATCATTACAAATGTTTAACTACCAAATATAAATGCATGACATACATGTTTCAGTAGAAATTACATTGATGTATATATTATTTTACCATAAATGTTTGTCAGTACACTTTAACCATATTTCAAAGAGAATAGAAGTAATTATGAAATTGCATATCAAAAATTTACATTAAGTCCTGTTTAAGTATAGGTCAAAAAATGCAAGTTGTTCAAATAATTGTTTAAATTAATTAAATTAAGTGCAATTAAGTGTCCAAAAAAAACATTACATTCATTCAAGTACATTCTTTTACAGTATATCACTTCTGTGATAGTACATATTAATAACTTTTAGTTACTAATGTACATTTTATGGAAAAAAAATAAAAAATCCAAGCAGCCTTGCCGTGGTACGTATGCTCACCATAATGCTAGCGCAGTAGGGCTGTGTGGAGTGTATGATGTTCATACATGATTGCTCTAGCTGTCTCCTGGTCTGTCGCATTCACTGACATTTACAACACAGCCCAAGCTGCCAGTGTATAATTCACCCTGGGCCATGGAGAGTGTATATTTAGGGCAGGCCTATCTCGGTCAGCCCCTAAAACATTCTCGCTAAACTCTCTCACACTTGACTGAAAGCCATGTCCAAGCTAGCGCCTAAACATGACCCTACGCCACTGTGGGCGAGGAGCTGCCCACAGAATGACAAACTCTTTTCTCACTTTCTTCTCAGCCTTCAGCCTTTTTTGTTCCTTTTTTCCATTTGCTCACGTGGAGATTTGCACATTTTCTTCACATTTAAAGGGTTAGTGGATTTGGATATCAACATTATGCCGTAGATGAAGGCATAATGGACCGCAGACGAGCTCCTGTGATAGGTGGATCATCTCCCACCTAATAATACAGACACACTAAAAGCCATTAACTAGAGGAAGGATTCGAACTTTCCCACCCGCATTACTTCAGCAACGAGAACGGACTAACAATCAGAACAGGGTCTCAAGAATGCAAATGAGCACAATGTGGGAAAAAAGCTACAGCTGGAAGTCATGGAACATATCATTTCTTTCAACTTCTCTCCTACATTAGCATTTAATTTTCTCCATCACTTAAGCATGCTCATTATATATATTTGCTTCATAAGAAATGGAGAAAAAGGCGCTTGCTTAATTTGTTCTCCTCCCTCAAGGGCTTGGCTAATCTATTGTATGGCATAAAGGGCTTGTATTGTCGTACACTGTTGGAGGGGGTGCGAGTGCATTAGTATTATTAAAGGAATGATGAAAAGTGACTCCATCGCTCGCCGATGATGAATCACTTGGCTGTCTTTTCAGAGTCAAATGACACGGGCTGGTGAGAATCCATGTGATGTGGCAGGGTTTGACCCTGCGCACACATAAAAAAAACAAGAAATCCCCCAAATGAAAAGAGCAGCTTTTTACAAAACAAGACATACGGCTGTGCAAGATTGCTCACGATTCATCTGAAAGTGCTTCAGAGCTGCTAACGCAGTTTCACAAACACATAAACTGTAAGTAAGGATGCTTTATTTTCCTCTGTGTGATCTTTCGAGGCAAATAAAATATTAATAGAGCTGGAGTGCAAGTATGTGATCATTATAACAATTTCTCTACTTGTGGAGAAAAGGAAAACATGGAACAACTGGAAATGCTGACATGATGAAAACGAGATATGGGACATGGAGAAAGACAGTGAACGTGACCCAGAAAACAGGGGTCTGTGCTATTGCTATGTTCTGAGAATTAGTCAGTTATAATAATTATCATAATTAAGTTTGTACGAGATTGAAACTGTAAGATAACATACAACTTGGTTCACACTAGAAGGTTTTTTTTCCAGCCCAGGCTCATTGGAAAAACGTACCTGTGGCAAAATTCTTGCAAAACGCAAAATACTTCGCGTCGTGCACGTTTCGCGACAGTTTCAAAGTAACACGTCCAGTGAGTGGCGCTAAAAGCATGTTTCGTTTTTTCCACAACAGATGAATGTAAATCTGGCAACGCTTTATTATGTTGGTTTTTGTACGTATCACTGCAGTTCTGAATTGAAATGTCCGGTGAGTGACGCTAAAAGCTTAAAGCTCCATCACGTTAAATAAACGTACACCTACACTAAACCCTAAACCTACCCGATAGTGTTAACAAAAGCAAATGTGGCAAAAATGCAATCGTAACCATCCCATTTTAGCTTGTGTTTTGAACCCTTTTCTTTGAGCTCTTATCGTGACTCCTCTTTCACAGGATTCGTACCCAAGCTCTCAGCATTGCAAGTGCAATTCTGTACCAGCTGAGCTACAAAGCAAGCTTGGTATGTCAGAAAAAACGAAAATATGGAGCTGGTTAAGTGATGCATACTCCAAAATGTATTTGTTTACAAATCATGCACTATGGTAAAAAAAAAAAAAAAATGTTGAGGTTTTGAGGCCCGTATTGTAAAGTGTTACCGATAAAAAGTGCTTGCTGTTTTACTGTCTCCAGTGTTCATTTCTGTTGGAAACTGCAGTGATATGTATGTATTGGTACGTATTTTGCGCATTTCCCCCCCTATTACTTTCATAGTTAGGTTTAGGGTTTGGTCAAGAAGTTGGACTTTATGGTTTGGGTCGCCATCTTGTATGAATTATAATGACTTCAGGATGCATTATTTGCTTGATTGTGCTCAAAACTAGTCATGTTTCTAACTTCTCACTGTCTGTTTTTCAAGTTAAGTGGTTTAACTTAGCGGTTAGCAAAAGCTGCAGAGCGTTTTGCACCCACTGCGCTGGGGATGGCTACCATTATCTGCTTCCATTTCATTATTTTTGGGCCACCGCTGGCTATAGGACATTTTAAAGATTTTCCACAGTAAAGTATGGTAGAAGTGAGAGACTGAAAGGACTTTGTTCTGTATTACTGTACCATTAGCTGAGAAAGCTTTTTCCACTTAGAGTGTCTGGAAGAGGTGTACAGTACAGCAAAGCCAAGCAAGCTATCATTAATATTGGACAAGCTCGAGATTTCCTGCATGCATTAGTGGCGAGATTTATTGACGTCTTTGCGTCACAGATGTGACAGGTGCATGCAGGTACTTATTCAAGAGAGAGCACTCTGAGAATGTTCTGTCAATGTTGTTCACTGGTTAACGGAACGTTTGCCAAAGGGTTCTCACTGTGTGTTAGTTTTGCGGCAAGCTCTGAGCTGTAAGTCACAGCAAAGCAAGACCCACTGTCTTACAAAAGTTACAATAAGTCTGGATCAATTTATGCTTTTCACCTCACAACCATCAAGCATTTATATAAATGCGTAAAAACTAAAGAAAAGAAATAAAAGACGGTTAGCTTGATGTACGAATTTGCAGCAGTTGTGAGGCAAGCTCCCTCTCTCTTCACTGAGAGTTGGTGTTTACTGAAGGAAGAGCAAATTCTGCCCTGTGGCCTCCCCTACAGATGATAATGGAACAGAGTTGCCCCATAAATATGCCACATTAGTGCCCGCTTCACATTCCGCCTATCAGACACAACACAGATAAATCCTTGTCGCTTCACCCTCAAGGACTGAACTAAAGCCGTCCATCATAAGACACTTTCCCACACAGATACACACAGTGCTCTGGAAGAGAAGCCTTTTCTAACCTTTCACTATTTAAATGAAGTCTGCCTTTTGTCGCTGTTCAAGACAACATTCAGAGAGAAGGCCAATAACTGTGATTTTTATTTTATTTTTGTAGGAAATTGGACGTATGTGTCCTCAGAAATACAAGAATACAAAAGCACATGCACATTAAACCATGTCCTGCCCCAGGCCTAACACTCTCTTCTTACTCTCTTCTTATAATTGATTTGTATGATAGTAAATTGCTCCCAATGGCTTAATTGTATCAAAGCTTTAGAAACAGATTAGTGCCTAAATCTGATCAACATCACTAAAAGTAACATTATACTGTATATAATAAAGAAAATGATAGGATTATAGGATAAGAGCACTGAGTACTTATATGTGAGAATTTTTAAAAATTCTGAATTTGTGTTACAGTTATCTGCCATTGATCTGACAGCGCTGTCTCAAATTTACACTATTGGTTGAGCCATAGTTGCTTTCATGAGTTCGCTCTTACATATAATCAAATAGTATCAAATATGCATATTTGGCATGCTGTCCGAGGAGAGGGCTCCGAGCTCGGAATTTGGCCCGGACCCAGAGCACCCCCCCCCCTCCCTCCTATCCCAGGCTGTGATAGGAATAATCAAGAGTGAGGAGTTGGAGTGGAGGAGGAATGCTGGAATACTCTCGTGGAACAGAGGTAAATCGGCTCTATATAAGCCTCCTCTCATGCTGATTGGGTAGATTATCTGAACGTGCTCCTCCCAAATATTGTTAATAAATACATTATACAGTATATTCATATTATTTTAATTTTAGTCATTTTTTTGTTGTTGCAATTTATATTATAATTTATTTATATTTCTGTTTTATTTCTAATTTTCATTTATTGTAAGTTTTTCATCTAATATTATTAATATATTATTGTATTTCAGCTTTATTTTATTTAACAAACACGTTTTTAACATTTAGTTTTAGTTACTGTGTTTCTGTGACCCTGGTCACAGAGCCACACTTTTTGGGAAAATATGGCTGTTGTCTCTGCATATTCAACTGGGTTAAAAGTATTTGAACATTGAAAAAAGAATGCATTACATTATAGTAATATTATTGGTTGTTTGTTAGTTAATCTGAGGTTGCTAAGGATGTGAATTAAAAACAGAAAGATAAGCACTGCTGTTTTGTTCACAGTTCACAGTTGCAAGAAAAAGTATGTGAACCGCTTATAGGATCTGTGAAAATGTGAATAATTTTAACAAAATAAAAGAGATCATACAGAATGCATTATTTTTTTATTTAGTGCTGTCCTGAATAAGATTTTATTTATTTTTTTACATATAGTCCACAAGACAGAAACATTGCTGCTTTTTTGTTTTTGTCTTGTGATGGTTGTTCATGAGTCTCTTGTTTGTCTTGAGCAGTTAAACTGCCTAATGTTCTTCAGAAAAATCCTCCAGGTCCTGCAAACTCTTCAGTTTTCAGCATCTTTTGCATATTTGAACCCTCTCCAGCAGTGACTGTACGATCTTTTCACACTGAGGATGATTGAGGGACTCAAACACAACTATTAAAAAAGGTTCAAACATTCACTGATGCTCCAGAAGGATCAGCCAGGATGAAGATGTCCAAATTTTTCTTATTTTGTTTAAATATAATTTTTTTTCATTTAGTACTGCTGCTCAGAAGCAACAGAAGACACTTACATGTTTCCCGGAAGACAAATTAAGTACAATTTACCTTGATCTTCAAATTAAATAAGTTTTCACCCCACGAGTCTTAATGCATCGTGTTTCCTTCTGGAGCACCAGTGAATGTTTGAACCTTTTTTAATAGTTGTGTTTGAGTCCCTCAATTGTCCTCAGTGTGAAAAGATGGATCTTAAAATCATACAGTCACTGCTGGAAAAGGGTTCAAATATGCAAAAGATGCTGAAAACTGAAGAATTTGCAGGACCTGGAGGATTTTTCTGAAGAACATTAGGCAGTTTAACTGCTCAGGGCATACAAGGGACTCATGAACAACCATCACAAGACAAAAAAAAACAGCTGTGGAGCATCCGGTTAACAACACACAGTATTAAGAATCAATGGTTCATACACTTTTAAATGGGGTCTTTTTAATAAATTCAGCTATTTTTTTTTGTCTTGTGGACTATATGTAAACATTTTTTTATGTAAAATATCTTATTCAGGACAACACACAAAAAAAATAACATGCATTTTGTATGATCCCTCTTATTTAGTTAAAATTATTCACATTTTCATAGATTCTGCAAGCGGTTCACATACTTTTTCTTGCAACTGTATGTAAGATAGTATGGCTCCATGCATTACAAACTGTGCCTTTTGTTCTCTTGGAATTAGTATAGGATTAAAAAACAAATGCAAATTACATAGCAGGCTGAATATGTGAATCTGAATTGCTAATTCAATTTCTTGTTTCTTTATCAGAAAGAGGCTTTCTCTCATTCCTGTCTTGCTGATTGTATGGAAAACACGCCGTGTCGTCCTTGAAAACTCCTCATAGTTTCTACTCTGTCTTTTACTTTCTCTAACGCCGTGGAACATTCTCACACTCCCTCCTAATTTAAACAGCAATGCATCATGGGTATTGCATCCAGCTTCGATCAATGATGGCTACAAATATCCCAGCAGCTTCTTTTCCCAGGAAATGGCCTCACTGTTCGTATTGTGAACGAGAAAGTGAGTTTTGTCACCTGTGATAGTGAGAGAGATGGGGTTGAAGGGTAATTTCCTTGTATTGTACTGTGCTTGCATGGTGAGCAATGTGACTTATTAAAGACAACCTGACAATCTTAATGCTCGTTCCTGGTCTTATTGACCATTCCAAATAAATATATAGTTTTTATATTTATATATAAAAAAAATTCTTCTTTGGAAACTGTGATACATTTTGTGTGTGTGTGTGTGTGTAAATATATATTCAAATAAGCTTTTGTAACATTAGAAATGTCTTTACTGTCATTTATGATAAATTTTATGCATCCTTGCTGTACAAAAGTATGAATTTCTTTAAAAAGTCTTACTGACCTTGAAATTTAAATGGTAGTCAAGTGAAAATCAACTTTATACAATACAGATCGTTTCAAAGCAGCTTTACAGTGATAAACTGAAAAGTAACAAATCGATGCAAACCTCATCCAATACGAGACAAATTCAAATTCTGTTGTAAAGCAGTTCAGTGTTGATTCAGTTCATTTCATTGCATTTCAACTGCGTAAAAATGATCATCACTTTAGGATGCAAAAAGAGCAGACCGCATGATGGACGCAGCTTCCATTTAACATTTTACTCCACAACAGGAGAATATGGGGGAAAGAGATGCTTTGCCTAATTTACTAATAACTTAAATCAATTATTAAATTAGTTCAATTCAGCAATAAAGCAGCTGTACAGAAGACAATATTGTCGTATTGGCTCAAATCAGTTCAGTTCAACAAATAGAGTTCTAAAGCAGCTCTGCAGAAGACAGTGGTGTCACCATCCAGGTAGGGTATATATAGAGAAGAAACCAATTTGAAATGATTCGAGCTTTGTGACATGGTGCATTATCCTGCTGGAAGTAGCCATCAGAGGATGGGTACATGGTGGTCATAAAGGTAGGCCGTGGCATTTAAACGATGCCCAATTGGCACTAAGGGGCCTAAAGTGTGCCAAGAAAACATCCCCCACACCATTACACCACCACCACCAGCCTGCACAGTGGTAACAAGGCATGATGGATCCATGTTCTCATTCTGTTTACGCCAAATTCTGACTCTACCATCTGAATGTCTCAACAGAAATCGAGACTCATCAGACCAGGCAACATTTTTCCAGTCTTCAACTGTCCAATTTTGGTGAGCAAATTGTAGCCTCTTTTTCCTATTTGTAGTGGAGATGAGTGGTACCCGGTGGGGTCTTCTGCTGTTGTAGCCCATCCGCCTCAAGGTTGTGCGTGTTGTGGCTTCACAAATGCTTTGCTGCATACCTCGGTTGTAACGAGTGGTTATTTCAGTCAAAGTTGCTCTTCTATCAGCTTGAATCAGTCGGCCCATTCTCCTCTGACCTCTAGCATCAACAAGGCATTTTCGCCCACAGGACTGCCGCATACTGGATGTTTTTCCCTTTTCACACCATTCTTTGTAAACTCTAGAAATGGTTGTGCATGAAAATCCCAGTAACTGAGCAGATTGTGAAATACTCAGACTGGCCCGTCTGGCACCAACAACCATGCCACGCTCAAAATTGCTTAAATCACCTTTCTTTCCCATTCTGACATTCAGTTTGGAGTTCAGGAGATTGTCTTGATCAGGACCACACCCCTAAATGCATTGAAGCAACTGCCATGTGATTGGTTGATTAGATAATTGCATTAATGAGAAATTGAACAGGTGTTCCTAATAATCCTTTAGGTGAGTGTATGTATATATATATATATATATCTATATCTTTAGATGGAATTAGATTTGTAATTATATATAGGTTAAAAAAAAGATTTAGTTTTTTTATTATGTTTAAATTGGTATTTTTCTAGTTAAACATCTTGTTTTGCTCAAAAAGACTCAAAGTTATTAAAGCAAAATGTGCTGAGATGTTGACATGTTGACTTTAAAACCAAACATCCTTTTGACTTCAGTCTATATAAAGCTTTAATGTTACTTTGACTCTAGCACTAAATATTCAAAGAGCTGACCATCACCTCATCACAAGAAGTGTCATCACCATGTCTCGGCCAGCGTAAAGGTGACATGGATGTAATCCTGCAGTCCAGCATTCTTCAATACAGCTGCTCTCTGTTGACTAAGGGCAGTTCTCCGGTGAGCCCGCAGGTCCCTCAAAGACGCCACAAACACTTCCATCCCAAAAAAGTCAATATTTGTCTGGTACTGCAGTTGAATACTTTATAAATTTGCTCTCTCGCCTAAATACCATCTATTCTGGATCGCACCACAACACAGAGTATTCGCCTTTATTGCCAGACTGAGGAAGGCCACCAACTCTCATCTGCCAACAGGAGAAGCTATTTCTGTCTCAGCTGCGCTGCTGTGCATCTGTCTGCGAGAATATATCAGCATTGCCCCTCTTTTTATGGAGAGCAAATGAAATGAAATTACTTTCATCTGTAAACTGTTTCCGTCTATGGCTTGCCGTAGACGGGAGTGAAATTGCATTTCTCTCTCCCTCACCCCTTCTCACACTTTCTTGCTCCCTTTTTTTCTCTGGTTCTCTCTCACCATCCAACCGTTGCTCTTTGGGTAATAGCGATTTGATGGAAAAGCTCCGTGAGAAGGCACAGATGGGGGACTAAGCATGGTGATCATGAATAGGGGACGGTTATTGTTTTTATTGATCTTTATAACGCATGGAGAGCATGTGATCACATCACCTTAGCATTCATCACTGTGCATTATCGATCACCCGCCATTATTGGCTAAAAAGCGCGAGCCAGGGTTCAAAGACGATGGAGCAGGTGTGAGCCAATCGTGGCCTGACTGATCACAGGTTTAGTGTGTTACACAGTCAATGAAATTAAGGAACCTGATGGTGTTTGAGGTCAGAGAGCGTGTGAATATGAGTGCATGGCTGCGTCCGAAATCACATACTCTCTTGAGTAGGTAATTACTTCAGGACTGCTAAAAAAGTATGTTCTATATAGTATGAATGTGTGTGGTATGAATGTAATCCGGACATACTATATTCGTCATGTTGTCATATCATGTGACCAGTTGTGTCGTTCACTGCCATTCACAAATCCTCTCCCGTGGCCTCATGGGATAGTAAAGTGTCCATTTTATACACACTTCAGAATCTCACCGGAAGTAGTAAGTCATCCAGGTACTTTTTGCCTGCTCCTTTATGAGTACTTTGAATTCAGACGTACTTTTTTTTTCGCCTACTATATAGTATGCAATTTCGTATGCAGCCTAGATTAGGTTTTTGTGTGTGATTGATAAATGAAACTTAATTTCCTATAACCTTGGTGACGTCATGACCAGATATAAACCACATCAAAGTGTCTTATGAGTTTTTGTTTTTAAAATGTATTTTTTTACTCTATATTCCCCCGTCCCCAGTATAAATATCTAAACATGCTTACATCAAGACACATTTACTTTTTAGAAGAAAAAAAATCTGCCAATGAGATAAGAAAATTCAACATAATTCATCAGGAAAACAAGTTATTTTTCTTAGCCCATTTGCTGATTTTTACCCGTTTTAAGCAAAAACTAAATGTTGATCATTTATTTCAGAAAACGTTCTAGACGTTGTCATTTTGCTTCTCAAGTTAATGTTTCTTGATTTAAGAATGTTCAGATATTTGTACTGGAAAACAGGAAAATAAGACAAAAATACTGAGGACGAACATCACGTTTTGCTGTGTTTTTCTGTATTGCTTACCATATAAAACATCTAAATGAAGATAAAACTAAATATTTATTTTAGAAGCGTTTTTTCGTAAGATATGATAACTTGATTTCAGAGAATATATCTTTTTTTAATCTTGTTTGAGCATAAACCTCACTAAAGTCTGTTTGTATTTCTGCTTAAACAAGAAAACAAGTCTTAATATCTGATGCAATTTTGCATCTCGAGTCAATTTTTCTTATTTTAAAAAATCCATAATATGGAAATTAAAAAAATCTTTTCATATTCCTTCACTAGAAATCAAGACTAAAAAACATCCTGTTTAATGCAGTATATATAGCTACTATATAAATCTAAAGTCCTTTCAATTCCTGTATTGTGTGTCAGCCTTTCTCTTACAAGAAATAAGTCAGATGACTCTAGGACCCCCACTAAGATTGATTCATTCCAGCTCCTTCCCACCGCATGTGTGCTCCAATCAGCAATATTTCACACTGACAGAAGGACCCCACAGCGGGCATCCACCAAGATCCCTGACTTTCTCCTCATATATTAAATTATTTCATTGGCTTACAAAAAGTTACGACACATAACTCTTCTGAACCCAATAATCTATGTATTTTTTTTAACAAGACTAAGCAAAAATCTAGTGGATGAACAAAAGCTCGTTGGAGATGTAAAACCCATCAAGCGCAATAATGGAGCCTGTTCTGTCTGTTTATTTATTTATAAGGACCTGTTATGCCCCCTGAATTAGAATGCTGTCTCCTGCTCTGGCCGGCCTGAGGTAATGGGTCGAGCATCAGCAAATATGTGTCGGGCTGGCAACGAATGAGGAAATATCTTGCGAGCACCACTGCGCCAACAATTACAGTACGTCTGCCCAGGCCTCAACGTCTCCTCCTGTCCCCTCCTTCCCTCTTTTCTTTTGTTGAGTGGTCTTACGGCCCCCCTAGCCAAACCTCCCGCACTCCCTTCTGCTTCTTCCTTTCATCTCACTATTCTGTTACTCCCTCTCATGTGGTGCAGAAAGCTAGCATTACTATCCCTGTTCAGTTGATTGACTCCATTTTGTGGCAGACACCTAGTGCATCACCCTCCCCTTTAGATAATACCTTATCATGCAACAGTTAGCTTGTAGATCCCCTGCTGCAAGTGAGCAAAGGAATGGAGGGGGGTTTAGCTCAGGCCACATTCTGAATACTAATGCACTCATTTTTCTTTTTATTCAATGTAATTCAGGGTCTAACAGCCCCCACCACCACCAATCTTTCCTTTCTGCCCCATGAATACTGCATCAGCTCTAACTGACTGTGCGTGCTGACAAAGAGCCCTAAGAGCCCCGAGTTTGACTAGGGTGAGTCTGTCTCTTTTCTCGCACTCTCTCTCACGTTGCACTTTCACCTTGCTCCCCATAGAATGAAATGAATTGGAATTAACAGGTCTGTCTCGAGCAATAAGTTTGACTAAGTAATTCTGAGAGCAATCAGGTGAATTAGCATTAGGAGAGAAGTGACATGGAAGGATACCGTCTGACACATAGTGTACTAAATCGTGTACGGACCCAGAGGGAATGAACCTCTTTTGTTGCTAGCGTTAGCTCTGGATGACGAGAAAATGCTTGGAGTTTACGGGTGGCAGGAAAGGTCAGAAAGATATTTTGGACATGAAGTACTTCTGTTGCTCTTAGTTTAATGCATGTATATTAACGTTTGCATACCATTTGTCGATTCTACATTATGTTAGTCAGTTTTGAACACTCTCAAAACAAAAAAAGTGCAACAATTTTACACAACTATTTGTCACTGGGGCAGTACCCATAACATGACAACTTTGTACCTTATTTACCCTTAGTAGTGCATTAAATGTACACATTACTACTCTAAGGTACTAATATACAACGTTTAGGAGTAGATAAGGAACAAAGTTGTCCCTTCAAGGCTACTGTCCCAGTCACAAGCTGTTGCACGCCTAAAGGGTGCAACTCTTGCACATTTTCTGTCATTAAAGGATAATAAAAAGCATTACATATAATGCACAAGATGAAATAACTGGATTTGCACATCCTACTCAAAAGTTCTTAATATCACATGTGGAGCATCAATGACTGCTTTTGTGATGGTTGTGCATGTGGCTTGTCGTCAGCAGTGAGGCAGACCACTGTTTTTGACAAAAAAATCTTTCAAGAACTGTGTGTTCTTTGGTTTCCCAGCATGCTCTGTACATTTGAGTTCTGTCAGTGTCTGAATGATGGCGAGGTCAGATGGTGAGGGATTTTTTAATACAAATCATTAAAAAAATAAATCACAAAAAAAATTAAAGGCAACAGAATATTAAGAACCAAGGGGTTTGTGAAGTTTTGAACAGGATAAATTGTGTAAATTCAGTTTTGTCTTGGCATGCGTTTAATTTGAGCTCTACAGCTTCTTCAGGGCAGTACTAAAAAATACTATTTTTCATGATTTTATCTTATTTGATTGTGAAGAGGTATGTGAACTAACTTGAACAGTTTTTAACTTATGGGCAAAATGTTTGTATGTATGTGTATTCTGAGAAAGTATGAAGTAAATATATATAGCAAACGAAAGGCATATATTTCAACCTCAAAAGCAAACTCGGCATCACTAAGCTGCAATCAAATTATCATTCACCGAGGTAAATCCAAAAGTTGTACTTTGGTCAGACTTTGAAGGTCTCAAAAGGGCAATTTGTCTCTGACTTGCCCAATTACTGTACTAAAGAACAAACAAATGTCAATACCCGATGAATAATTACTTTCATACAGACCTAATTAATCTTGCCAATTAATCCCGAGAGACGACAGAACTTTTTTATCTAGCTCTGATCGTCACAATCTATACAACCTCCGTGACCATAACTCAAACGTTCGTGACTCCTGACGCCAAAACAAAGCTGCTTTTCTTACAGTGCACACGCGCGGACACACGCTGAGCCTAATTAATGGACAAAGGGTCCTTAGTAGCAGCCTGTTTCATAGCCGTGATTCACACGCACTATCTTTGAGTCATACACACATCCGCTCGCAAGGGAAAAAGAAAGGAAGCGATGAATCGAAGGAATGGAAGAGGCTCTTGGCTTTGTAACTGAGAGTGATAGACACAGTATCTAATATTCAAGGTCCTTAATAGGTCAGGAAAAAAGCATACCTGGCAAAGTGTCGGATGTGAGTGATACAGTAGAGAGAGAGAACTGAATGAACTGCTCTTTATGTATTATGTACTTTATGTAGACCATCTGGTCTGAATAACTTGGTAAAAATGTTCCCTAATTAGTAACATTTTGTGAAGTCGCACTCTGTGGAAACATCTTCCTGGATGTCAAGGTTGATTATGTGTTTGAACAAAAGGTAAACTGTCTTTGCATTCGGTATAGATCGAGTGCTGACCTCCTACATAGTCTGCACTGCAGTTGTGTGCAGTGACGTAGTCCCACTGCGAGTATGAGCCATTTCATTTGCTGCAGTATGTGTGTGTGTGTGTGAAGGGGCAAAAATGTGTGACTGTTTCTACCTGCTTAGTTGAGTTTAACCAGTCACATTTTGTGAGTTTAACACTCTCTTACGCTCCTTTTTGTTACAGCAAATCTCTCTTCATTCATTGACTTTCTCCACGACTCATTTTGCTTTCATTCTCATGTCCCATTTTTTTCTCTCTGGCCCTGCTCTGCTCTGTTGATCCTCAGCACTTTGTGTTGAGGCAGATTCAGCTGCTGGCACACGGAACCGCTGCACATGGTTACCTTTCTGATTCAGTTCTCTATTCCCACGGTACCTCTCTCTCTTTTTCACTCTCTTTCTCTTTCTAACCTTCTTTCCTCTCTCCCTCTCATGGCTCTGTGAGCTCGTACGTGCATCAGTCCTGTTTTCCACCCCTTTTTTCTCCCTCTTTTTTATTCTCCCTCTCTCTCTTCTGCTGGTCGTCTCAGATGGAGAATGCTCCTCACACACTGCTGTGGAACAAAACGGACACTATTAACAAGGGAACACACCTATCTGTCTGCACACTAGAGCTGTCAGTCAAAAGCTCGGAAAATCGTGCCCTACAACTCTGCGATGTACTAGACATAATAAAAGTCCCTTATGAACACAGATACCAACCACTGTGAAATTATCAGAAAATTGGCCAGCATTTTAATAGGGATGCAATCCCTATCAAAAATATTACAATTCTACCCAACACTAACATAATATACAGTATATTATATAATGTTTTTAATGGTTTTTAATAACATTATGACAGAAAACAAATAAATGGTTGATATGTATAAATAAATAAAAAAACAATAAAAACTAAAAGCAATCATTTTAAATGCATCACAACATTACACTACAGTATGCATATATGCTAAAAAATAATTGTATTTTTATTTTTAAAGATTATCTAAGATAATCATGATGATGCAAACTTAATCGAAATGTAAAAATATAATAATAAAAAAAAAAATTGGCTTTATATTTAATACTTACCACAAAATTTTTTTTTTTTTAAATTGGTTGATAACCAATATGGTATCACTAGATCATGCAACCTTTACCGATTTGACATTTAGCTGATTGCCAGTGGAGTGAATAGTTATTGATTGCAGAAAAGTATTGATTTAAGCTAGGAATAATGATGATGGTGATGAAGACTATGATTAACCTAATTATTGTCATCATCGAAACAAAACGGCTAATAAATGTGTTTAATTCCAGAGTCCCTAAGGTAGTCTTCAGTGTAATGTTTTCTTTGTTTTTTTTCCCAGATTCCTTTGCAGCCCTTAGGGAACTGATCAACAGAGAATGCATCCTGCCTCCTGCCTAAACATTCCCCTAATGGGCTGTGAAACACACACACACACCAGTTATAAACTAAGGCCTCCTCCCTTAATTAAAGATCAGGGGAGAGGTGATAGACGTCAATGACTGCATGCGAGGGGTCCACCAGGTGTCTCGAGTCGCCTTTGGAGGTCAAACATTAAACCCTTGTGACACCTGAGTCGACAGACAGAAGCTCAATCTAAACATCTTTGCTTCCTTTGTCTCTAGCGATGTCAGAACAGCAGGAAATGAAATGTTGAAATAAAACAGCAGAATATAGGGTTCCATTTCCTCTCTTTCACAGATTCTGCCCCTCTTCCTCACGCGCCTCGAATTTCGCCTCATCCGTTCTCTTTCTATCTCTAAAGGCGAGAGGAAGTGGAGATAAAAAAGACAAAACAGCACGATACTCTCTCTGTAGACAATCAGTCAAAACCATTAAATATTAATTCCAAAGAGGATTGTGTTCTATTGTTGTGTGCTCTGTACAGAAAGCTGAGTGTTGATATTTTGTTCTCAAATTGCCATGTATTTTATCCATTTTCCTAAAAAAAAGTGGAAGAAAAAAGGCAGATTACCAAAATCGGAGACCATTGCAGTCCGTAATCCCCCTGTAATCCGGAGGTATTGATTGATGATCCCGGGGATGGTTGGAGGCAGAGCCGGAAAAAAAATAAGCGAGCATCGTTCCTCTTCCTAACGGGAATGGTATTTAGACCAAAGTAGCCTTGTCAAGTTGAA
The DNA here is from genome assembly GCA_039654625.1 of Rhinogobio ventralis. Classification (NCBI taxonomy): domain Eukaryota; kingdom Metazoa; phylum Chordata; class Actinopteri; order Cypriniformes; family Gobionidae; genus Rhinogobio; species Rhinogobio ventralis. Next base: position 19,020,519 of record CM077193.1, on the reverse strand, counting down.
ACAGAAAAGCTTGGAAATAAAAGGCCCTTTGCCATTCATCTGTGGCCCATTCTCTCTTTGTTCAAGTCTATCCGCGCTCTAGACAAATGCAGTGGCCGGTGGAACAGCAGATTAGATACATGACTCTCAAAACTCAACGTCTTTTGTTTGTACTGCCCATTCACAAATGGTTTAGCGAGATACGATCAATTGTAGGATTTCCATCAACTTCTGTTTGAGAATAGCCCACTGTATATAGGTGCCGCCATTAATCAGGTCACAAAGCCAGTGAGTGACATGGCTAATGGCACTGATATGTTCAGCCTGTTGTCCTGGCTGCCCTTTAACCCAGGAAACAGATGAGCATGGACGTTGTTGCTGACAACTGTAGCTATATTGTCCAAAAGAGGAAAAATCGATACAGGCTGTGTCTTAACAGTATCGCCCAGCTGTAGTGGTGGTCAGGCTTTCTAAAGCGGTCTATCCTCACAGCTAGTCCACTTATAGAACACCTGTGCCCTGAGCTCTGCTAGTGGCCATCAAAGACTTGATTTACAGACATCAGTCAATATCATTCATTGCCTCGCTCACAATCCCTTCACCTTATGGTGTTTTCAATCTCTTTAAAAAACCTCTCACCAGGTTTATATTTCAATGGTTTCTTTGAAGACTGTTACGGACACAAGCTGTTACAGATACTCAGAGTTAAGATCCAGGCAGCCTCCACAATGACTTCTTTTCACAGCAATAGTTTTTGAGCTATAAACCACATTTCTCAAAGCAAGAAAATACCAAAGCAAATGGCATGTGGAAACAAAGAATGATCGACCTTTTCTCAGAACTGACTTACTTTTTTTAACCACTCATTTTGCTATTACTTTTCACTAAACTGGTCCATTGTTTTGCAAAGGTATGAAGTCAATTCCACTCCTTTTTCTAGCCCTTTTACAGTTAGCATTAGCATGCTTTTCATATCTGGACAGAGATCTGACCATGCTTATCTGCATACTATACAAACTTCCATTACATAAGTGGTTGTGGTAACAAAAACATTTCCATCATATACCAAATTTTAAGATGAATAATTCAAAAAGCCTTCTTTTTATTTCTTGTATATACAGTATATATATATATATATATGTATCGCCTGTATCGTTTTTTCCTCTTTTGGACAATATAGCTACAATTGTCAGCAACAACGTCCATGCTCATCTGTTTCCTGGGTTAAAGGGCAGCCAGGACAACAGGCTGAACATATCAGTGCCATTAGCCATGTCACTCACTGGCTTTGTGACCTGATTAATGGCGGCACCTATATACAGTGGGCTATTCTCAAACAGAAGTTGATGGAAATCCTACAATTGATCGTATCTCGCTAAACCATTTGTGAATGGGCAGTACAAATAAAAGACGTCGAGTTTTGAGAGTCATGTATCTAATCTGCTGTTCCACCGGCCAGCATTTGTCTAGAGCGCGTATACTACGGTACATATACACTACCAATCAAAAGTTTGGAAACTGAACTATTTTAATTGTTTTTGAAAGAAGTCTCTTCTGCTCACCAAGCCTGCATTTATTTGATCCAAAATACAGCAAAAATTGTGAAATATTTTTACAATTTAAAATAACTTTTTTCTGTTTGAATATATTTTAAAATGCTATTTATTTCTGTGATTCAAAGCTGAATTTTGAGCATCAGTACTCCAGTCTTTAGAGTCACATGATCCTTCAGAAATCATTCTAATATGCCGATTTGCTGCTCAAGAAACATTTATTATTATTATCAGTGTTAAAAAAACAGCTGTGTACAATTTTTTTTTCAGGATTATTTAATGAATAGAAAGTTCAAAAGAACAGCATTTATCTGAAATCTAAAGCTTTTGCAACATTATAAATGTCTATACTGTCATTTGATCAATTTAATGCATCCTTGATGAATAAATGTATTAATATTATTCTGTTCTTATACTGTTCTTTTGAACTTTCTATTCATCAAAGAATCCTAAAAACATTGATAATAATCATGCTTTCAACATTGATAATAATCATAAATGTTTCTTGAGCAGCAAATCATCATATTAGAATGATTTCTGAAGGATCATGTGACACTGAAGACTGGAGTACTGATGCTCAAAATTCAGCTTTGCATCACAGGAATAAATTACATTTTAATATTTAAATATTTCACAATATTACTATTTGTATTGTTAATAACATAAATGCAGCCTTGGTGAGCAGAAGAGACTTCTTTCAAAAACAATCAAAATAGTACAATTTCCAAACTTTTGACAACCATTCAAAAATTTAGGGCTTTTTTTTATGTCTCTTATTCGCACTAAAGCTGAATTTATTTGATCCAAAATACAATAAAAACATTAACATTGTGAAATATTATTATTATTTAAAATAACTTTTTTCTATTTTAATATATTTTAAAATGTAAATTCACTTATGTGATGGCAAAGCTTAATTTTCAGCAGCCATTACTCATTCATTTTTTATTATTACCAATGTTGAAGATGGCTGTGCTGCTTAATATTTTTGTGGAAACCATTTTTTTTAGGATTCTTTGATGAATATAAAATTATAATGCTTTTGCAATGTACTTTTTTTTTTTCAAATAAACCCAAAGCATTTGACTTTGAAATGGCATTGTACATTTACAAATGTTTTTGTAAAATATATTATGCTTCTATTCTAAACATGTATTATTTGGCATTATTCATGTTTTGTTGCGCTCCTGACAACTCAGTCAATGTGTGTATATTTGTGAAAATGGTTAAATGAGAGACCCTTTTACACCTGCATTTTATGGTGGCCTACATGTCATACATGTGCACAACACCAGGTACATATTCTTGAAGACATAGTTCAAAACACACACAAACACAGCACCTCATTAGCCACCATCACTAGAGGTGTTAGGTGTCCTAGCACTACATGTATTTACCTGACTGCAACACAATACACCAAAGGCTAATGAGATCACTCTTTCCACAGCCAAATCCCTCTCTGCCTGCATCCTCCCCTCTTCCTCTTGCCTCAGTCTTGCCCATCCCACAAGAAACTCCCGTAGAGAAGGAGGAGTGTTTGTTTGGAAAGAGCTGTTGTAGGGTGTCCTGCCAACTGAGGGATCAGCATGCATGTGAGACTATAGTATGTTAATGTAAACATAATGTGTGTTATTATGTATATATGGCTGATTCCAATTCCTTGTGGAGATCTTGCTGTTTTTCCCTCCAAATAGAAGTTTTGGAGGGTTTACCGCCATTATGCCTCGGTTAAAGGGATAGTTCACCCAAAAATGAAAACTCTGTCATTATTTACTCACCCTCAAGTTGTTCCAAACTATTTATTTCTTCTGCAGAACACAAAAGAAATATTAAAGAATGTCTGTAACCAAACAATTGATGGACTCGATTGACTTCCATAGTATTTTTTTTCCATACTATAGAAGTCAATGGGGTCCCATCAACTGTTTGGTTACCCATACTCTTCAGAATATCTTCTGTGTTCAGCAGAAGAAAGACATTCATTCCAGTTTGGAACAACTTGAGGGTGAGTAAATAATGACAGAGTTTTCATTTTTCAGTGAACTATCCTTTTAAGTGCAAAAAACATGAAAGGACTGCCTGCACATGAGCACAAACAAATCGCATTGAAATCAGTCGCATATACAAACAGAAATCCACGCAAACAGCAACCGCCACACGTCCCTTAATCCCTTAAAGGGGGCTTAAGGACACGTCTCAGAGGTATGATCCCTGCAGAGGAGTTTGTACGTAATTAACACTGTCTGTGTTTTTGAAAGGTAGGGCCAATTACAAAGAAACAGAACAGAATACAGAGGACTTCAGTACTTAAGGATCAGAGGAGATTTGGAAAACAGCTGGGGTCGATTTAATGTTCTCATCATAATTCTAAAATCCATATCAAAGGGCAAGAATAATGAACACTGCAGCTACAACTTCAACCCTTCATTATGACGAATATTAAAGATAATTCTCACCTCACTTTAAACGCTTTGAGCTTACCCTTATTCTTTGGTAAAGGCAAACTTGGAAAAAATGAACATTTTGTTTGTCTTTTACTCACCCTCATGTCATTCCAAAATTATGTGACTTTCTTTCTCCATTGGAACGTAAAAGATATCTTGAGAGATTGCCCACACCCAACCCCCCCCCCCCCCACACACACACACACACACACACACACACATAAAGTGAAAGTCCATTTAAAAAATAATAATAATAATCTTCTTTTAGAAGTTTGGAATGACATGTAGGTGATTCAATTATGACAGAATTTTCACTTTTGGAGTGAACGATCCCTTTATAGCTGGTCAGTTTGTAAAGTATAGTTGGATTTTTGTGTCTCAAACAAATGAAAATGCAAGTTTAGTTGTTTACGTGTAAGATTGTAGCAGACAGTGGCAACGGTACATCTGCATTGAGCAGTGTAAGCATGGTAACAGTGGATATAAGGTGTTGCCAAGGCAACTAAGGTAGATGTAGAAGTGGAAGCAGGTATGGGCAGACTTGTCAGTTCATCAGAAACTACTAAATTAAATTTAGCGGTTTCTTTAATCATCTCTGATTTATAGAGTCTTTTATTCTTTGATTTCAGTGGACTCCCTTTTAATAACAGAGACAATGAATACCATCTGAGATGAAATAATTAAAAGTCTTCAAAGATAAGATACTTGTCTCTTTCTATAGTTTTATAGGCAGATTCAATGAAGCTCGGAATGACGGATGGTAAAATATGATTATGTGAAAAGCTAAATTAATTACAAGATGAACAAAGATACAACTGATGAATATACGGAAGATTGGTTTCACTCAGCCAGACTGAGATCAAAACAGATCTCAGTACAGTGTGGACTGTGTGAAGTAACATTAAGGTATACGTAGCATTTTTGGGAAAAAAAACGTTTTCCAGAAATGTTCCTTCCTTGTCTGCAAGTAAAACAATTCTAAACGATTCCAAAATGAAATAAAACAATTGAATACTATGAGACAAACCGATTAAGCCTTGTCAAGATAACTTAAAGAGCTGATTCCCTAGGGTTTGTTCACACTTGGCATGTTTGGTTCAATAAAAAAAAAACCCTGGTGTGATTGCTCTGTTAGTGCGGTTCATTTGAATAAATGTGAACACTGCTTTCCAAAACCTGGAGCGTAACAAACAAGCGGACAAAGCCCGCTGAAAAGATGGGTCTCGGTCCACTTCCAAACGAATTCTGGTGCGGCTCGAATGTGAACGGACAACACGGACCAAAGCCATCTAAACGAACCAAAAACGGGAGATGATGTCACAAGATGTGACCCTAAAAGGAAAGAATGCTCAAACATACCTCTTTTTACTCGTCGTAGTTGCAATGTTGCCCAACACAGTTCTGTAAAGGCATCAGAACAGCATCTCCTCGCAGCAGATCTTCGTTTATGTGTGTGACGGAGGGATTTCTGATGCTGTTTTGAATCCTTTATATATTTTATAAGCTGGTCAAAATACCATCATATTTAGGTTACGCACATACAATGAACGAATTTAGCCCAGCACACAGCATTGTTTGGGATGTTCGGTAAGATCCGTCGCAAAATATTCACAAATGTGAATGTGAATGCTAAGTGGACCAGGATTACCTTTTTTTTTTATTATCCGGACCAAGCCAACCAAGCGAACCGAACTACATGTGTGAACACACCCTTAAACACTGAAACCTTTGTGTACTACTACAAATAATGGACTATACATAATGGATTAAATGGATAAAAAATTTTGTTGGACTAAATCTGATCAATCATGCTCTAAAATCAGCAAACAAGCTGAAGTGACAGGAAGTGCTAGGTAGGAATGAAAGATAGAAGAGCGCTCTCTCTGTCCGGTCTGACTTTGCCTCTGTCCAGCTGGTCTCCATGGAGATCGGTTAAATAAAGTAAGTGGACTTTCTCTCTATGATGAGAAATGGGCCATGAGGTTTATGCATCCTTAGTACCCTCCAGTAGCCCCCCAGAGATACAGCCACAAGGACAACATAAGATTCTGTACATTTATTAGGACCGAAACATCTTGTTTTGCACTAAAAGTAGAAGAAAATTCAGCTGTAGTCAGCTGGTTATTGTCAAAAAATAGCCTGAAGGACTTTATTTTACACTAATGACCAGCTGGCTGTACAGTGGGGTGAAAACATTTGTCAACGACGGTCAAATATACAGTTTAGTGGTCATTATACAAAAAAAAAATACAGTGACTGACCAATCAAAATCCATTTTTTTCAGAGAACTGCGTAATGCGCATTAATATGTTCTCACCTTTAAAATGCGACACCAAGCATGTCCATTATAGCACAGGGCATCTAAGGCCACTCGTACAGACACACCTGACAAGCACCACGTGTTGCTTTCTCTGCACGCTAACACTCTCTCCTAACCTTTTCATTGGAAAAGGCTTCATTGATTTAAACAGGCCACAACCATTTCACCTGCCGTGGACAGCCTGTGGAAGCCCCAGGGGGTCTGCTGACAGCAGGGCATTGGCGCAGCATGTGGTCCCTATCTGGGGAACGGGCAAGAGCCCACCTACCTGGATAACTAATGCTTACCACTGCGTCCTGTGCTGGCAAGTAGATTTCAAGTTAGAAAGTGCTGCTTGTGTGTGTGTGCATGTGAGTGTCATGTGTTTAAGTATTTTTGAGTGGGAGAGAGGGAGAAAAGAGAGCAAAAAGTGATTAAATGTGGAAAGGTGTTTGAAATTGAGAATATAATGGAAGTAAACATAACTATCCATGTTGAAGCACTCTAATAGATAGAAATGAAAAAAAACTAAAAACCTTGCAGTTTCAAAAGCAAACAACAGGGGACAGCACAGAGCTGGAAACTTATTTAGTACAGAAAGCACATGCAACCTTTTCTTTTTTTTTCTCTCCTTCGGCAAGAGCAGATGTAATGTTTTGCTAACATTGATTACACGTCCAGAGACTACTTTAAACATGGAAACAATCCATTGTAGATATGAAGACTGCAATGTAAAAAAGAGAGAGACATTCAGATCAACTTAAACTGTCCTGCTGTGAGTGCTAATACTAGCTTGCATTACCTGACTTGAACAGTTTGAAGCTGATCTGACTTGAGATATTAATATCGGCTTGCTGTAGTCTGCTCATAAATGGGAAGGCTGATTGGTTTAAAATGAGCTGCAGCACAGAGCCTAAATTGACATTGAAATCTATTGACTTGCCAGAGACAGAGACGGGGACTGGAATACCAACGGAGAAAAGGATTAAACAGACACATTCTTCATGAAATTAGTAATTCCTTATGAGGACAGAAAAAAAGACACTTTTCTGTTTTACTATCTACCTATCTAGCTATCTAGCTATACAGTATATCTTACTCTTCTCATTTTCAGTCATTTTCTCCCTCGTTCTCCTAGCGTTGTCTGCTCTGATTTGTAAAGACAGCTCTTTACCATACCAGTAAAGCAGGCAGGCCCAGTCCCGGCCAAATGGTCTACAAGAGCCAGTGGCCCACCCTAAACATATCCCCCCCTACCTCTGTCTTACACAATCTCCATCACCACACCTGCGTACACAGGCATTCAGATTCCAAAAGAGGGCAGGGCTCAACCCAACCGTGATAAATAAGCTAAAATGGGATAGAAGCCCAACTGTGCGTGGCATGCTATGGAACAAATAGCATGCGTCCCTCCACACATGCAGATGAATTTGAAAAATGTGAGAATCTTTCCCTTTCTCCTGCTCTCGTCGTTGTCTCTGTTTACAGGAGTGTGTTGGGAGCTACAGAGGCAGTGTCACCACACAAAAGGCCACACTGTCAGCATCTTTCAGCTCTCGCCACAGGGACACAGAGTATGTGTATGACAGAAAAGGATAGCACATATTCATTCATTCTTTCAGAAAGAAAGATTAAGAATTGAGACGAAACGATAGAGAAAGAGGTCCATTCTTGAGCTGCTTTAGCAGAGTGCTTTAGACATTGAGTAAGTGCTGAAAGCTGCCCAGAAGCTTTAGCTGGACATTAGTGCCCAGCTCAGCAGAACTTCCTGTGGATCCATCTGCTAAAGTAAGCCATCAGACAGCTGAACCTCACTCCAGACAGACAAGCCTGACCCCACTAATCTATAGTATGCTTTAAAAACACCAAAGGAAAGGCAATTTTTTTCCTGAAAAAACAGAACTGTATTCAGCAAATAACTTTTGCATTTTTTTCTTATTATGCAAGTCAGCAACCGTCTGCCGTCTGTCATTAACACAGGGTTTTTAGATTTTGACAGTGATAACAAAAGGTGTTTTTCCACCATTGGGCTCGTTGCTTAACTGTTCCATTCCATGCCGATCTGGCCTAGCCAGTACGGATATGGTTTAATTTTCCACTGTGGGACTGATAACAGAGCTCTTTGGAATGTAATACAAATGCGTTAGTCATTGCCTTGGTAACGCAAGAGTTTACAGAGTTATGAGATGTAAATAGCGACTAAGCTATTTGATGATTAGATATTTCTATTATTAACTTGTGTTTACTTCGCCCAAATACTGCGCTTAGCCAGTTACAGGGAAACTGGTAGTTCCTGAGTGGCGACGTCACTACACACATTCTACCAGCATGGTTCAACATGGTAAGCCAAACGTGCTGAGAATTCCGGGCTGATAACGCTTTGTAATCGTGTCGAACCAAGCTCAAGTGGAAATATAAACCGTAACCCTTCCAGCCCGATGGTGGAATGGCGAAAGACAAGACAACACAAAATCAGTCATAATTCGCACGGGTATATTTGTGGCAATAGCCAACAATACATTGTATGGGTCAAAATTTTTCTTTTATGCCAAAAATCATTAGGATATTAAGTAAAGATCATGTTCCATGAAGATACTTTTTAAATTTCCTACTGTAAATATATCAATTATTAGTAGTAATATGCATTTGGACAACTTTAAAGGTGATTTTCTCAATATTTAGATTTTTTTGCACCCTCAGATTCCAGATTTTCAAATAGTTTTATCTCGGCCAAATATTCTCCTATCCTAACAAACCATACATCAATGGGAAGCTTTTTTTATTCAGCTTTCAGATGATGTATAAATCTCAATTTCAAATAATTGCCCCTTAATGACTGGTTTTGTGGTCCATGGTCACAAATTATCAAGATGATAATTAAATACGACATACGACAGGGAACGATAAATACGACATACGATAAGGAAATACGGCAAGACACATGCAAGAAAAAAGCATGAAGTATTCACGATATTGTATTATACTAGTAAAGTCAGTGTATCGTTATTTCAGCAGAAACTTTTCACACCCAGATACTGTATATGAATATGTTTAATACAAAATCAAATACAACTGAAATGTTCTCATGAACTAAAAAGCTGACTAAAATTATATGCTATTTCAGTAAATAAAATTGAATATGACCTGATTGTTGGATGACCAAGTTGACCAAGTATGTAGTATTTCAAACTATAGTATTTCTGTCTGCTCAGCCTTCTGCTATAAAATATTAAAGAGTAGCTTGACATTGTGCTTTAAGCAACTATATAAAATTCATATCTAGTAACAGCGGCTTAACAGACATTCATATGTTAAAAATCAATATTTCTCCAACCTGTCAACAGTGTGCTGTAGTGATTGAGGCAGTGGCCTCTCACACTGACATTGAGCTTGAAGGAACAAGGTCGGCCTTCCAGCTGTCATCGCAGCTCTGGTGTTGTATAATTCTCGTCGGCAGCTCTATTTAGTTTTTTTTCTTCCCTTCCCAAACAGTGTTGATTCATTTGGGAGACGGCGAGGAGAGGGAGGAAACCGAGGAAGAGCGAACAGCTCGGATGGTCTAGAGAGAGCCAGATTAAAGCCGACACAAAGAGCGTTTTGATTAGGCGTCATGGCCGGCGCCGCGTGATGACTTTTTATGCTATCTACCGCAGCCACGCGTGACTAAAGGGTTATTTGACGCGAACCCCAGTCAGGGAGCAGAGAGGTCATAATGGCATTGACTCATTGTCAAATTGCTAATAATTGCAGCTTGCTGGAGATCGTTAACATACTTTTCCCTTGTCCTGCAATAAAAGAGCCATATTGCTGTAAGCCATATGGGGTGTGTGGTTTGTGTGGAGAGAAAGACGACGACGGAGGAGGAGGATATTCCCTCGCTTTTCTACAGGTGTGCTCTGGTTAATCTGTCTTTCGTCTGTTTGGCAGTTGTTTGTTGTGTCAGCTGGCATGAGGGAACAGGTGGGGCACGGTCCTGAGTGAAGATAATTAAACACCTTTGAGATAGAGAGCCCTTCATTGCTCTTCTCTCTCTCCGTCTTCCTCTCTGACAGCGCAGTATGGTAATGTAGGCCCTTGACTTTGGGAACTCAACCCCGGGTTCAGGACATGTCACTCACCAGGGGTCAGTAGGGGGCGCACTATCGAGCTCAATTACCATGGGCTGTCAATCAAACGGACCTAGCATATAGCTATTAGTCATTATCTCTACTTTAAAGGACACAGATACCCTTCAAAATTAAAAGCCCTGTAACACAATGCGCCAATGCATTAACAGAGGGTTATCTAAGAACATACAGTAAACGCTTGTATAAGGGTTTCAAAAAAGATTTTAGCTGGGCTGTCAACTGATTAAAAGTTTTTATCAAAATAATTACAAGATATGATTTTTAATCAATCAAATTAATCACAATTAATGCATTGCATATATCAATGTGGAGCAGCTTTACCTGTAAAGCGTATAGGTCAGAATTTAAAGAGTTAAATTTTGCATATTAAACACATTTATATATATGTTTAGTGTCACATGATCCTTCATAAATTAAGAAATATTTCTTATTATTATTAATGCTGAAAACAGTGCTGCTTAATATGTTTGTGGAAATCATTTATTTTAATTTTTCAGGATTTTTTAATGAATAGAAAGTTCAAAAGAACAGCATTTACTTGAAATAGATTTTTCTTTCAATAATAATAATAATAATAATGTATCATTTTATTTATGATTAACTGTATTGTACGTATAAGCTTTATTTATTTATGCATTTACCAATGTTATTATAATACTATAGTACTAAATGAACAGTCCTAATGCACAATGCACTGAACATTACAATAGGCTGCAAATATTACAACATGCATGCAAAATAACAGAAATTGAAAAACAATAAATCATTACATAAATGATGACTTTTTGTAAGCCAAACAAGCACAAAAAGGCGTGCTTAGTGATGTTTAGACACGTGTCATAAATCCTGACTCACACATAGCGTCTGCCTCACACAGTGGCCATAATTACCAGAGAATCCTCCAGAAGTATTCTCATATCATGGCAGGACTGGCTGTCGAGAAGGATTATTTCCCTGCTCGCCGACTACAACACCGATGGCTAGCCAACAGAATGGACTGTCAGCTTGTGTAATCACCCCAATAAAAAGAAAGCACAGACCTCGTATTTCGTCTCAGTTCTGCGGAAGCCATTTTAAACCCTCATATTAAAGTCTCTCTTTCTGTTTTTCTCTATCCTAGCCCTCTCAGCTCTTTTCTAATGCGATCAATTAATTACTGCATTTCATTAGCACAAGATCATTCATTCTAATGTGATGTGGAATATATTACATTAGGATAACAAGAGTCTCAATGCACACCAATAATCCTATAGACAGCAGCAATACTCTGTGCTACACCCAAACCAGTTCAGTATTTGACATGTTAAGCAATAGAGTTTATTTAAAATGATTAAAGCTGATCTCAAAACAGACCATGGCAGTCAAGGATGGGACATGTGCAAAACGTGACACGCTACTATTCACAATCAGAGCCACCAATTAACACAGGATTAAGACTAAAATGCCTTGTGTGGGCAAATCTCATATATGTCATTATATTCTAAAATAGATTTATGGCACTGTTCCAAAAGATAGGTAACTTAATTAATAATGCTGCCTCATTAATACCTTGCTTTGACCAAATTTAATTTCAGAATGCATTGCAATAAGCTCAGTGAAAAAAATAAAACTGTGATTGTGAATGCAATTAATTTAATACAGAAAATTATTGATTAAAAAACAGTCTACTTATTGGTGGGTGCCATGTATATTTATGCATATTCTGTTTGCTTTTGTTCCAAATCACTCTTACATGAGGTTCTATTTCAGTTAGGATGCTGCCTTAAAAGGTAGATAGGCAGCTAGACAGTGAGGCATATGTGTTTGTATATGGTTAGAATGAAATATGCCCTCAGACAAGTAAAAATGGCCCTTACAATCGACATCAAATAATACATATATAAAATAAGTTAATTTCTGTATCTATGAGCCTGCGAGTTCAGTGATATCAAGTGATTTGAGGAGAATCAAGCGCTCAGATCAACACTAACATGATTACTGAACCCATCATCTCTCCTCACTGTGTATATTTATATGCTTTTTCCCTTCACTCTTCTCTTTGTGTGAGTGCTCATGTGTGTGAAAACTCCTCATGCTGCATAAGTTAAGGGAGTGATGTGAGGAAAACTGGTCGGCCATAATCCATTTACTGATGTAAACACACCGATCTCCATTTACAGGAACAGCCTCTGATCCAATAACACACCTTCGCCCCTGGAGGGCATGAATGTGTGTGAGCGTGCCTGTCAAAATGCAGAAAAAGTCAACACTGGGATGGTTAGGAATAAATTATTGTTGGATAATCTTTAAATATCAAATTGTGATATTGTGATTCCAGATCAGCAATACTGTAATTAAAAGTGCTCCAGCTGATATCACTACTGTGTGTGAAAGGAATCTGCTGTTGTGTTGTTGCCTATAAGATTAGTTGACTAGCATGTTCTTATTTCTTTGTTTTCACAGTTTCTTTTATGTAGCTGAAAATGAATTATTTCTGACTGTCTGGGGCCTTGAGGAGAGACAGAAAGAGAAGGATAGATGGATGAAACAAAAATAAGGATGGGTAAAAATTTTCCAACTTGAAGCCAAGGACGGCAACAGCAACAAACAGCGCTGTGTATTTCCCCAGATGCGCTCCCAAGCCACTCTTATCATTGTGTTTACTGTGCCTATGAACTCAACAAAACATGGCTGCTGTGTTTAGACAGACATGCGCCCACATGCGCACAGTTAAGACTGCGGATTGTGGAATTTAAGTCTTTTGTTTTACTAATTGCATTCAGTTTGTCCAGGAATCCTTGACTTTGTGTATTCCTAATGTAATCCGAAGCAGACAAAAGGGGGATGAACAGGGGTGGATGTTCTGGAGCGGACAGGGGTTAAGCTTCTTGATGCAGGCAAATGGCAATGGTCAAAAGGACATGATCAGGCCAGGAACTGAACTGCTAAGGGTGCTTACATCTGTGAAATGCAGTGAGACTGACAACAAGGGCAGTGACAATGTGGTCAGTCTTAGGCTGTATTTATTCAGTAATGCCGAATTATGTTAACACTTTTATTCAGTATAAATGCATTAAAATGATTAAAAGAGACAGTAGAGGCTTTTACAATGATACAAATATATATATATATATATATATATATATATATATATATATTTTTTTTTTTTTTTCAAATGAATGCTGTCCTTTTTTATTCATCAAAGTATCCTGGATGGTTTTTTTTTTTTTTTTGTACATTTTTACAAAAGCATTAAGCAGCACAACTGTTTTTAACATTGATATTAATAAGAAGAAATGTTTCTTGAGCACCAAATCAGCAGATTTCTGAAGGATCATGTGACACTGAAGACTGGAGTAATAATGCTGAATATTCACCTGCATTTTAAAATATATTTAAATAAATTAACTAAAGTATAAGAAATAATAAAATAAAACAATACAAATTGATTAAAATAAATAATTATATTATATTAAATACAACAATTATATTTTAAATATATAACAAGTTATTTTAAATGATCATAATATTTTACAATATTACTGTTTACTGTAATTTGATCAAATTAATGCAACGTAGGAGAGCATAAGATAATTTGTACAACAAAAAAACTATTGTATGGTACTTTTGTACAAAAAATAGTGATTTATGGTCAAGGAATAGTTAGCATTTACGAATCTGTATGTCATTTCACACCTGTAGGATATTCTTCCTTCTGTGGAAAATACAATTTTGTTTTGAAGAACAAATCGTTCAGACCAATTTTGTGAAATGGACCGACTCATCAGTTGAAAAAGACTTCTACCATAAACGTTCATGTAAAAGTATTTCAGTGAATACAGACTTACATTTAAGTCTATTTGTAACATAAAGCTTTCGTATGGTTTCAGAAGACTTGGAATTTAGATCAGAGCCTTTTTATTATTTATCTTGATATTTTGAAATAACAGTAAATGCTGATAGAATTTTCAGTTTCAGGTATACTATCCCTTTAACTCCACTGTGTAGAGACGAGAAAGAGAGAGAGAGAGAGAGAGAGAGAGAGAGCGAGCCATCATTCATAAATATGGCTCTGAAACCAGAGACAGTGTCTCTCTCTCACACACACGCATTCCAGTGTCCTTCGTTGATACTGACGAGTAACCACATACAACCACACAGGACACGAAGAACCACATCCTCTCTCATTTCTAAATCAGACACAGCATCTATTCTCATCTCTCTCTCTCTCTCTCTCTCTCTCTCTCCCAGCGTCCAGCCTCTCCTTCTCTAATGAACATTGCAAAGTGACCTGCTGGGGCTCCAGCACATACAGCATGGGAGTTTTGAACTTGCTTATGATACTATTATTAACATGCGTGGCGGTGGGCCCTTGTGATGCCTCTGTGTGATAAATGAGCATTCGTTAATTGGATGTCGAGAAAACTCCCGTTTCCGAAGCTTTTGACACATCCATATCCCCAAACTACCGACTCCTGACGATTTGCAATTAAATAATGGCAGGCAGGAGGAATAGCGGTTCTACAGGACTGGTGGGCAGACTGATTACTGGAGGAACGATATTAAAGAATGTGGCATAAACAGATGATTACAAAAGGGACGGCACCACCTGAGCTACCAGGGGAGAGAGGAGAAAGGGTGCAATAATTACCCTTCTAAGAATTGTGACGAGACAGAAACTGTGGAAATGCGTCAGGGGCTTTTGTTTCGAGTCGTGTCAATTTGTGTGATGACTAATGCCATTTTTTGTGGATAGAAAAGACCAAAACTATGAGATCACTAGTGAAAATGTTTCTACCTTGAAAAGTTGGATTGAATAACTGAATATTTGGTTTGTCCCTCTAGATCATAGGTTCTCAACATTTTTGACTCCCCCTACTGTCCACAACAATATTCAAAGGTAATGTGTACAGAAATAAGGAGTTTCCACAGATTGAAATAAGTAACTAAAATAATTATAATTAAAATAATTACATTTTAGAAGTGTAGAGGTGAGTTCAAATAAGAAATATCTTGATTTTCAGCTTATTTTAAAGCTTGTTTTGTTTTATTTTAAGTCATTGAGAACTACTGCTCAGATGACATGAACTCAACATCTGATGATCCAGCATGATTTTAGTTCAATTTTCAATTTCCTGAGTGATATAAAATAGTATATTAAAGCTTCTGTTTATTTCCAGGTTTAAATTACATTATTAAGCCCAATTTTACAATACTGTATTAGACTTTTGGATAGAGGCCGGAGGTAAATTTGCATTTGGCAGAGCTCTAAAATGTAGGAACTCTAAATGTTCTCTCCACTGGCAGAGTCTCTTTGCTCCTGACAGTTCACCATCATAGGCAGTTATAAATACGGAGGTGCTCAGAGCCCAAGGCTGTGGGTTTAGGGAAGATGTTCCAACTTGCAAACAGACGGCGACCAAAGACCAACCTGAGTTGAGAGGAGATTTGCAAGCTCATAAACAGTAAACCTCTTTCTCTCCTAATCACTTTGTACAGATAAGGTGTCTTACCTCTGGGCCCCGCTGCAAACTCAGAAAGAGACTTTTGTACACTGTCACATGCATCACTGTAAATCCCACCTAAAGAACGTCTGTTATTACAGTTTCCCAAACACACCCAGAGCCAGTGAGCTTTAAAACTATTTATTTTTGTACAGCATTATATTCCCAATGCTGCAATGCCTCCATCGGCTCTTTCTTTGCCAGGCAAAAGAGTGGGATTAATTTATATGTGCAGATTATATACAGGGCCAAAAATTACATAGAAACAAGAAGGAAGATTTAACAGCTAAGCAAAAGTAATTCAAGCTTAGCGGATGCACATAAAACAAAATGAAATTAACAAGAAAGAGTGAGGAAAGGGATGGGAGACGGAAGAAAAAGCACAAATATATACCATCGGGAATTTTTTTTATTTCCAAGCCAAAAACCATCTGGTCTTGGCGGATAATCTGGTGACCAATTTGATTAATATTAAAAATGGGTGGGTATTAAAATTGTGCCATTTTTTATTCTTAGTTATAATAAAAAAGGCAGATTTAGAGGTGATTTGGAAGGTGAGGTGGGGCGAAGGAATTAAATTGACGAATGCTTCACTGGCATGTCTTACCTTGCACAACATGGGGGTTAGATTCTACCATCATTTATTTCACGTTTGCTTTCTTCGACTCCTCTAAAAAGTGTCCCATTTCTCCTCAGCCTCACCCCCAAAGCAAAACTCTCTGACCATCAATTTATTTCCTTCACTCTCTGAATTAGAGTCATATAGTTCACCAGGCTGCATTGCCATGACATCACCTGAACCCAGCAGAAATTCACCTGCAGTTTGAGACCTGTCATAGACAGCCGACTGAAAGTGGTGTCTTTGTTGTTTTAGCATTGATTAATGTCTCCAGTGGAAGGCTTTTAGCCTGCTCCTGCTAGTCTGACATCTACTCATAATTAGAGGAAAATATTTACCCAAGTCTATTCTTTGTTGAAATAAGGCAATTTGCCAAGTAATGGTGATGACCGTGAACATTTGAAAACCATTAGGACAGACAAGTCCTCTTCAAGTCAAGGCTGGCTTTAGTCATGTAATGTTCTTTTCTTGTGACATGACTGAAACCTTTAAAAACACCCCTTTATAGATCTCAGATAAATGTCAAGCAGTTTTGCCGTCCTTAAATTTGATTTGTGTCTCTCATTTCTCTATTCCGTTCAGCTTTGTCAATTTCGGCACTGTTTGAGCAAACACGTGCCAAATGAAAGCGTCATTTATTAAGGGTAAAATAATATTTGTTGATGGATGGTAAATTTACAGACTGTAATTCATCACAATTAACTGAAGTTATATAGTGAGGTAAAACTAATATAGCATATTTTATGTATGCTATTAACTGAAATTAGTGTGTCTATAAAAAAGGGCCATGGAAATATGACTTCTTAATTTAAAAAAGACAAAAAGAAAAGCACAATTCTTCTCCAAAGGCTTTTTCTACTTTGCATTATTCACATTTTCATCAACTAGTCAGGACAAGTTTTAATATTCAGAATATATGAATGTAGTAAAACTATTTTTTTAGACAGGAACAGCACAGGGCGGAGAGAGGGGAACAGGATCGGCAAAGGAACCTCGAGCCGGGAATCAAACTTGGGTCGCCGGAGGTGCAGTTGCGCTATATGTTGTGCTGTTTTTAACATTTCGCAATTGTATAATGTTAGTACTTGTAATAGTATTTCCTGCATTTGGAGGCAAAGCTTCATTTGACACACGTTTTCCATTTTGGGCAAAGTGCTTAATCTGATAAGACCAAAGCCAATAATTTTGTCTGCGCTATGAAAAAAAAAATAGTATAATTCATATTTTCTCATTTTGTTTGTCTTATCTTATCCTTTTAGTGTAGAATGAGTAAAGCTGATTGTTTTTAGGCTGCTCTACCTCAGTGGTCTAACAGCACTCATCAATATCAAAATGATCGAGATGGCCAATCAAATCAAAGAAGGCGGGTCTTACTGTCATAACGCAACAAGAGTTTGTGGAAAGATGTAAGTAGATGCAAGTCAACTGTTTTATGATAGAGATGTTCAGCTAATGACAGTAATAGACTAGCTAGTGATTCAAACTACTCATTTTATAAAATTTCGTGATTCATGATTCATGTAATTCATAAATGAATGTGACGACGAGGCAACATTTGCACTTTCTACATATTAGACATATGAATAAGAGTGAATTTGTGCATAATATATAAATAAAATAAAATATTATTTGCAAATATATTTAAATTGATTACTATATTAGCCTACTACAATTAGACCTAGAACTTTACCAATATGATTTATTCCCTTAAATCCATTTTAATTATTTAATTATTAAATGTCTTTATTATTATTATTATTTATATTAATATAAATGATACCCCAAGCCCCCCCCCAAAAAAGTGAAACTCCAACTACATGTAACATATATAACTGACACTGTAAAATAAAGTGTTGCCAAATAAAGTATAACCTAGTCTTGTTTTGTTAGAGAAAAAAATGTGATTAGAGTAACACATTACCCTCAACATTAATAGGATGCCTTGCAAAGCAGACTAACACAATATTATATATACAGGCAGCAGTGTCAGCCATATTGTTCAGTAACAGCAGAGCTAGCGGTTTCCTCCGAAGGGAACCTGCGCTATCAAATAAATCACCCCCGTGTGTTCAAGACAAATGAGGCTGCTAGCATTGCACCTGTTAGTAAAACATCCTCACCCGTACGCAAGGCCTCTACAGAACAGAGTTTCCTTCATAACAGTGACCACTGCATATTAAGCCACCTCTATGGTTAAAAAAAAAAATTTTAAAACAGAGAGAACAAAGCTTAAACAAAACAATAGAGGGAGCCCGACTTTAGTCCTTGTTTATCATCCTTCATTTCTCTCTGACCATCAAAAAAAACATGCAGATTAGGCCTAGGCTGTGAACAGCAAATCGGGGGTTTTGTGGGGAGGGGGAGCCATTTCATTCTAGTTTTTTTTCATGGATAAATCGGACACAAATATTTCTTGCCATGGCCTACTTGCTGAGCCTTGGCCTTATGCAAAATTCAATTCCAATTTGTCACTTGGTTTCTGTTTATGTTTGTGTGTGCATCCTCAGGGGTGGGTGTATTGTTTGGGGGTATTGTGAGTGGATTTGAGGAGCCCATCTTACGGATTAAAACCTCTCTCCGGTTTTGTCAGATCATCCGAGCACTGTGGCACTAAATCAGTGTGGGTGGTTTTTATCAGCATGTCAATCCAACCACCACCAGCCTCCTTCACTACAGCAAATATTGCGCCTAAGGAGGCCTATGCATGGAGAGCAAGCGGAAAGAAAGAAAGAAAGCAAGAAAGAAAGAGGGAGGGAAAGAATCAATCGCTAATGTTTAATTTTTAAGTATAACAGTGAGAGCGAAGGAAAGACTGACAGTGACATGAGACAGAGAACAACAGGATACAAGATGCAGCGAAGGAAGAGAAGGAAAACAATCTGATAGAATTCCTCTGAGAATGAAAGGCTAGATTAATGGGGAGAATATAAAGAAGTCTATTGCTAAACTCAGAGAGCCACGGGTGCTGGTAAACTCCCTCTACAGCCCTGCCTCGTATTGCCCATGGCTAGTCATTATTTCCTCCGAGTAACCACACAAAAGCCTTGAAGCGCACACACATACCTTTTGTTCGCATTCTAGGCCCCTAAAACCAGGTGTGTCACCCTTGCTTTTTGTTCCAAGTTGCTAATCCTTTTTTCCGGCAAGGGCTAGAAATCCATTTCTTCTGTCTTTTCTGTCAGAGTCATGTGATCTTGAGGTAATTGTCTGTTTCTTGAAGTATTTTATGCCGGCTTCCCTTTACATAATTAACAACAATCTTTTCTCCCTTTAAGGCTCACTCATCCCTCTTTTAAAGTCTGTGCTCTTTGTACCTCTGAACATTTTTGTTCTTTTGTTTGCTGAATCGGCCCCTTTGTGTGTTGTGGTATGTGGGAGGTTAAACGTGCATGAGTAGAAAAGTTTTATCTCCTGTTTTGACATAACACTGCCATCACCTGGCTCTCCGTGAGGTCTGGGTGAACACATTTGCTACATTTCTGGTGGTTGTGCGTCTACTTTGCAAAAAGACTAAACCTTCAAAACGCAGTGGGGAACATACAGTTGGTAGAGAGACTTGAATGAGATTTGTCAGGCCCCAGGCATATTTTACATGACATTTCAATAATTATGTGCCAATGCATATTCACTCACAACAGGCACCCAATGAAAAGCAATGCCAAAAATAATTCTCCGAACTGTCAGGTGTTTATTTTATTTGTCTAGCAGCCGCCACAATTCCTTTCTTTCCCTGACCTTGCACTGTTTTTCAATTGACATGCAATTTCTAGACATCAAGGCACTTGCTTGGAAAACATTTAGATGCTGATGAAAAGAAAATGCTGCCATAATGCATGACTTGAACAGTTATGACAGAAATAACAAAAATAATTGTTTCTTTTTGTCGGTTTTCTGCACGCTTTTACGATGTTTATTTTTAGAAAGAAAGGGATTTATTCCGTTAAATGTGATCGTTTGAGAGACAGGCGCTTTTCTGTTCGTGAAAGGTCACGGTTCACGCTGAGAAAGTACGGGACAGAGGCACAGCGAGAGCTTTGAGGTGAACCTCCCAAATGCCACCAATTGACACGTGCAAAAACGTCTCCTCATGTCACGCTCATTCTGCCTCACCTACATTCATTCTCTCTGTGGGCAAAACACTAGCCTGTTTCTTGTTTAATAGGACAAAAAGCGGAGGAGGACAAGTGAAAGGAAGGAAGAAGAGAATAAAAGAATGCCACAGCCCTCAGTGGCTTTACTGCTGGTGCTGCAGGGATGCATCTTCCTCCTCTTGTGCCTTGAGCTCTTGCTGCAGTGTGGTAGTCTACTCATACATCTCAAAACAGGGGCAGATTTATACTAGGCCAATGCCAAAGGGACAGCTGGAAAACCTTTCAGAATGGATCACATTTAGCAGCGAGAGAAAGAAATATTATGGGGCTACAGAAGCAGATAGTGAAAGTACCTTCACGGCTGCTGTTAATCTCTTTTTCACCATAAAGCGATACATCATATTTAGCTAAACATAGATGGGTGGTGTTGTCTGATTGGTGTAAACAGCAGTCATGTGACATGGCTGGCATGCAATTAGACCGTTAATGATATTCAGAGTGTTAAGATACAGATTATGTGATTTTTCGCCCTCTCCAATCTCTCTCTCTCTCTCTCTCTCTCTCTCTCTCTCTCTCTCTCTCTCTCTCTCTGTCTGTCTCTCTCTCTCTCTCTCTCTCTCTCTCTCTCTCTCTCTCTCTCTCTCTCTCTCTCTCTCTCTCCATTCTCCATTCTCCATTCTCGATTATCATGCTTAATTTCCAGCTCGGTAATTAAGCTGATCCGATACCTGATGTGATTGCAGGTACTTCAAAGTCTTGCCACAAAGTGACGGTGAGCGTCTCATTTATTTGAAAGGTCTTGTGGCCATCTCCGCTAATGCCTGCCTTGGATTTTAATAAGAGCCCTCAAAGAAACAGCCTTCAATAATTATCCTAATGTTCCGAGGAACTTAAAAATAGCAGTAAATAAAATGCATTTGACCAGAGAGAGTAAGTGAAATGTTTTTTTTCTTTTCTTTTTTAAATGTTACCCTCATGCTTTTTCCAGTAAAATACTGCACATTTTAATTCAAACAAATATTCTCCACGCAGCCCTGTATAGCTTTAAAGTACTTTTTGACATGAAAGAGTGGCATGATTTTATAATGGGGATATAGGATTCTCTACATTTTAGCTGCAGTACAGATAAAACACTAAAGCTTCTATGTTGTGAGGCTATTGTGCAATTCTTTTTAACAAGCCTTGGAAAACTGAATATGTATTCCATGGCTTGTCAAACCTTGGAGCTTGGGAGTCTTTCAACAAACTCAGCAAACGTCTGACTCATTATTCCCCGGGGTTATTTCCAGTCAGAGGACTTTGGGAATTCTTGGAACGATTGGCTGCGACAACAGAACATCAAAATGTAAGAAACTAACTGCTGCAAATGCCAAAGGTTAGCACTGCCAATCATATATACCGGAAAAACATGCCAACATAACGCATAACATGATAACTAATAAGTCTCTGTCCACTGAAAAAAGGCTTTACTGAAACATAAAACTAATTGGCTTGGTTTATCTAAAGAGCAAAATCTAAATAATAGTACTATTTAACCCCTTTAATCAAGCAAACAAAATTAGCAGTCTTAAACCGGAACACTGTTGACTGGCTGTTGACAAAAACATTACGTGCTTGAACATCTATTCCCTCATTATTTAGTTAAACACCCTCTTAACGCTGTTGTTAAACTCCCTCTCACCCTTTGAACTTATACATTAGGATTATTTGAGATAGAGAGATACATTCCTGAGGTGCAGTATTGTGGATGATTTGGCTGTTGGAACAAAGCAGCCACGATTCAGAGGCCGAAGCGAGCCAGAATTTTTTTTTTACCTTAAAGGGCAGCTCACTTATAGACATCAGGAATGCCTGTATAATTGCAGAGCTTCTAAAATGTTTTTTTTTTTTTTTTTTTTGTTCGGGAAGGGTCCACCTGTTCACAAAAGCTAGGTGACGCACAAACGCTTGGCAGGAAATGCAAGTGAAATACTGTTTGTTTAGTTCAAACTTAATACAGGTCTAGTATGGCACTCTGCCTGAACAATACTTGCCACTTCACTGAACTCCCAAAAAAGCCTGAAGTTCACACACGCTAGTGGGGCGAGCTTGTTTTTGTTTCATACTGATTAAGAAAAGCCACACGTTTTCACCTGCTAGCGCTAAACATCCTCACAGACTCTTCCAAAAGTGACGGGAAGATGAATTGATGAGTGAAGTAAAATATGACATGGTTACACAATTCAAACCACTAACCGGAAAGACCTGTTTTTACCCTGTTTTCATCTACAGTACAACCGCTTAGCCAATTGCACTTTTCCTGTTCGTGGAAGGAATCCGAGACAGGAATGTTTGAATAATGGTCGGAACACAGTTTAGTATTTGTGCTTTGGGTGTTAATAATCCTGTGCAATGTCCTGTGACTGTTTTCCAGTAAGACAGAATACACAAGTGTATATTGTAGCGAATAAGATCAACCGCAAAATACGTCACATGCACACACTCTACCCTAGTAGCAACCTGCCTATAATCCTGAACCTGATTCCAATTTTCTGATAAAGAAGAGCTTTTTTAACTCTTTAGCGCAGTGTGACTATAACAAATGACCTTGAGTCTCAGGCCTGCTGACGTGACATTTGTACAACACACCCACCGCAGCAACCCGCTCTCAGTGTCCCAAACTAACCAAAGCCACACAGTCCAAACAAAAAATTTAGCAAAGGTTACACACAAACTTTCTAATGAATGCAAATGCCAGTAAAGGTGGCCTGTGATGCTTGCCATTGCTTTAGTGATCTCTCTCTCTTTGCAATTATCGGCCTCGCTCGAGTTCTAGTGAAATAAAAAATAAGGTTTATTGGATTGAGGCTCTACCGAGCTCTTGAAATATGAATAGCTTTAATTAAAAACGACTGCCATTGCCATCTGGCCCTCTGTATCCAGCTTTTTTAATGAAGAGAGTGTACGCGCAGTGTTTATTTATTTATTTATCTGTTTGTTTGCTAATGGCCAAGTTGCTAAGACAAACTTGAGAGGTACAAGTATATTTTTGTGCAACAAGCGAGTTTGTTTGGAATCTATTAAGTTGCTGCAAATGGTTTTGGGTTCTTCTTGCTGATGACAAAATTACCAATCTTCTTTCTTTTTCTATGTAATTTACCCATTAATCTCTGTCAATATGTCAATATGCAATACTAATCACATATTTAAGTAAAACAAAAATCCATAGAAAAGTGGAAAAGGTACTGGTAATTTTCGGCTAGGAGTCAAGGACATTATCCAATAAGTTTACAGACATTTACTTTAAGCCTAAAATACAACAGAATCCAAAGATTAATTAAAACTACAGGCAAAACACTTGCGAGAAATCAATACGTAAAATTCCTTTACATTAACAGTACATTCTGTCCTATTTTTTTGGACTTTTACAGACAAACACACTACATAACTAAATAGTATATATCAAACTAATCCTATAAATTTGCTTTATCTATATCTGGAACGCTGAACGTGAATCCTGCAACACAATCTCCAAATAAAAACCTGTCATTTGTATCGATTCATAAACACAGGTCTGAAGTGATTATTTCAGTTCCCATTGTCTCCAATTGCGCTAATATTGGGCTCTACTGATCCAAGACCAGCTGTTGATTATATTCAGCTAGATCACCATTCTTGCTTTGAGACACATTATACACCCAGTATCTGTTTGCAGTCCTGATAAGATTACAGAAACACTTAAAGCCTAACAAGCACACTCCAGAGACAGACATCTCTAGGGTTCAAACGGTGGTCAGAGATTTTTGCACAGTGTTCCCCTAGAGGAAGGCTATCTTTATCTTTGGCAAATGCTTGAGCGGAGCTCCACTGTCTCAAAGGGAAATACAACGTTGTCTGTCTATCTGTTTGTCTGTCTGGCATAATGAAACTACAGAGTTTGAGGATAATAACATTTAAATGATAATGCCGGAAAGAGCAAAACCATTGGGGAGAGGAGATGCAAGTCCCATGGTTCAGCACAGGTGAGTGAAGAGAGAGAGAGAAGGAAGAGATAAGTAGCGAGGAGTAGAGCAAATGTATTGACTGGAAGATCATCGATTGACAACGAGCAAGTCGAAGAGCGGGATTTTTCCCGAGAGTCAATCAGTCTCTTTCCCGCTCTCTCTCTTTCTCTCTCTCTCTCTCTCTCACACACGCACAGGTACATTCATGTGCACATTAAAGGAAATATCTAATCGTTAATTACTGTTGATATGCTATATGCTTGCGTAGCTTGTGCTGCCTCGACATTTGTTTGTGCTTGAGAGAGAGACATTGAAAAGGAGCTGGAAAGAGAGAGAGAGAGAGAGAGAGAGAGAGAAAGAGAGAGAGAGAGAGAGAGAGAGAGAGAGAGAGAGAGAGTGTGTGTTTTGGAAAACCCATCTTCACAGCAGGGCTTCTTCATTAGGGGGGACGCCCAGTTCCTGCCATGACCTTAATCCCAAAACAAACAAACACACTCACAAAACCTCACCAGGATCCCAATCACACACATCCTTCACAAGCATAATGACCACAATTACAGACCTTCACTGATTCCTTCTTTCAAGTGATGGCATTTTGCCCATCTGTTAACTGCAGGGGTGTGTGTGTGCGCCTGTATGATCTCCCGTCCATATTTTAATTGACTCCAGGTTATCAGAGCTGTAATACAGCATTAGGAAAGCAGAACTGTGAGGGGCGATGACTGCCATTTAACTGACTTAATTAAGTGCTTTCCATGAGAAGGACACTGAGAATGTTAACTTTTCATCATGGAAAAACCTGCAACATTCTTTGCCGTCTTGTTGTGCGACAGACGGAGCAAGACGGCCTTGTTTCATTTTCTTACACGATTAAGCACAGCTATTAGTGCTTCAACTAAGTTAGAAAAAAATGTCCTTGACTTTTTCAAACAAGCAAAACAAAGATGCTTTTTATATATTTTTTTTAAAATATATATTTATAATTTAAAAATGTAATTTAAAAATGAAATGTATCATGTGTTGAGTTTTTTTCTTCCCTATAGAACATATACAGCTCTGGAACATTGAGAAATCATATGAACACAAGATGCACATTCTTAATAAAACACATATTCACTATTAACTATGACTTTGCCTCAATAAACTCCTAATTTACTGCTTATTAATAGTTAGTACGGTAGTTTTTGTAGCGTTTAAGTTTAGGTATTGGGCAGGATTAAGGGATGTAGAATAAGGTCATGCAGAATAAGGCACTAATATGTGCTTTGTAAGTCAATATCCTAGTAATATGCATGCTAATAAGCAACTACTTAATAGTGAGAATCGAATCCTAAAATAAAGTGTTACCCGACTTCCTTACTAAATATAAATTTGATCATGAACATGATATTTAAAAATGCCTATATGCAAATACGTATTAAGATAAGGGATGGGAAATAATAATAACTAGGTGTATTAACATAAACTATTACATCACATTAGATCTCCTTAAATTGAGTAACTTCTCAAAAGAAAAGACATGACATGACCCACATATGTATTTTTAGCATACTATTTTTGTTTAGTTTTTTTCTGTATACTTTGAATTGAATTGAAAGGTAAATATCTCCAAATCACAGTCAAGAGTGAGTTTGGATGTTGTCTAAGTCCCCTGAGAGAGCATTAAAAGCATTAAACGAACCTAACACCTACCCAAAAGACTCTGTCAAAGTGGAACTAACCCACAGCATGCCTAAGCCAATTATAGATCCCAAACACACACACACACACACACACACACACACACACACACACACAAACGCTTAGGACATCTCTGTCATGAAAGAGACATTGACTGCGACTTTGCTGGGTCGCAAGTGTGACCGGCTGTATTTGAGTGTATATGAGTCTCCGGGTGTAATGTTTGATAATGCATGAGCTCAGCAGAGCACATGAGCTTTGAAAATTCCCAGCGTCAATTTCTAACTGCATTGAATGCATAAGCTATTGTACTAATGTTCACTTCTGCTCAGTTTTAAGCCGAACATAGTCTCCTGACTTTTCTATTTTCCCCATATCTCTCCCTTTCTAAACCCCCCAGCTCACACACACACCGATTCTCCTAAAGATTGGGAGCACAGGGTGAGGCATCTCTTTTATTTATCAGAAAGTGATTCATCTGTTTGTTTGTATCTGCCCTTGAAAGATCTTACAAGAAAGATAGAATGGAACAGGAAGAGAGGGAAAAGGGAAAGGCGTGATCTGGCAGGAGAGAATGCAAATGGGAGAGACCAACAAAGTGAGCTGGATGAGAAGATGTATGGATCATTAAATAATTACTAATAAAACATCAGAGAGAATGTGCCTGTGTCTCTGTGCATTCATACACCCCCAAATGTCCATGGCTTCCTGGAGCTGTAGTGTTTGAGACTGAATAAATGCAATGATAGCACAAACACAATGGTAACTTTCCTAACCTTGACAATGAAATGACAATGTCTTTTGATAATATAAAATACATACGCTTTGTATGTCACAAATGAGAAAGAACCACTAGCACAGCATACGTTTCCTTAACTTTCTCTCTGACAAAGCGTCTTATTGATGGCCAAATTCACAGTTTTGATCTAATCAGCCTTGCATTGATCTCCAAGTGACCAATTACTTTTAGCTTAGTCTGAATTAGAGCCAGACTTTAATTGAGGCCAATTTGGCACAGAATTGTCTAAACGCAAAAGGCTTTAGATCCTGCACAGCAAGTGGGCTAAAACAGCATCCCCCTTTAATCTACATTTAGGCCAATATTCTCCCAGTGATGAAGTTAAAAATCAATTTTTTTTAGCAATTTACAGAGTCTAACGTCCATTTGTGAGGTTTTTGACCTTTGATTTTCTACAAACCATGAAGTTTTAGTGTCATATGACTGGTCTAATTGAGGTAATGCAATATGCAAAGCAAAATATGGACCTGATAACTTGACTCTAAGAGAAACACTCGCTCCTGCTCTCCTAACATGTACTCCGATGAGCAAGCAGAACAGACATTCCACAGAAAATGGCACGCTGAGCTCACACAATACACACCTGTTGCTGATAATGTATCAAATGTAGACAAGACAGCCCTTAATGTCCGACAACTGCTACCGAATACCACCCCAACAGTGGCTCCATTGATAGAGACCCAACATTGGTTGGCTTGTCATCAACAATGGAGGTAACTGTTGACCACAGAGAGCTTCTAAAGAGGATAGGTAACTCAGCCACAATGAAACAAGATACATGCTCTTACTGTTCAAGCCCTTTCACCTGTTAAACTCCTACAATATAAAGAGCGTGATAGGAACAGCAGCATATCAAAATGACTGTGATTACTGAAAAATGGCCAAAATTACTCAAGCGAAAACTGTTTTTGTTATACACCACAGCACAGTAAAAGCTAAGAAAAGGATATTTTGTATCTATCTATCTGGTATACAAGCAAAACTCTTGTGAATTAATGTTTATAAGATGAGCTATGTCTCCAATGAAGCAGACTTGACCTCATCTAATGCTACAAGATTTTTTATTTATTTTTTTTGAGTTTTCAAAAGGCTATACTATGTTAAGCAACCTTTAGCTCTTACTGGAATAAACACAGTACGATAAATTAAAACGTATGGCATATATATAAATCTATATGAATGATTAATGAACTGACAAAAATTTAAAATGTGTATCTTGAATGCAATGTAAGTCGCTTTGGATAAAAGCGTCTGCCAAATGCATAAATGTAAATGTAAATAAATGTAATGAGCTGCTGATCCATTCACACTAAACACTACAATCACAGTTAGCATATAAGACAGCGCCTATTCAGGCCTTTCTATCCATATCTCCATATACCCCAGCATCTGTAAAACTGTAGTGTCAACGTAGCTGTGTATGAGTGTGTGGCCTTTTGTGGGAATTTTCCTATGTTGTTAATTGATGAGTATGTCTCTTTTTATTTAGCTGTTTAGCTTTACTCTGACTTATCTTTTTTTGTGTTTGCCCCTACCATTTTCCATATGCTCTGCCTCACCGACACTGCCATCGGGCGTAGTCCTCTCATAGGCGTCTTCGGGTAGAGGGAGGGCACCTAGTCTGGGGCCGGATGAGCTCTTGCTGCTGGGCGTCTCCGACTCCTCCAGGCCACTGTCGTAGCAGCTCTGCAGCGAGCCCTGGTGCGGGTCCTGGGGCTGGCTCACCACCGAGAAGGTCACTCGGCGGAACGGCTACAAGAGAAGAGATTGCTGGGGGTCACTGGACTGAAGAGGTCGAAGAAGAGAGGTTGATGGGTAGATTTTTTTGGGGGTGGGATCATTCTCAGTTAAAGTACTTTTGCTGTAGCTCTAGTTAGATTAGCGCACAGTGCTACATGCTACAACGACAAAAACAAAAACATCAACTGAATTAATTGTTCTCTTTCTCTCTAAGTAGTAAATATATGTAGCTTGAAAGCAGTGTTCAGCAAGGGAAGCTAAAAAAAATAGACAAAACAATACTAATGAGCTGCACAGCACTTGTTTAATGGATTCTCACATGAATAAAAAAAATGTTAGGATAGTAAGTTCAATGCCCACAGGAGTAAGTACAGATGCCACACTTGGCATTGTGGTTTAAATATAGCGGCGGAGGTCTGAAGGACATCAAAGTCTCCTTGTGTGGTTTACTTTATAGCAAAAACAGGACAAGAGGAGCAAGTATGGTCCCGATGGGAGATAGAATGGAACACATGGCTACAGGCTAATAAACAAGCACATGGATCCACACACACACATTTTTCAAAGTAACTAAAGAACAAATAGGTGAAAGGATGCACATAGGAGTAATAAACTGGTACACAGAGGCTCGTGTGAATTTGTGCTCTGCGCTCTGAACCTTTGATTTTCATTTCCTCTTCCTCTCTGTCTGTCTGAAATGAGAAATGGCTCAAAAGACAGCGTGATTGGAGGAGATGACTGACAGCGAGCCAGGAAGGGAGACTTTCGGTTTTTGCTGAGATGCAGCGAAAAAGAGAGCAGGGAGACAAATTAAACTAGGAAGGACATGAAGTCTACTCAATATGGTTCATTTCATTAAAGTGAACTAGATATTCATGAAATCAAGTGATGAATTCTTGTTTTCTGCTGTTATCAAAGCAGAACATCTTGCAACAGCGGGATACTGATACCCTTTAGGACTTTTTAATCAGGAAAATGAATTTGTTATCCTGATTTAACTGCTCTAGTAGAGGGAAGTTGGGTTAAACAATATGAGGACTTTTTGTCCTTCATATCCCAATGAAATACACTGAGATAAGGGATACATATGGTCTCTGAGCTAAATGAGTGGCGGGAAGAGCGAGAGAAAATGAGAGCATGGGAGAGAGAGAGCGCTGAAAGGTGGAAATTAAATTTTGATAATTTAACTAGCATTGGAGCCTTGTAATTAAACCATTGACTTTTCCTGTCTGGGTAAGTGAAAGCAGAGGAAAAAAAGAGGAGAAGACAATGGAGGAGAAGTGATCCCTCCACCCTCCCATCATTCTTTCTTTCTGTCTCACTCTCCAGCCTATTACTTACTCAAATTATCCTACGTTGATCATTGGTGCTGTTAAGTCTGTGTGTGCTGTGAGTTGAAACATAATTCAACACAATTCATCAGGTAGAAAACCTGACCGCGGCAGGAACAGGACACTTCTCTAATTTACTTAAATTATAATTGCTAAACAAAACATTTAATTGTACCGTCTACATTCAAATGTAATATATAAATAAACAAATTAAATAGTGTATAACTCCATGTACAATTATTGATCATTTTAGGCTTTGCAATTAATTATAACACTCATGCCCAGTGTCACAGACAAGGCTTAAAGGGATAGTTCACCCAGAAATAAAAATGACCCCATGATTTACTCACCCTCAAACCATGCTAGGTGTATATGACATTCTTCTTTCAGACGAATACAATCAGAGTTACATAAAAAAATGTCCTGGCTCTTGCAAGCATTATGGCAGTAAACGGCAGCCCAAAATGTGAAGCCCATTAAAGTGTATCCATCCATTATAAAAGTAATCCACATGGCTCCGGAGGGTTAATAGAGGCCTTCTGAAGCGAATCGATGGGTTTTTGAAAGAAAAATATCCATATTTAACACGTTATTAACCTCCCGGAGCCGTATGGATTACTTTTATAATGGATGGATGCACTTTTTTGGGCTTCAAATTTTGGGCTGCCATTCACTGCCATTATAATGCTTGGATTAGCCAGGACATATAACTCTGATTGTATTCGTCTGAAAGAAGAATGTCATATATACCTAGGATGACTTGAGGGTGAGTAAATCATACATGGGGTAATTTTCATTTTTGGGTGAACTATCAATTTAGGCTTAGACCCAGACTAAAATGCATGTTTGAGCTGTTTTAACAGCACTGCCTAAATGCAATCTGTTCATCATATAAAGCGATTGAGTCTCTTCAGTAAATTCGGACTAAACCACTCGATTCATATGGATACATTTTATAATCTCTTTATGAACTTTTTGAAGTGTCAAAGTGTCAGTTGCGTAGCTGTCAATGGAGGGACAGAAAGTTTTCAGATTTCATTAAAAAAAATCTTAATTTGTGTTCCGAAGATGAACACAATTCTTACGGGTTTCGAACGACATCAGGGTAAGCAATTAATGACTGAATTTTCCTTTTTGAGTGAACTATCCCTTTAAATGTCCTAATTTAAATAAAGTCTAATCCTGGTTTAATCTAAACCCTGTCTATGAAACCAGGCCTCAGTTTTATAAAATATGTAAAAGGACATCATACTTTATCCAATAATATCTTGGTCTGAAAAAGGCTGAAGACCCCTGCTCTACATAAATATAAACAGCAGCCAAAAAACCAATAACTATTTTTTTTCCCAACCTCTGCAGCGAAAAGTTCAGCTGATGCATTAAATAGACACTAACAAAGCAGCAGCGTCTCTAAGTGTTTGCCTCTGGCCTTCTCCCCGCTTCCCCACTGTCTGTCACTGCATATTTTCTTTCAGGAATATTAAACAAGACGGAGCACCATCATTCACTCCTCTTTTTCTTTCCAACTCGCTGCCTTTCATACTGAGTGGCCTAACACTCATCATTACTCCAAATTTTCCCTTTAATTTGACACGTCGCCATAATCTTGGCATTTGTTTTCTGTCAGGTTAGTAGGGCCTGTCTTTCAATGTAAAGGAGTGCACACACCCTCACACACACGCAAACACAAATGGCTGTTCATCGTCTATGCATTTATAATGAACATACATATGCACATATCCATGTGTCATTCATCTTTCTCTAACATGCCCTTGAACAAAATCTCTCCAAAATGACTCTGGAGTGAGACTGATGACCAGTCACCACTGACATAAACTTACACAGATACGTACAATATTCTGATAACATTAAGGAAACGGTTTACACACACTTGGCATTCATTCTTCTACTGCATTTATTTATTTATTTATCTGTCTCCCTCATTTATCTGGCTAATGTAGAAATCTTGGCAATAAATCATGTTTCCATGTAATTACAATCAACATTCAACAAATGAATTGAAATAAATATTCATGGGCTAAAAATTTCACTTTGGATAGTCAAACATTTGTTGCATAATTAAATAGAAGCCCACAGGGGGTCTCGCTACAGCGCTAAAATAACGGATCAAAATGATGTTTATGTATCAAAGCTCCATTCTCTCTCTCTCTACCTCCAAAATGAAATGGCTGCCTCTGCAGCTAAGTGTGACAGCAATCAAAGACCCACGCTGAAGAGTTGAGGCTTAATTACCCACAAATGAACTGAACTTTAGATAAATTGTTGGAGTGTGGCATTATGCTTGGTTCAAATGTGATTTTCAAATATAAGAGTCAATGAATGTCATGCAAGTAGAATGGCGAGATGGGAAAGTGGTTGCCCATGCAACAATAGATTTGGTTTAGAATTGGTTTATTGATTGGCCATTGATTGGCTGGGCTTCCTTACCGTGGAAGCAGCTTTATGAAGAACAGATTTAATTAAGCCATGCACATATAAATGTATGTTGATCCTTTTGTGGCATTAGTCATCCCATGTAGGTTGAAAGAAAAACCCACTTACGAGGTCCATGTGTATATAAATATATATATATATATAATAGAAATGATATGAAAAGGATATCTGAGGCACTTCAAGCTAAATATTGACTGTGCGGTGATGGAAAATGAACTGCTATTTAAATGTAATGCAACAAGAATACCTGTAATTTTAAGGGGTTTTCATCAGCGTAGGTGGAAATACTATTTTAATAAACCCAGCAGAATACCCAGTGGATTTGCATTCATTTCAAAAGTAACTCTATTCTGTAAACAAGCTCAAACAAGCTCATCTCTTCAAACCTTTTTTTCATAGAATCTTAGTAGAAAGTGTGTGTATGTGTTTGCGGGTGTATGTGGGTAGCGGAGTGACCTATATCCATGAACCATGGAGAGCCGTGGTTATAGCCAAAAACACTAATTCTAAGGCCGCCTGTGTCTTTCTGCAATCAAGCAGACAAGAGAGGAAAGGAGAAGATGAAATGAATCAGTGGATGAGATACAATGGCAGACAGGAAGAAAATGCAACTTGGGTGGCTAGTGTGGTGAATGTACTGGATGTAGTTAATTTTGTATAGAAGAACGTTATTCAGTCACTGGTGTCTAGACGTGATGGTCTGGTGATATAACCTGTAATTAACCTCCGTTCAAATTTTCATAAGCACCCTGAGGGTGAACCACAGAATGCTATCTGATCAAGCTGCCACTGTACAAAAACAGCCCAAGGGTAACACTACTGTAGGTCAAAATAACTCGTAAATCAGCTCTAGAATGAGCTTCAGGTTGTTTAATCTCAAATTCTTATAATGAGGTTACCAAAATTCAAGCCACAAATGAGAGATAAGCATTCTGGGGTTCTGATACTAGGAAGAACAATGTGTCTCACTCAGTCTGCGTTTGTGCATTGTACGCATGGGAGCACTTCTCCCGAAAAATCTCCACTATGTTAGTGAATTTGAAGTATTCTAAATGAGCGACCACATGCACAGGTTAGTCAAATGCATAAAACAAGCTCAAACCACCTCTATATACGGCCATTCTTTACAACCTTTTCTTTACAGTCTTTCGTCACTTTCACCAAACATATGCCACTCTCTGCAGACGCTCTCTTGCCAGATCTTCAAGCAAAGTGTCATTCTCAAAACCATGCAGTTCAAACACATTAAACACCTTTTTATACAGACCTCTCATTTGCCAGCTGTACATATGTGTAAATCTGCGTTATTCAGAGAAACCTCTGAGCCAAAGATATTATTCAGCTTTTCATACTTTCATGATCAAATATTTTTAAGATATGTTATGAATTTTATTATATCATTTTATATAATTAAAATAGCCTATAACTTAAAACGAATGTATAAGGCCGCACATAGAAAGTGCTTTTTGAGTACGTGTGGTTTCAGTTTTTCCTACATTCTTTTTGTAAATGTAACATTTTTGTGCATTTTTGGTGAATCATGATTTATTCGTGAAAACGTCCGTACGCAGAATTCACGCACAAATTTGTGTGTACGTATGCTTAGTGAATGAGACCCAATGTCTTTCATATTTGCTCTGAAATAACACAACCTGGTCAATGTGATGCTGAGTTATAAGAAAAACAAGCTGGAAGATTAGCTTTGGGAAAAAGTTAATGTTTATGAATAAGCTACAGAGTAAAGTCAGTTATGTATTTGCAACAGTCAAATGTGTGAACTGTCAATGTTCAAAAGTTTTTGTTTTTTTTCAATTATATATAGAAAACAATTAAAAAGTGTCAACTTGCAGTTGTTACCTCAAGCAGCTGTTTCTACCCCTTAGTTTTGTTAAGTTGATTTGCCTGTAAAATATTTTTACTTCAATGAATTTAGATGCTACCACATGAAGAAAAGATTTTTACATTGTTTTATTTTTTAGATCTGGTAGAAATATATCATTTTTCAGGTTACTACTTTTCAATTATTAAATTATATATATATTTTTTTAATTACATGTTGCATTAAATAAATTTGATAAATAATATCAATAAAAACTCGTTCCAGTTTCAGAGTATTAAACCATTTACAAACCCTTATGGCTTATATACCTGGACTTTCTGAATGTTCAAGATGTTTCAAAATCTTGATAAGATTAAAAAAAAGTTCTGCACATTCTCGAGCACTAAACCTCTCTGTCTAAAAGCGAGCGCAACACATTAAGAAAGGAATGTGTCTCTGTGTTTAAAATACTAACAGAGCCCCTGGTGAGGAGGTCAGGGAGTTTTGTTTATTCTGGAGCTTTGGGAGGCTCAGGTGTCTGCTTTGTCTTAAGGGATGACTGGCGCTGGTCAAGCTTCATTTCTCTTCAGCCTTCCTGCCTATGAGGACCTCCAGATGGGCTCTAGACCTCCTGAGACCTGCTGAAGTTTAGCCAGGTCTGAGGTCTCTCTGGCAAGGCATATATCAACACACCTCACTGCAGGCGCTGAAAACTTCCAGGGCAGATCTTACCACCGGACCACTTCCCTCGGCTGAGTTGATATCTTACCCAAGACTGTTGTGTTTCAGTCGACCGATCTCGCTCTAAGGGACCCCTTAACATATTCAAACGGAGCCACAGCACACATTAAACAGTTTAGCCACTTTTGAGGCCCTCCTTTGATTGCAGTCCACATGTCTACAGCTTTATATGAAGGGCTCTTTAATCACTTTTAACCCATCAGCTGCCCTCTTCATGGACAAGCCTCAAGCTCATCTGATCAACACTTCAAGAGCATTCTTTCACAAAGAAATATGAAGCTCTCAGACTCTGTTTCCCCCCTTTCCGTCTGAAGTTCTTCAGATAAAACCTTCAGAGTACATCTTGGTGTATGTCAGTTGGCTGCCTTTGAATGTAATCCTTTTCGAAGGCACTGAGGCATGGATATCTCACCTGGCCTGATCATTCATTCATTCATCTATCCATTTTTTCTTGTCATCCACTCTACCTCACACTCTCGGCAACAGCATAGTGATGCATCACTTCTTGCCGTTCCAGTCCATTTCCACTCAGGCCAACTTCGCCTTTCCGCATGCCAAGTGTTCCAGATGTTCGTGCCTTTG
This sequence comes from Rhinogobio ventralis, assembly GCA_039654625.1. Lineage (NCBI taxonomy): Eukaryota > Metazoa > Chordata > Actinopteri > Cypriniformes > Gobionidae > Rhinogobio > Rhinogobio ventralis. The sequence continues at coordinate 18,984,795 of CM077193.1, read as the reverse complement.
CCAAACAAAACACTGAGGATGTTAGTCACTGTAGTGAAATTAGCCACCCTTGTTTATCAGCGTTCATACATTCTTAATCAAGAAGGCAGCATTTATATGTGAAGCAAAGAGACCGCTCATCAAAATTTCTCTTGATCCATGATTTTTTCTCTTATATATCCGCAAAGAAAGCACTGTTGCAGTGAGCATCTGTTTAAAAATTTAATTTTTGCTCTTGTTATAGTCGAAAATTGAGGCTCAGTGCTGCATCTGTATCTTTAAGCCTCCTCAGGTACATCTTATTCCTGGTTTTATGATTGTGGTATCCTAAAACTCTATAAAACTTTTTGATGTTGTTCCCAAAAGTCATATTAACTCTATTATTGTCCTCGTTTTGGAGAAGATAGGGGGTTAGACTCTGCATGAAGTCTTGAAAAAGTGAACAAAAAAAAAAAAAAATTGTCAATAGACCTAACAGTTAAAACAACCTTTCTATACTCCACCTTTACATGTGCCTCATTAACATTTCAGAACTTGCATTAACATTCCTGACGAGAACTGAAAAGATGAAGGGAAAAAAGCACAGACAGATGGGAACCTCAAAACATTTCTCTATGCTCTTTTCTTAAAATCCTACCTAAACTTTTAATTGCTCTTTAAGCGGTGGATTAAGCCAGAACATATTCCAAAGGGATGATGTGACGGCTTCAAAGGCTTAGCCGACCTCTGACCCTCACTTCATGAGAAGGAACAATCCCTCCAGGGTACTGCTTCACACCCCAGATCCCAAACATTCTCATCTCATGTTTATTTTTAGAAAGTTTAATGATAAATAAACACCACAGACATTTTACACCGAAACATTTTCGCATGACGCTATACCCAAATAATTAAAAGGATTTTGGAAGCATTGTGTGCTCTTTGTTTTGGCTTTAAATTTAAAATGTGTTTCTCTCTATATCATGTTTTTTTAATCTCGTCCCCAATAAAGAATGAAAGGGATATGCAGTTTCCTGTTCTGGTGCCGAATATCTAACCTCATCGGGGCAAATCCATTATCATCGCCAGGAGAAATGGATTACAGTCTCAGGTATCCGTCAAACATACAAAAATGCTTTCAGGTGCCTTTCCTAACAGGATAATGTAGGAAAGTTGAACTCCATTTCAACTTTGAAACGCACACACAAACAAACAAGCACGCGCATCTAACTTACAGACAGTCTGGCTTTGACTTACATGATCACGTTACAAACAACTTCAGACTATCTCCTTCAGCTCAAAGGACACTATCTTCTTCACCCTTCTCGTGTGTCCCCGCATCCGTCAATCATCAGCCAATGACACTGTGCTACAAGAAGCGTGCAGGACTCACTGTGACTACAAGCAGTCAATCTGACAACTGACCCACTAATGTCACTAAGTGACAGGCGTAATCGCCATGGCTATGGTAGTCAAAGGTGACAGAGGCCGTAGAGTCAGCGAAAGCACAGGCTGTAAACAACCTGAGGGCGGACAGGATATCGTAACTCGGACCATGTGGTTTCATGCCGTGGAGGGAGAGCCATCTTTCTTGAGCAAATATCTGGCAGCGTAATAAAAAATTCCACACAGTTTGAGTAGAGAAATGACAAAACAGAGTATGTGTTCACACCTCAGCTGGATTATGATTGACACATGACTGCTCTAACAAAGCACAGAATTCTGTTCCCTGGCAGGCCACATTATCTACATCATAAGCACCAGTCTATTAAATACATCTGCAAACAGTGAAGCTGTCAAGATGGCAAATAATGCATTACAGTGATACATCTTTTAGCGTTTTAGGGACTGTGAAAAATGTGCCGTACAGAGAAAATATTTAACCCGAGGAGTGGAAATGTGAGCAGAAAGACAAAGAGATATCATGGACGACCATAGCATTACTGAAGAGAGAAAAAAAAATATTGAAAAGAAACAAGGATTTAATTGAAGAGAGCAATGTTTATAGCCCTCTTGAGGAAATTCACAAACGTTCTTTGTAATTTTATTCCTGTCTAAATCAAACATGTATGTGTTGTTCTCAAAATTGTGAAGCAAATTACCTACAGTTTTTTCGGTTAATTGTGGTGTTTTTTGAGATAGAAACGTCTTCAATTGTGAATTGTATTTTTACAGAAGTTCTTCTCATTTAATTTTGACCGTTGTTGTGTACTATAAATGAGCGTTTCTTGTTGCAGTGGCTGGTGTTCATAAGATGTTCATAAAAATAAAATTCAATTAATAAGAAGAGCCAATCACGGACTGCACTTAATGGCCACTAGAGCAGATAATACTAAGTATTAAAGATTTCTATATTTTAAATAAATGCCGTTCTTTAGAACTTTCTGTTTATCAAAGAATATGTCCTCAAATGTATTGTAGTTCTCATTAAAATATTACACTGTAAAATCCAACAGTGATTCTAACTAACACTTTTTAGTTAACTTTACTTAATGTCTTAACTTAATTGTAAAAATCTAGTAATCTGTACTGCTGTTTCTTGAGCAGCAAATCATCATATTAGAATGATTTCTGAAGGATCATGTGATAATGATGCTAAAAATGCAGGAATAAATTACATTTAATATATACATATATATAAAAGAAAACAGTTATTACAAATTCTGACAATATTTCAGAATATTACAATTTTTATTGTATTTTTGATTAAATAAATGCAGTCTTGGTGAGCATAAGAAACTTCTTTAAAAAAAAAAAAATCTAATGTATATGCTCATTTTAATGGGTTTTCATGATGCTACCTTAGTAAAATAGAGGTAAACTGTAAACAACAAAAATGTTGTTTAGAAAACGTCTCGGTTACGTATGTAACCATCGTTCCCTGAAGGAGGGAACGGAGACGTACGTCGGAACTGACCTACGAATTGGGATCTGTTTTCAGAGACCAATCTACTTTGAGTGATTAAAAACGAGCCAATGGACATTGGCATGCGGTTCATGCATTCTACGCACCGCCCCGCATCGCGGGTATAAATACAGAAGTGGAAGTACCGCATATCGCTTTACAACTGAGGAGCCGAGATAGGTGACTTGGCCTTCAACTGAAGCACAGCACCTGGCGACGGGACCTACGTCTCCGTTCCCTCCTTCAGGGAACAAGGGTTACATACGTAACCGAGACGTTCCCTTTCAGTCGGTCACGTTCGACGTACATCGGAACTGCCCGACGAATTGGGATCCCTACTAACACGCCAGAGATGCTGGCCCTTCCAGCGCCCTGCCCGAGCTCGCTGGCCACAGGGATGCCAGCTGTTCCTGCAAGACCCACTCAGCGTGACTATTGGATAACGCTGGGAAAGCGTGCCCGTCTCGGGGAGATGGTACGCTGCGGAGCCACGTCCTTCAGTGGAAGGAGAGGTGGAAATAATCATAGGGACTAACCTAGCAGGGTAGTGCTACCTATGGCAGTCTCTGGGGTGGACCCAACCTGGTCCCAGAGGGGGGAGAACACCGCCAGAGACGACAGAGTGAGATCTGTCAAGGGAAAGACACGGGGCTAACTGAGTAGGGTAGCTGGTACCGTGGAGAATACACATATGGTCCACAGGTACTTAGCGCTACTGGCCACTGGGGGTGAGGATGCGGGAAGATACCGGCTCTACACGGAGGCTATAGAATCTAGCGAACGTGTTAGGTGTTGCCCAGCCCGCAGCTCTACATATATCTGTCAGCGAGGCGCCTTGAGCCAGCGCCCAGGAGGAGGCTACACTCCTAGTGGAGTGAGCTCGCACCCCGAACGGGCAAGGCATGTCTTGGGACTGGTAAGCCAAGATGATAGCATCCACTATCCAGTGGGCTAACCTCTGCTTGGAGACAGCCTTTCCCTTCTGCTGGCCTCCGTAACAGATGAAGAGCTGCTCTGAGGTTCTAAAGCTTTGAGTTCGGTCCATGTAGGCGCGGAGAGCGCGGACGGGACAGAGCAAAGCTAGGGCAGGGTCTGCCTCCTCCGAAGGCAGTGCTTGCAGGTTCACCACCTGGTCCTGGAAGGGAGTGGTGGGAACCTTGGGCACATATCCAGGCCGGGGTCTCAGCACAGCGTGAGAGTTAGTCGGCCCGAATTCTAGGCACAATTCGTTGAGTGCTCTGAGCACCAAGGCTAAGTTCCAAGAAGGTACAGAGGTTGGACGAGGAGGATTCAGTCTCCTCGCACCTCTGAGGAACCTGACGATTAAGTCGTGCCTACCTAAGGACTTACCTTCTACTGCATCGTGATACACCGCTATTGCGGCGACGTACACTTTGAGGGTGGAGGGAGACAGCCTTCGCTACAACCCATCTTGCAGAAAAGAAAGCACAACATTAATCGAACACCTTCGGGGGTCTTCCCGGCAGGAAGAACACCACTCAATGAACAGGTTCCATTTCAGAGCATAGAGGCGCCTCGTAGATGGTGTCTACCACTGCCTGCGGCAGGCCATCTAGAACCTCCGCGTCCCGTCCAGGGACCAGACATGGAGTTTCCAGAGGTCCGGACGTGGGTGCCATAGAGTGCCCCGCCCCTGAGAAAGCAGGTCCTTCCTCAGGAGGATCGGCCAGGGAGGGGCTGTCGCGAGGAGTGAGAGTTCGGAGAACCAGGTCCGGTTGAGCCAGTGGGGCACAACTAGCAAGACCTGCTCCTCGTCCTCCCTGACCTTGCACAGTGTCTGTGCGAGAAGGCTCACTGGGGAAACGCATATTTGCGTAGGTCCCGGGGCCAGCTGTGCGCCAGTGCATCTGTACCGAGGGTGCCCTCGGACAGGAAGTAATACAACTGGCAATGGGTCGAGTCCGGAGAGGCAAACAGGTCTACCTGCGCGGCTCCGAAGAGGTCCCATATCAGCTGGACGCTCGGGGGGTGAAGTCGCCACTCTCCCGGAGGTGTCGACTGACGAGAGAGCTCGTCGGCTGTCTGGATCAGCGCACCTGGGATGTGAATGGCCCGAAGTGACCTGAGACGCTTCCGACTCCACAGGAGGAGATGGCGGGCGAGATGGAGCATGCAACGGGAGCATAGACTACCCTGATGGTTGATGTACGCAACGGCCGCAGTGCTGTCCATACGGACCAGTACGTGTTTGCCCTGTAGCGGCTTTTTGAAGTGGCCCAGGGCGAGACGTACCGCCAGTAACTCTAGGCAATTGATATGCTAACGCAGTTGGGGCTCCCGTCCACAGACCCGCAACTGTGTGCCCATTGTACGTGGCCCCCCAGCCCGTGGAAGAGGCATCCGTGAAGACCACAGCATGCCTGGACACCTGTTCTAGGGACACTCCGGCCCGTAGAAAGGCAGGGTCCGCCCACGGGTTGAAGGTTTGGCGACAGTAAGGAGTAACTGAGACCCGGTACTTGCTGCACTGCCACACCCATCTCGGGACTCGGTCGTGAAGCCAGTGTTGAAGCGGTCTCATATGAAGCAATCCGAGCGGCGTTACCGTGGCTGCAGATGCCATATGCCCTAGGAGCCTCTAAAGAATTTCAGTGGGACCGCTGTCCTGCCTTTGAACGTATTCAAGCAGTTCAACACTGACCGGACTCGCTCCTCTGTGAGGCGCACAGTCCGTTTGACCGAGTCCAGCTCCATACCGAGATAAGAGATCTTCTGCGTGGGGCAGAGTTTGCTCTTCTCTCGGTTGACCCGAAGGCACAACAGGCTGAGGTGACGAAGCACCAGGTCCCTGTGTTCGCACAACTGATCCCGAGACTGAGCCAGTATGAGCCAGTCATCGAGATAGTTGAGAATCCGAACGCCGCATTCTCTGAGTGGAACAATGGCTGCCTCTGCGACTTTCGTGAAGACACGAGGCGACAGGGACAGCCCGAAGGGCAGGACTTTGTACTTAAATGCCCTCCCCTCGAACGCAAAGCGTAGGAACGGTCTGTGTCAAGGGAGAATGGAGACATGAAAGTACGCGTCCTTCAGGTCGATCGCTGCGAACCAGTCTCGGGGACGGATGCATTCGAAAATGCGTTTCTGAGTTAGCTTGTGCAGGGCCCGATTTAGAACACGCAGGTCCAAGATTGGTCTTAACCCACCCCCTTTCTTGGGCACAATGAAGTAGGGGCTGTAGAACCCCGACCTCATATCGGCTGGAGGAACCGGCTTGATCACGTCCTTCGCCAGCAGGACATCGATCTCGGACCGCAATACATGGGCTCCGCACGGAGGTGAAGAGGATGCCCCTGTACTTGGGAGGCCGGCGGGCGAACTGAATCGCGTAGCTGAGTCTGATGGTACGGATGAGCCAGCGAGACAGCCTGGGAAGGGCCCAGGCCCCCAGAGACCGAACAAGTGGGACCAACGGCACCACAGACGTACCCGGGGTGGGGTAGCGAGGTGGAGTACGCAAACCCAACTCAGGAGGCCCGGAAGCGGCCCGGAGTGTTGCCTGAGTACTCCAGGGTGGGGCAGAGTGTGGGTGAGAAGGCCCGGGGGTGTCCTCGGTGCCCACACTGCTGCCCCCTGGCGAGGGGCAGCGCCTCAAGCAGGTGGAGGCGCTGCGGCCAACGACTGGGTGAAGGCAGCAGCTGGTCGTCGGGGGAGGATGTTTTTTAAACCGCCTCCGTCCGCTTCTGGGCCACCAAGAACTGCTGGGCGAAGTTCTCGATGGCGTCGCCGAAGAGGCCAGCCTGACAGACAGGGGCGTTGAGGAACCGCACTTAGTCGGGCTCACGCATATCTGCCAGGTTTAGCCCCTGGACCACTAGTGTGGACATCGCCTGACCCAGGGAGTGTGCAGTGACTTCCGTCACCCAGAGAGCGAGGTCCATCACCGCACGCAGTTCCTGCATAACCCCTGGGCCGGGACTACCCTCGTGCATGCAGGACAGAGGGTAGTGAGAAAGGGGAAAAAATGTATACAGTTTATGGCCCTTTTGGTGTTCCATATTTTGACACCAAATAGTTCCACACTGCTAAACTTTTCCGATGCACATCCGGGAAAAAAAAGGCACAGGGGCAGGCAACTGTGTAAACGTTGCACTACGCCTCAGCCACCCAGGAAAACATGGCTGTCAACTCTGAATCTGATTCAGCATGAGCACACACTATTATAGTGTGAGACTCAGCATTACCAATTCCAGCGCATAACAGCCCTCTCTCCGATGCAGCAATTGACATCTGTCCTCTGCCAGAGCCCCAAACGAAACGCTGGCCCCCTTTTTTTTTCTTTTTTTTAAATTTTTTTTTAATTATTATTATTATTATTATTATTATTATTATTTTATTTGTATTTTTTTAGGACCAGCAATCCCATCTGTAAGCTACCAGCAGGCACGTGAGACAGTGAGCGTGGCCGTCAGACCCGATGGCACACGGCGCGCTGAACACTCAAGCCCTTATGAAAAAAGGCAAGATGAACAATGCGCCGACGTGGCCATGCTCTCATGAGAGAACACGAACCACCCACGAACAAAGTCTCAGCACGCTCGTGATGCGATAGAGGAGTGGGGGCCCGAGGAGATGTACCTGGCGGGGAAGCCCCACTGTAATCCTCAGGTCACCAAGGCTTATTAGCCGAAGTAGCCCTTCTCTGGTGCACCAGAAAATAAACTAGATCGGGGAATAGGCGAAGGGACTCAACCCCGTTTGAGGTTTCATAGTCTTGACCGCGCATCTAGAGCGCCTAGTGACGCGCTGGGTTGCCTTGACAACCACCGCTGTCAGCAGGCGCTCAACGGCACACGGTGCGCTGAACGCTCAAGCCCTTACGAGAAAGGTGAGACGAACAACGCGCCGACGTGATCACCAGCACCAAGGGTAAGAGAGTGATCCTCCTCGAGACTCGTCTAAACACTCTTCGTAGAAACAGCTTGATACAGCAAACTGTTCGGCTCCGAAGTTAAAAGCGATATGCGGTACTTCCACTTCCGTATTTATACCTGCGATGCAGGGCGGTGCGTGGAATGCGTGAACCGCATGCCAGTGTCCATTGGCTCGTTTTTAATCACTCGAAGTAGATTGGTCTCTGAAAACAGATCCTAATTCGTCAGTCAGTTCCGATGTACATCGAACGTGACCGACTGAAAGGGAACTAATCTTGTCTGAAAAGCACTTATGACTGCCAGATTAGTTTCAATGGTTTATACTATTCACTAGTTATAATAGTCAATATAAACTAATTTCAATAGTTTATAATAGTATGATATGTCATCATCCATGAACAATCAGATTAAGATGTATCAAACTATTCTCATCATGCAATGTTTCATAGGGTGCATCTCAATCAGCTCCCTAGCTAGATCGTGAATCAGTATATCATGTACATGAATGTGGCCGACTCCCTGATTAGTGCCCTGACTACTGAACTAGGGAGCTGATTGAGACACAGCCATATACTCACTCCTTATGTTAATTTTCTGTAAATGTAGTTTGTTCATTCTTTAGACAGCTCAAATGAGCAGTAAATGTCATTAACAAGATGACTATCCAAATAAGCTCATTTGGGTTTCAAATCTCTACTGCACATACTTCTCTTCTGTCGTGTGTTCTTGTATTGTTCTTTTATTCTGATGGTGCTACACAAACAAACACACAAATGCGTTTTGTGCCCTGGCTTCTGTAAAAAAACACATGATAATGTGTAAAGACAGAGTGAGAAAAAGAGTGAGCGAGTGAAGGCTTGGCATAAAAGATTTACTATCCATCTCGAACAAGAAAAAATGTAGGGCGGGACTTAATTGTGTCCATCGAGAACTGATTGGATCATTGTGGTTTAGCTATTGCTGTGATGTCATGTGAGTGACAGGCTTCCTGCATAATTTCACTCCAGTACAGTCCTCTATAGTTACAAACTCTCACACATATGTTTCACGTTTTTCTAACCTGTTTTATTTTCTTTCCTTTACCTTTTTTTCCATTCACTTCATTTCCTGTGTAACAGAGGACCTTTCGGTGGAATGGAGCAAAAGAAGGCGTTTATCATGAATAAATCAATGTCAATGTGACAGAAAAGCAAAACTCCATTTCCGGGGGCTGTGGACACATTACTCAAAACATCCCTGCCGTGTCACCCTGAAAACATACACACATACACACATACATACGCACACATGTTGTCATTGCAGCGTCCTTCATCAACAGACTGACTCCCGTTAGATAGAGCCGGCCATTTGTGACTCTCAGCTCAGGTCCAGAAGACAATTATGATAGCTGCGATTAAGAAAACAATTATTCCAGAGAAGTAATTATCCTCTAATGTTTGAACCAACAGAAGCAGAGAGAGCGAGAGAAAGAAAGAAAGAGCCCAGGGCCATGTGAGATTAGCTTAGTGTTCACACTGTGATGGTCATTACATACAGGGGTGGTGAAGAAGTGATCAAACTACTGATGTTAACACATACACACACATTCACGCTCACGCTTAAATATAAACAGCCTGACTCAACACACACGCCTGTTCCCACACAATTACCTTTTTGCAAAAATATGCATGTATTCATTACAAACACCTCGAAGGTGCTATTCTGTCCTTGTTGATAATTTTAATTGTCACATACAAAAAAAATTATAAAAGCACGAAAATCTATATTTTAATTTAATTTAATTTAATATAAATTTTTAAGTAAAGCATCTGCAATGGGAGAAAAGCATGTGCAGTAAACGTTAAAACAATAATAATAATAATAATAAAAGAAATGAATGATGAAAGGGTACTATAGTATCAGTAGTCTTTTGCATACGTGCATAAGTGAATGTGAATGAACATGGAAATGTATCTGGGTGTAGCTCTTGTCCAGACAAATCCGGTGAGTTCCCCTTTGGCCCTGAGGCAAATTGAACAAATTGAACATAACAAAAAATAATATCATTTGAGTGCTAGTGGTGAAGTGCCTCCTTTTTACGGACAAGGTCAATTTCCTCTATGATCAGTAATGAGAGAGTGTCTCTTTCTACAACCAAAAGACTTCACACACTCAGTGCAGATTAATTAAGTGTGTTTTTTGTCTAACTTAAGATGCGTTCTCCTTTCCCAGTTCAATGTGCAGAAAAAATATAAGTAAGCCATTCAATGGTTGAATGCAAAAACAGTGTGAACACTGTGGTGCTTTCAAGTTTAAGAGGTTCAACACGTCAACTCCTAGCTCAACCAATGGCATGAGTTTGGGGGCGGGGCTACCTGTTCAGCCAAAAAAAAGGAAGGCAGGGAGTATTTCAAGGGACCTATTTAGAAAGATAGTTGTTATTTTTTATATTTTATATTGCATTTTGTTCAGCTAAATATGCAGTATAATAAAGATTTTTTATTTATTTAATTTTATTATTTTAATGAGTTTTTGTTGACTATGTCCTTCAAAAAATATTAAAATGATTATTTGGAAACATTTCTTACTTTTTATTATATATTTTTTTATACTGTATTGTGTTTGGCAATATACACAGTATAATAAAAGATTATTCCAAAATGCTATTAATGAGGGTTTTCTTTCTAGAATTTAGTTCTTATAATGAATTTCTTTGGTAATTTTTGTTGAATTTATGCTCCTGAAAAATATTAAAATGATTGTTGTTTTTAAGGCAACCTTTTTAGAAACATTTATTATTATTATTATTATTATTATTATTATTATATTGCATTTTGTTCTGCTCATAAGCAGTAAGATTATTCCAAATTTGTATTAATTTGTTTTAATTTCATTGTTTTAATACAAATTTTTGTTAACTTTATGTCCCCAACAATATTGAAATTAATATTGTTTTTAGGAAACCTATTTGGAACCATTTTTTTATTTTGTATTATATTCACTACACACTTTGGTAAGTAACAAAGAAACTCTTGTATCACTGAGATGCTGGGTGTAAGTGAGGCTCCAGACGGCTTGAGCTTCTTTCAACAATTCCACTGGCCATAAAGACCCCAAAAATCTCATCTCCACTGCTCGCCTGTCTTCATCCCTTTCAAACAGCCGTCTACGAGCTGGGCGAGATTTCGTTTCTCCAAAGATAGAAGGATAGCAGCTCCGCACATCAGTCTGCTTCAAAGGGAGGTGCTATCAGACCCTGCCATCGCCATGGCAATGAAGAAGATACCGATCCTAATCCCCATGTAAAAATGAAAACCTCCCGAAGTGCCCGTGGGACTTCTTTGAGTACACTTCGCATTTCCGGCTCTCTCCCTACTTTCTACTCACTCTTCTGTCTCTTTCCATTTCAGATCTAAGTCACTAAGATTAGAATGTACATTAGCAAACTCTCGTCCGTGCTTTCTTTAATTGATATATTGAGAGTGAACATTTGTGTGGCTTTGGAGTTGTTTGGAGTCATTTTTACTTTGAGGAAGCTGTCATTTTGTACCGATCTGGGATCAGCCTCCTCTCCAGGTAAAACAAGATAAAACAGCTAAGTGTAAGTCATACAGGGTGACTGGATTTGTTTGAGTGGTAAATGTGTGACTTCCATGTTGTCACTGTGTTGGGTTGACTCAATAGCTCCTTGCCTGAGGGCTGCGGAGAGTCAAACGTATTATTAGCAGCGTGAAAACATCCCTGGGGCCAGCTAAACAAATAAGACACACACGCGATCCTGGAAAGATGGGAGAAAGACAAATGACAGAAAGGGAGAATTTCTAGATGAACTCTCAGAACTCTATAAAATTACAGAATGCTGCAGGAGTGCCTACGATATAGAAAAGCGCATTTAAATTTAAAAATTGAGTTTAAAACAGGTTGCTAAAAATGTACTATATGTATTCTTGTTGGCCTGAAATGGTTTTGAAAAAAATAAAATAAATGTAAAATATTCCATTTACACTTAAACATTATTTCAACATATTTTAATTAATAAGTTGTTTTGTTTTGTTTTTATATTTTATTCTTTTAATTAGGGTTTTTCCTTCATTACGATATCAGGTCAATTGTATCATGCATTTATCCCTCCCAAAAATATTCAAATTAATTCAATTCAGAAAATCAAAAAAATATTTTGATAATTGATTAATCTGTCAATAATTTTGTTTCAAGATGAAAAAAATAAAAAAATAAAAAATGATTTTAATCCATTACTTTAAACAGTGTTGTTCTAAATCCTGCCTAATGCTGACCTCCAAACAATGTGTAATATAAAGCCTATGAAAAATACAGTGAATGTATCTATGTAGGCTATGCTGTACATTATAAGTAAAAAATTTAAATAATTACATTCTACATTCATGAACATAGCAATTATATGGGCTATTCCAACAATAGTGCCTTTACTGTTACAGCTTTCATAAATATGATGTAGAATTTTAAACCTACACTTAATTTCTAACAAAAAAACATTTTAGTATTTTAGTCAGAATTATTGCGCTCCTATTCTACAGCGCTCCATCAGTTTGACACGGATGCGCCCACCGGCACTCGTTCATTGAACTCTATGAAATCTAACAAGTCTCGCTGGTTGTCAGAATGTGCAAAATGGAAATGCTCGCTGGACTTTCTAACATTTACAGATAAGGGTATATCCATAAAATGTAAGTTATGTGCTGAGGAAAACACGTGTCAGAGGCAGTAAACAGCACACGCATCTGTCAAAGCACGAAAGGGCAAGACGCGGTCAACACTTACGCTTTTGTTTGAGGCGCTTATATTATAAATATAAAGCATTCTCATGTTTCGGACAACTTGAATCATGTACCTTTCCCACAGCAGCTTACTCTGTGTCCTCCATATGCATTTTGTCCATAGAAATGGGTTTTTCACTAAAGCGATGTGACTGGCTGATGGTTTTCGATCACAGCACGCGTACACGACTAATAGATAAGCAAATTCTTTTTAGATTTTTTTCATTATCAATAATAATAATTTTTATCGGTTAGTTGTTGCAGCCCCAATTGCATATTTAAAGTATTTTAAATACACTAATAGATAAGGAGGGGGTGTGGGGATGGGTTGTGTGGTGTGGGTGGGTGTATCGTACCATTTAACCAGAATGCTCTTGACTGGGGTTTTTTAGATGCTACAGACGGACCCACCAATTATGAACATCCTGCGGTGCCCCCATCCTAAAATTTAAAAGCCAACTACATATTTTCATGAATACATGTTTTTTACCCAATTTATGCTGAGAAAAAAAAAGATATTAATAATATGTGTAAAATGTAATTTGTAATAAAATTATTATAGTTAGATTTTATTTTTGATTAATAAATTAATTTAAACATTTTTTACAAAGATTTTCTCTAAACTTTTCCCCAATTTGAAAACCCCTACTCTTGAATATATCACTCTACAAACACAATAAAAGCTGGATAGTGTTCATTCATTGGCTGTATCTAATCTCAGTCTACCAATTAGACCCGATCATAGCCAGCTGCTCTACAGGCCACTGAGAGATCCAACAGGTTGACGGGTTAATGGCTAAATGTACGAGGACAACTAGGTCGATCAAATGACTCAAGAGAAGGCTGGCCAAGTAGACCGAAGAGAGATATGGACAGAGATAGACAAAGGAGGAAAGGTAAAATGTTCCACCTGTTCGCAGACTACAGGTAATCGTAATAAATTCTGTAACATGAGATGAAGAAACCAAGCATCACATAATTGCCAGTGGCTATAGGTGATCATGCTTATGTTATATACTTATTGATTGAGGAAGACAATATGAGGGAAATTGGTATCTATGTGGTCCTGATGTGTAAGAAAAATATCCATATTTAAAACTTTATAGAGTAAATTATCTAGCTTCCGGCCGATCGCCTTCCGTATTCAACTTACAGAAAAAGTGTTGAAAGTTCCTTTCGCAGTTCAAAATGCTTACGCTACGTCTGACCACACTGCACACCAGTTACGCTCGTAGCGTAAGCATTTTGAACTGCGAAAGCAACTTTCAACACTTTTTCTGTAAGTTGAATACGGAAGGCGAATATGGATATGGAAATATGGTTATTTTTCTTACACAAACACATCGATTCGCTTGAGAAGGTCTTTATTAACCCCCCCCTCAACGGAGCCGTGTAAAGTACGTTATATGACGCCACTTTTATGGACTTCAAAAACAGAACAACAATCACTGCCATTATAAAGCTTGGATTAGCCAGGACTTTTTTATCCCTCAGGATTGTATTCGTCTGAAAGAAGAATACCATATACACCTAGGATGACTTGAGGGTGAGTAAATCATGGGCTAATTTTCATTTTTGGGTGATCTAACCCTTTAATTGACCATTTGTGGTTTAAAAAATATTTGGCTTGTTTTTAGTTTGTGTGTTAAAACACGCTTTGAACTCGACGAGCAGGTTTCTTTACCAGTTCAAACGCACGACATTTACTCACACACACGTATCCTCTATTTCTTTGACAAACACACACACACAAGAGCAAAGACAGCACATGCTGAACTTCTTAAATTACTATAATGAGGCATAGAATGAGGATTAACACAGCTACAGCTACATTAATGCTACCCGTCACGACTCGCCTAAATATCAAAGAAAAAATGCTCTCAAATCATATGTTCTCTTTGGAAACCACACTGATGAAATTTAAATGGCACTCTTCCAAGTTGTATTAAAACAATGTTTTTTTTTTATATATATATTTATATATATATAAATTTGCTACATGATCCATGTGAGTTTAGTGACTAGAATCAGAATCAGATGTTATTGCTCGTCCAAGGAATCTGGCTTGGTATGTGCTGACATTGGACAGAAAATAGTTTTTGAAATATACACTAGAAGTAGACAGCAGTCCTAAAATGCTTAAATATGAGGAGTGGAAAAGGCCAATCATAACAGAGAGTAACTATTGCCGTGGATAGTGATTTATCTGGCTTAGCACACACACACTAATACACACATGTTAGGCCATTACCAGTAAGTTTAAACAGGTTTTATCAATATTTTGCCTGCACAATGTCCAAGACGCCACGACATCTTACCTACAATAACACAACTGGTGCCAGTGTATTTGGAATTCTATATCAAATATCATTCAGGATCACAAGTCTGGTTTATCTAAACATAACGGCCCCATTGAAGCATGATTGTTTATCAAATGAATTGTTTAAAATATTACCGGATCAAATATCAGCATGTTGGCTTATGTGTAAATATCTGCTGACACATTTTACAGTACCTGTTCTACATCACGTATTAGACCAGCACATGTTTAACTGGACCAGGCTGCTCATGCCGTCTGCTTTATGTTCCCATGATGTAGGAGACAGCAAAGTTTATGTCCCATAGTTATAAGAAAGTTTTGCAGAAACGCTTCAGGCTCATTGCGGTTACATGTAGCAATAAAAGGAAAGATGTGTGTACAAACGGGTTTTCGAAGTCCTAAACAAATTCAAATCACAGAAGTGTGTATAAATACACATAAAGGTGCTGTTTATAAAGTAGTCCAGAGCATTTGAATGATCTCAACTGGCTGTGTCCAGACAAAAACATTGCCAGGTTGTAGGTTTTCTTCGCTGGTTTGAACAGCAACTGCATATGCAAACCAGACGCCAACTGGTGGTGCCCAGACCAGCTTATATATGATGCATTATAAACCAGTGGTTCAATACACCTGTATGACGAGAGGAGAAACAGTTCTGAATGTGGAAAATAAAATAAGACTAGTCCAATAAGTATTTTGTGCAAAATAAATAGGTTTTAAATACACTTGTTATTGACGTCAAAGCTAAAAGCATTGCCAGTTGTCATATTTAGACTGTCTTGTTAATGGTCCATGATTTAATATTATTAAACAGTGATGCATTATTACTAAATATTATAATTAACATTATATACACTCACCTAAAGGATTATTAGGAACACCATACTAATACTGTGTTTGACCCCCTTTCGCCTTCAGAACTGTCTTAATTCTACGTGGCATTGATTCAACAAGGTGCTGAAAGCATTCTTTAGAAATGTTGGCCCATATTGATAGGATAGCATCTTGCAATTGATGGAGATTTGTGGGATGCACATCCAGGGCACAAAGCTCCCGTTCCACCACATCCCAAAGATGTTCTATTGGGTTGAGATCTGGTGACTGTGGGGGCCATTTTAGTACAGTGAACTCATTGTCATGTTCAAGAAACCAATCTGAAATGATTGGAGCTTTGTGACATGGTGCATTATCCTGCTGGAAGTAGCCATCAGAGGATGGGTACATGGTGGTCATAAAGGGATGGACATGGTCAGAAACAATGCTCAGCTAGGCCGTAACATTTAAACGATGCCCAATTGGCACTAAGGGGCCTAAAGTGTGCCAAGAAAACATCCCCCACACCATTACACCACCACCACCAGCCTGCACAGTGGTAACAAGGCATGATGGATCCATGTTCTCATTCTGTTTACGCCAAATTCTGACTCTACCATCTGAATGTCTCAACAGAAATCGAGACTCATCAGACCAGGCAACATTTTTCCAGTCTTCAACTGTCCAATTTTGGTAAGTTCGTGCAAATTGTAGCCTCTTTTTCCTATTTGTAGTGGAGATGAGTGGTACCCGGTGGGGTCTTCTACTGTTGTAGCCCAGCCGCCTCAAGGTTGTGCGTGTTGTGGCTTCACAAATGCTTTGCTGCATACCTCGGTTGTAACGAGTGGTTATTTCAGTCAAAGTTGCTCTTCTATCAGCTTGAATCAGTCGGCCCATTCTCCTCTGACCTCTAGCATCAACAAGGCATTTTCGCCCACAGGACTGCCGCATACTGGATGTTTTTCCCTTTTCACACCATTCTTTGTAAACTCTAGAAATGGTTGTGTGTGAAAATCCCAGTAACTGAGCAGATTGTGAAATACTCAGACCGGCCCGTCTGGCACTAACAACCATGCCACGCTCAAAATTCTGACATTCAGTTTGGAGTTCAGGAGATTGTCTTGACCAGGACCACACCCCTAAATGCATTGAAGCAACTGCCATGTGATTGGTTGATTAGATAATTGCATTAATGAGAAATTGAACAGGTGTTCCTAATAATCCTTTAGGTGAGTGTATATACTATATGGCCAATATTATTATTTTTTACTATTACACTGTATTTCCATTGTCCACTTTAGACATTCTACTAACTATAAGTAACTTTGTCATGTCAACTAACTCTCATTAGAGTATATTAGTTGACTGTTAGGTTAAAGGCACTATATGTAATATTCACCGCTAGAGGTTGCTTATTCAAAACAAACGCGTAGCTTGATGATCACAGAATCATGGGAGCTGCTGTCTTCACCTCTACAGCCGCTGGAAAATAACCCGACGGGACTCGGACAGAAATCATATTCATGGATGAGCTAATGTATTAAAGATTTATTAACATTAATGTAGTATGAATCAGGGTGGGGCTGAAAGCCGTTAGAGCAGAACGTGGCCGGTGGAGCGATTGCTAATGAGAGAAAGCGCTTTCAGCGGCAAATGACTGCTTCCGCTTCTTCCGATCATGTGTATGTGTGGTAACACAGTGCTGTTTTATCATATTAGAAACACTGAGTGTGTTAAAAGTTATGTTATAATGCTACTTTGTGTATTCAATCAGCGGCTACTGCACACTGCAGTAAGCTAGATCAATTTTAGGCATGGTAAAACATGGTACTGCGAGGTAAATCAAGAAAACAAGATTTAAACAATAAGTTTATATTATGTGCTATATAACAATGATTAGTTTTCTCTCGATGAATGTGTCCAAACAGTTGCTCACCTGTCTAATACAACACATAATATATTGAGTCTTTGGTGTTTCCATGGTTTCTACAAAATAAAACCGGAAATCGAGGTTAACAATGTTCATTTTCAGGTATGATGTCATTGATAGGTGGTGTACGAACACGGCCTGTGTCCTGGTTAAAATTGCTTATTTCTCTGGATTTAAACATTCTTGGAAACATTTGGGATAATGCAAGTACACAAGTCAACAAAATATATAACAATGTTCTAGTGGTTTTTGGATATTTTAATTCAAAAATCGTACATATCGTGCCATCAAATTTAGGTGTTAGGGTTCGGGTTAGTAGAATAAGTTGACACCTGCAAAAATGTCTGTTGACAGAACATCAAAGTAAAGTGTTAGCAGACATTAAGCAAATACTTTAATTATTCATTCATTTACCATTTCAGTCATATCCGACATTTGGTGATTCAATGGGTCCATACGCAAGATAAGATTTTTTTCTGGGGTATGTCGCCAGGCCTTTCCCCAACCCTCCCTATTACATAGCTTGGGACTAACACACACATACATGGACAATTTAGCATCTCCAATTCTGGGGAGAAACTGGAGAACCCGGAGGAAAATCGCACAGGGAGAACATGTAAACTCCACACAGAAAGGACTCCTGACTCAGCCGGGACTCAAACCAGGGAGCTTCTTGCTGTGAGGCAACAGTGCTTCCCACTGAGCCACTGTGCCGGCCCAAACACTTTATAGTATACCCTTTGTACTTAATTGTCTAAATAAATGGAAAAAAAGCACTTAAAGCTACAATGATTTATTTTAACTGCTAATTAAGTGAAATTAGGCATCACAAAAAAATTGAAAAATGGATATTCATCTTCAGATTTGCTATTCAATTTAAATTATCAATGTTTTTAAGGATTAACTTGAGTGTCAGATGATAGCAAAGGTAATCAAATACAATCTGATAAAAATATGGAGAAATGTGCATGCACAATTCCACATCCAATAGCGACTGATATCCATGAATTAAAATGGCACTGACAGATAGCTTACTTGGGTCACTACACAAAATCTGGGTCCTAAAGCAAAATCAGTTAAGAGCAGCACTATCACCCATAACAGTGGTTTGAGGGTGATGTGACAGGGGCAGTGAGTTAGTGGCTAATCTGCATTGAGCACACTCACCACTGGATGTGCCATTGGCTGGGGAACTCTTACATCTGCAGGTCATATTATGTGCTGCAGCAATTAAAAACCCAAATGGCAAATTCGCCGCTTCTCTTTTTACATTCATTGTACCTTTACATTTAGCCTCCTTTTGGTCCTGCTGCACCACACACATACTTACTCTCCTATTTCAAAGAGAATTAACAAGCTACTATTAATTTGAGTTCAGTGACTCTGCTTGAGCATGAGCTGGGAAAAGAGTGGGGGTGAAGGGATAGAGGAAATGAGGAGAGAGAAAATCCTCAGCAGAATCCCCATGAATAAGTAATAGACCAGCTGTATGATTTTTCATAACTAAAAGAACGACAGACGAAGAAAATGTTCATCTCGAGAAGAGATCCCTCTCTTCCAAGACAAATCCCCCTGTTAACCTCTCACACACACGCATGCATACGCACACTCCCACTGTACAGCAGGGCTGATGTCAAGCATCGC
Source organism: Rhinogobio ventralis (assembly GCA_039654625.1). Taxonomy (NCBI): domain Eukaryota; kingdom Metazoa; phylum Chordata; class Actinopteri; order Cypriniformes; family Gobionidae; genus Rhinogobio; species Rhinogobio ventralis. Next base: position 18,965,555 of record CM077193.1, on the reverse strand, counting down.
AGAAACCAGCTGATCCCGAGTATCGGTAGTAACATATGTGTGTATGCGTAGTGTATGTGAGTGTGTTTGCCAGCGCTCAGTTAGATCTGTTGGATTAGCCAAGTTTAATTGGATATGAGGACCTTTCGTTGCCCTCTCATCACTTCCTTTGAGCAGAATTAAAATTAGCATAAGAAAAAAATTAAAAGGAAGCATTTGCTTATCTTGTGTTGTGCTAGCAATCAGCTCTTAAATGTGATCAGAATGTTTTCCCCACTGTAATATGTTCATATACGCTACATTAAACATCACAATTTATTTAGCCTTCAAACAAAACATTTTGACTGATCTGGAACCAGCATTTAACATATAAAATCCTTTCCATTCCTATCCTTCATTACGCAGCACCTAAAGCTGGGTCAGCTGAGGATTGTCTGAAAGCCCTGCAGAGACTCTGAAACCCCTCCTTTTGCAAACAAATATGGCTCATTCTTCTCACTGTTCTCTCTCATTTCAGTTTAATTTTCCTATATGGTGGCTGCTGCTTTGGATCTATAATCTGTCCTTTTTCATTGTCTCATTCTCTTTTGTATCTCATCAGTTCTCTCTCTCTCTCTCTCTTTCGTTTTATCAGCTACATTTAGCTGACATTGTGTACTGATACAAGAACAATACAAAGGCTAGACCTGCAAATACAAATTACATATTTTCCATGTCAATACCAAGAGGTCAAGGTTTGGCTGGTTAGCGTGACCCAGTTAGCCCTTGCTGATGTTGTAACTATACACTCAACAATCAAAAAGAGTCTTTATTTTTTTTAAATATTCATATATTTCATTATACTATAGTAGATGTTTGCCGGTGCCAAGTTCATTTTCAGAGGCACTTAATATGTGAGCCTGGACTACAAAATCAGTCATGAGTCGCACGGGTATATGCCAAAAATCATTAGGATATTAAGTAAAGATCATGTTCCATGAAGATATTTTGTAAATTTCCTACCGTAAATATATCAAACATTTATTATTAGCAATAATATGCATTGCTAAGGACTTCATTTGGACAACTTTAAAGGCGATTTTCTCAATATTTTGATTTTATTGCACCCTCAGATTCCAGATATTCAAATAGTTTTATCTCAGCCAAATATTCTCCTATCCTAACAAACCATACATCAATGGGAAGATGATGTATAAATCTCAATTTCAAAAAATTGACCCTTATGACTGGTTTTGTGGTCCAGGGTCACATATAATAATAATATATTAATATAATTATAGTTTTTTTATTGTTATATATTTAAAAAAATCATATCCATATATTTAAAAATTGTATTATATCCATATACATGAAAGTGTGTTATATGTGTCCCTTTCTATTGCTTTTGGCATTACAGCTGATCATAGTTGTGGTTTGGCACTGTTCTAGTGATGCCACTAGCCAATCAGCGTTACCATGACGTCATCAGAATCACATGGCATTCTCTGGTATACTTGGCAGATTTCAAATCACCTACACTAACTAACCCCGTTCACAAAACATCACAAAAACCCTAATAAGGCAAGTCTGCTCAAATGATTTAAGGAAACTCATTCCCTCAGCTCAAGTGAATAATGGTGTAACTTGTTTTATCAAAGTCACCTAATGTGGTCCTCCCATTGAATAAACCAAAATATTTAAATATTTATATTAACTTAAAAAAGCAAATAAACAACTCAAATTAAAACTTATATTGCAAATGAAGTTCATTACATTCATAGTTCATTCCTGTTTGAGTTATAGTGCCAATTTTAAGTTAAGATTGCTTAATTAATGACGATATTAGGGTTAACAGTGTTTCGAGCATCAACGGTTCAACTGCCATTGAAATGACAGTAAACAAAAGCTGTGCCTCAGCAAACTGACACAACCAAACACACATTTGAAGCATGTACACACAATCACTGCATAATAAACAACAGACAAAATAGAAGCAAACATGTCAGTTGAAAGGGGCACATATGCACACATATTATGTGAATGTTCAAAAGCTGTAATTGTCAAACACTGACTCTATATGAAAACGCTTTCAGCGGTTTTGTGTATGTGTGAGCAGGATTGGGTTTCTCTGCACTGGCTCTCCTTGACACTCTGTTTATCAGTGTATGGCAGGGAGAAAAAAACATTAGATGTAATCGCAGTGAATGCTAGCCCAGAGCACACGGCGCATAAGATTTACATGACGAAAAACAAATCAAAGCAAACATAAAATAACCCCAGACCTGGCTACCATGGTTTATGTCACTAGGCTATACTTTGACTAAAACGAGCGGAAAATAGTACTGAAACGCTAGTTACATTATGTGACCCTGGACCACAAAACCAGTCGTAAGGGTCAATCTATTGAAACTGAGATTTATACAGCTGAATAAATAAGCTTTCTTTTGATGTATGGTTTGTTAAGATAATATTTGGCCGAGATACAACTATTTGAAAATCTGAAATAAAATTCTAAATATTGAGAAAATCGCCTTAAAAGTTGTCCAAATTAGGTCCTTAGCAACGCATATTACTAATAATAATATTTATTTTTATATATTTATCATATTTAGGAAATGTACAAAATATCTTCATGGAACATACTATGTATTGTTGGCTAATTGCCACAAATATATATTCGTGCGGCTTATGACTGGTTTTGTGGTCCGAGGTCACATATATAAAAAATGAAATTCAAAGTCAAGACGATTCTATATTAATCCTTAATTATGAAGGGGAGTGCATGGATCACTTTTTTTTTTTTTATTGTTATATGTTTATTATTGTTTTAATTATATGTATTAAGAGAGTAATTTATTCCAAAATAAGGCTTAAGATACCCCCAAAAAAACTATTAAACCTGAGGTTGCATGCCGGACACAAGCAATTTATTGGGTTTCTGGTGATTTCCGAGGAAACAATTCTTCCTCAAATGTACCATAATGGAGAAACGGTGAGGAAAACTGATTCAGTTTGTGTCATGCTGTGTTAATGTTCTTTCCTCCTCTGTTATGATTTACAGTATCTGAACATTGGATGTGTGTGAGTTGGAGTGATGTGTGTTTCAATATTACTGATTAAGCAGACCCTCACTGATGTCCCTATTAAATCTTTGATCATTACATGTCGTTGCCAGACCCTAAACAGAAAATCAAACAGAGGAAGAGAAAAAAAAAGGGACCGAAAACAATCTCGCAAACAAGAGAGGGAACATAAAGAATAAGGGGTGCATAATTAGAGCTCTTTAATAAAGCATGAGCTGGAGAAAGCTGAGCCTCTTTGGGAGGAGGCAGAGAGGCTAGATACTCCTTTTAATGCTATTGATTGGGAAATGATGTGTGTGTGTTTGTGTCGGCGCATGTGTGTGTAGGTATTGATCGCTTTGACCCAAACATTACAACAAGCTTCATGCACCATTTTATTCAAAGCTTCTGCAGCGAGCTAATGCTACAATCAGCGGTGAAATCTTGGAGGAAGAAACGGAACCTATTCAGGAGAATTAGGAGTTATGGAGTGAGACGTAGGCTAAACGGATGTCTTGTGTATGTGTGTAGATAGTTTCACTCGACGCCACGTTGCCTTCAAACAAACAACCCTGCACCCTAAGGGAGAGAGGACTAATCCATTCAGGCAACAGAGCAATTCTCATTATCGACTGCTAAAAAAAAAGAGTGGGCAAGAGGGAGGCAAAAACAAGTGAGGGATGACAGGAAAGTGTAAAGGTGGAAAAAAAATCAGGTATAAGAGGAATAAAATGGTAAACCACAAGACACTCTTTATATTCATGGGTAAACATCTATACTGACATTGTAAAAATGGGTGACAAAAGTTAAAGTTGCATTCAATATCTCAGAGGTAAATAGCATTGCGCAGAGGTTGCTCCTCCACAGTTCTCAGTTATGTTTAATATAAGTATTAGTGTCAGATGTTTCTTGAAATGAAATAAAAATAAAAACAAGTTAGTGGTATAGTATTATTTATGCACTATTTTTTGTTGTCTTAGTTTATTTTTTGCTATTTGCTTTTGTCATTTTAATTTAGCTTTAAATTACTTTTTATTTCAGTTTTAGTTTTAGTAATTTTTGTGTGTCAATTTATTTATTTCAGTAGTTCAGTCAGTGAAAGGAACACTCCACTTTTTTGAAAACAGGCTCATTTTCCAACTCCCCTAGAGTTAAACAGTTGAGTTTTATCGTTTTCGAATCCATTCAGTCGATCTCCGGGTCTGGCGGTAGAACTTTTAGCATAGCTTAGCATATATCATTGAATCTGATTAGACCGTTAGCATCTCGCTCAAAAATGACCAAAGAGTTTCGATATTTTCCTGTTTAAAACTTGACTCTTCTGTAGTTACATCGTGTACTAAGACCGACGGAAAATTAAAATTTGTGATTTTCTAGGCCGATATGGCTAGGAACTATACTCTCATTCCTGCGTAATAATCAAGGAACTTTGCTGCCGTACCAAACTTTTTGGGAGGAAGTTATTTCAGTAAAAAATAAAATCATTAAATCATTAATTGGCACAAATCAGACATTATATTAAAGTGCTCCTTTTATTCTGTGGAAGAAATAATGCACACACACACTCCCTCACACAAACACACGGTTACGTGGTCTCATTTTATAGACTCCATTCCTCCATAGCCTTCTATTCGCACTGGGGCAATGCAGGTGTTGAACAGAATAATAATCAATGTGTGTGTGTTTCTCTGGGTGGGTGTGTGTTTGGGTGGGGGTGGGGTTATTAGGGACTACACAAACACATGTGCATGAAAGGAGCACAGCGAAAGACATTCACACAACACACACATTGAGATTTAGATTTACACTCAAATATATTTACCTCAGCCACTGAGATATGGTAGGCGGAGGTTAATCCATAGCTGCATGAAAACAGCCCTCCGATTGGCTAACATGTGGCAGCTCTCCTGCCCACTCCAGGAAGTGATTGATGTTAAGCGGACTTTGATATTTGACTGCTGTGATGACAGTAGGAATATGATTCATCTCCTCTGCCAAAGGAAAATAACCTGCTTCTCTGGTTTCCAGGCTCAAAACACTCACACACATATACAAAGGCACAAACACTCACACAGAAAATGTACTGTAGATGTTCATCTGGAGTAGTTTCAGTAGAAAACTGACCATAATATTAGACAGCCGTTAGAAATTTGATGAATGATGACAAGAATTATGTTCAAAGGGAAAAGGGAAAGAATTGATGGATGTAATATTCGTGCCACATCTAGCTTGGGACCAAAAAGGCCTTCTATTTCTATTTCTTTTTCACTGAGAGGAAGAAGAACATAAAACAAAAGCTTCTTCTTTATAAAAGTGAACAAAATGGCAGTTTATTTCAATGAGTCGGTCAGGGTTGACCAACGTGGAGTGAAGAGAAAATGGCGGTCCTCTGAATTAATTTTGGGGGGGTGCTTCTGAGTAAAAGAGGAAAGGATTGATATTCCAAATGCATCTCATTTCATTTAAATGACAGTCCAAAACACACCCGTATAAGCTCGATGTGCCTCAAATGAACTTGTTCTCTTTTTTTCAATCCCTCAAACTGCATTCAGACAGAAAAAGACTAAATTGTATAACTACAATATGACTGCTGCTGTTAGTACCTGACATCGAGGAGCAGATTGTAAGTCATGTGATGATATTACAAAACAGATTTTCCTTCCTGGAAGAATCAGTGGGAACTCAAAGTATAAAGAAACTTTTGTAAGTGTTTGTGATAGGGCTGTTTTCGATTTTTACAAAGATTACTTGAGTACGTTTTACAAGAAAATACTATTTCAGTCTTTATACTTCAAAATGTTGTGTTAAATTCAATGTGTTACTTGCAGTTTCTTTGTAATTAATTGTGAAATTTACTAGCAGTTTTGCTAAATTCTCTTTTGTTGACAACAGCTGGTTTATCAGCATTTCTAATTAAAAGGTTATGGAGATGGTCGGCGTTCCCAAATTCAAATTACAGTATGAGCAACCCAAATTCAGAGGACATACAGATATGAGTTCATGTGGAGCTGCATTTAATGCAAACTGGTCCATTCCGAGACACTGAAAACACTGGATCATGAGCTGCTCACGTGTAAAACAACACAGTGCTATGCTTTATGCTGAAACACACAGCTCATGTACTTAAATCACATCCTTTATGATTTGATAATCACACTGAGACATCTCCTGATTTCAGTTTTATTTTGATTAAACATGCAGTTTGTTGGCGGTAAAAACACTGAGCTACATACAGTATGTGTCTGCATGCATGTACACACACACACACACACACCTACATATGACATAGATAGATCTGCCTTGCTCTATCTCTATTTCTCTCCGTTTCCTGTACACACACACACACACACACACTGCTGTCACCTTGGTTATATAGTATGTGGATATATGGGATAGCGTATGTATAATATGTTAATCCCTAAGGGCATAATGCATCTCCCCTAGAGAATGTTCTGGAAGTGTTAATAGCTCACAGACGGGAACACAGCTCCTCCCCAGACCACAGGCAACAAATCACTCCCTACCTGCACTCCAGTGCTCCCATATCCTATGCTTAGAGTGTGTTCATCCACCTAATTCTCCTCATTTTCTCCCCACACTTCTTTTAAAAGCAGCAAATTGCAAAATTGTATTTCTTCCTGTAATACCTGGCCCTGTATGAGAATGAACGAATGGATATAGACAGAGAGAGAGGGTGAGAGATGGAGGGAGAGGTGCTAGCTCAGCAGAAGGCCTGGTTAATAGCACCATTACTGTCATGAGGATCCAGATTCGGACAATGAATTAATAACGAGGGGAAAGGGAGCTGTGTGAGAGAGAATGAACACACACACACACACACACAAAATCACTGGCACACACTGAGCACCTCTATTGCATAAGTGTGCTGTGTGAAATGGCATAAAAACGGGTGATGTTGACTTCTGAAAATGTGACACATTTAAATAGAAGAACAACGAAAAAGATGGAAGGATAGACCAGATGTGCATGGATTATTAAACCCACAGGCTGCAGAAAAAGTATGGCTTAGTTTTTGATGCATCAAGTGAAAACTATGAAATGAAACCACTGATATGAATGAATTTTGATTTTTTTTTTTTTTTTTTTTTGCCTTGTTGATCCTTTTGCAGTTCTTAATGTGACCCACATTGGATGTATAAAAAAACTACCATACCTCTGCTTTCCATTGATTGACTGTAAGTCATATGATGCTCGGATACAGTCGGCAATGCATTATACTAGGGGCGTGGTTTAGCTTAGGGGTAAACAAATCCCAGTTACCAACAGTCCTCTTTCGTTACCATAGTTACCTAATGAGTAAATTTCCAATAGATTTAGGCATTTTTAGAAAGAAAAACAAGCATGTGGTGTTTAGCACTTCAAATAAAGCATTTATTTCAACAACCAATTAATTAAAGCTAAAAGAAGACTGTGAATACAAGAAGGGAAGGGTAAAATTGATGGTTATTTTCATCAGTTACGGCTCGTGAGATCTAGCATTCTGCCTGCTTTGAATCAGACACAGAGATAAAGTAGTGCATAAGATTACATTTATTTGAATTACTTATCGCGAGAAAGAGAGAGAGAGAGAGAGAGAGAGATTCGTACCTGTGTCCGTTCAGCGTCTCTCTTAACAACGAAGATGTGCGTTTATTACTTAAAAATAGCGATGTAACCCCATCGTTGCTGAGAAATACACTCACCTAAAGGATTATTAGGAACACCTGTTCAATTTCTCATTAATGCAATTATCTAATCAACCAATCACATGGCAGTTGCTTCAATGCATTTAGGGGTGTGGTCCTGGTCAAGACAATCTCCTGAACTCCAAACTGAATGTCAGAATGGGAAAGAAAGGTGATTTAAGCAATTTTGAGCATGGCATGGTTGTTGGTGCCAGACGGGCCGGTCTGAGTATTTCACAATCTGCTCAGTTACTGGGATTTTCACACACAACCATTTCTAGAGTTTACAAAGAATGGTGTGAAAAGGGAAAAACATCCAGTAAGCGTCAGTCCTGTGGGCGAAAATGCCTTGTTGATGCTAGAGGTCAGAGGAGAATGGGCCGACTGATTCAAGCTGATAGAAGAGCAACTTTGACTGAAATAACCACTCGTTACAACCGAGGTATGCAGCAAAGCATTTGTGAAGCCACAACACGCACAACCTTGAGGCGGATGGGCTACAACAGCAGAAGACCCCACCGGGTACCACTCATCTCCACTACAAATAGGAAAAAGAGGCTACAATTTGCACGAGCTCACCAAAATTTTACAGTTGAAGACTGGAAAAATGTTGCCTGGTCTGATGAGTCTGGATTTCTGTTGAGACATTCAGATGGTAGAGTCAGAATTTGGCGTAAACAGAATGAGAACATGGATCCATCATGCCTTGTTACCACTGTGCAGGCTGGTGGTGGTGGTGTAATGGTGTGGGGGATGTTTTCTTGGCACACTTTAGGCCCCTTAGTGCCAATTGGGCATTGTTTAAATGCCACAGCCTACCTGAGCATTGTTTCTGACCATGTCCATCCCTTTATGACCACCATGTGCCCATCCTCTGATGGCTACTTCCAGCAGGATAATGCACCATGTCACAAAGCTCGAATCATTTCAAATTGGTTTCTTGAACATGACAATGAGTTCACTGTACTAAAATGGCCCCGACAGTCACCAGATCTCAACCCAATAGAGCATCTTTGGGATGTGGTGGAACGGGAGCTTCGTGCCCTGGATGTGCATCCCACAAATCTCCATCAACTGCAAGATGCTTTCAGCACCTTGTTGAATCAATGCCACGTAGAATTAAGGCAGTTCTGAAGGCGAAAGGGGGTCAAACACAGTATTAGTATGGTGTTTCTAATAATCCTTTAGGTGAGTGTATAATGTAGTGACCAAGTAGCTTAGCTATTTTATGACTTAAAAGTCACGAGGTGGCGTTGATAACAAGTTTCTGTGCTCCTGATTGTTTGTGTGTGTGCGCAGTGCGATCTCCGCTCTGTGTGCGAGCGACGTAGGCCTAAGTGTGTGTGTGCTTTAATGAAAACAGTGCATTAATATAGAAGGGTAATTTAACTGACAATTTTATTGCACACCTTCCAGCCAATCAGAATCGAGTATTCAGACAGACCATGGCATAAGGCATATTAATGATGACTGCATCTACAAGACTGAACTATTACATTTTATTTTAAGGTGTCCTTGTTACAGTGTAATTACACAATTAAGTACTGAGTAATATTAATTAACAACATGTACTTATAGGGTTATGGTTGGGTTATTTGCTTGTGATTATACATATTTTATTTGGTATTGCCAGTATAGTAAGTACATGATGTAACATGCAACAAGGACACAGTGAAATAAAGTGGGTTACAATTTATTTTAAGGTGTCATTGTTGCATTGCAACTATATATTTAAGTACTGAGTAGTATTAATGAACAACATGTACTTACTATAGTGTTAGGGTAGGCTTAGGGTTTGGTTGAGGGTTAGTTGCATGTAATTATGCATAATTTACTGTTATAACTATGGTACTATGGTTATTACCATGTAACACATATGTAACACAGACACTGTAAAATAAAGTGTTACCATAAAGTGTTACCTGAACTGTACCAAAGCATAAAATGTGATGTACAGGTATCATGTTGATAATGTAAGAGGTAAAATCGAGCTGAAAAAATTATTGTGAAAAGTTAAATGGAAGGAAGCAAAGATAGTGATATCATGATGGAAACATTCTGACATTTACTTATTATAAATAGTATTTTCTTATTTATTCAATATCTGAAAATGTCACATTTTGACATGCAACTCTCAATTGCTGTTTACTAATTACACCTACTTTTATTCATAAAGAGAGCATTTTTAGTGAGACGCAATACAAATGGTGTATTCATCATTTTCAATCTCTGACCTATGTTTTCCACAGCCGATTGTTAGACTCTGATTTACCTCTGTTTTATCATTTTTATTGAAGCGTAAATAAAGGTTAAAACCCAACACAAATCCGCTCAGGAATTTCCAAGGAACATGATTCGTCATCTCCACCAAGCCAATCTGGTCAAGCTCATCTGTTCCCTTTTGATTATTTTGCAACAAATCAAATCAAATTTGAATCATATCAAATTTGGATACCTAATATGGGTCAGATGGATTATACCGCACACAGAAAAATATAATAAATAAACGGATGAAACAGACATAATTTATCCGAAAACAATCGGCAAGCTTTGGAATAGAAACTTGATATGCAGATTAAGGAAGATAAGCTTGTTTTTTCTATCTCCTTAACAAGAAATATCACTTTAATTTTCTGTATTTTGAAAACATTGTATGGGGAAATTGTGGCAAGTGTAATTGTGTAGCAGAATGGCTGCTTAAACTACACTCACACGGCCAAAGATAAGCCCCGAAAAAGCGCTCATTGCTCACACTCCTCACCGGGCACAGTTGAATAGCATTGCCATTTGAGTCATAAACCTTGAGGGAGAACGCAAGTGAAGAGTGCAGATTGTGTAAAGATTATCTATAGATGCTCCAATATAGAGAAAGATGCAGAGAGATGGAGACAGTAAGAATCAATGACGTGCTATTATATCCCCTAGACAGCTGCAGCACAATAAAACGCTTGAAATATGAAGCAAAAATATATCAGGCTTTCTGATTCTTCAATGCAAATCTACTACAGTCTTGTTCCATCTTTGTTTTTTTGGGGCCGTGACAGTGGGGGAGGACAAGAACAAAACTGAATAATGTAGAAGAGTGAGTGAGAGTTTGGAGAAGGTTTGTGTGGTACTGCAGTGTGAAAAAAACACTCTTCTGCGTTCACACACACATACATCGATACGAGTTCATTCAGCATTCAGCCCTACACTATGACTCCCTCAGCCAGCCTGTGATGAAATATGGTTTCCTTCAAAACATAAATATGCTTATAAATGTCTTTTCAGCAAATAATTTCACACCCAGTTAACGCTGGCACACAAGCCCACATGTTATACACACACATGCACATTGGAAACTCCACCTCTCCTCTTGGTTTACAGGAAGAGGTTAATCTTGTTCATAATTTGATGAAGAATTTAAAAAATAACATGCTGTGTCCTCTCTTCACGAGCACAGAAGAAAAGACGGAGAGACACTGCCCCGGGCAACACATTTTCTCTTTCTCTCCTCCTCCCTCATCCTGCGCTCCACTCGGCACATCAGTATGCTGCAGACACGCGCGCGCACACACACACACACACACAGTTGGAAACACACACGTAAACGCTTGCCTGGAGTCTCTAGACACTGGAGCTTTGTGCTGCAGAGCTCTCTCTCCCTCTTTCTCTCTTTTTCTCTCTCTCTCCATCTTTCTCCTTAAGTCATCAGACTCAGTTTCTAAGTGATATTTCATCAAGACATGGGAAAGTAGTATTTATTATAGAGAGTATTTTACTCAATTCTGTTCATTTGTAACAGCCCACAATGCACCACACCCAACTAATGGCCTGATGATGCTTAAATAAAATGTATAGTCATTAGAGCCCTTGCCTGAACCCGCCTTCTGAGGAAGTCGAACCCAAAACAGATTCATCACAATGCTGTGGAGAGAGAAACTGAACTAAAACACTCAAGACTCAACACTCAAGTGTAACACGGCAAGAGTGTGTTTCAGCATGTTTAATGTGTGTGTGTGTGTGTGTGTGTACATGGTAAACTCTACTTTGTGGTGACAAAGTGCCCTCACAAGAATGGCAATATCAGTATAAACATTTGATTTTATGTGACATTTTTTTTGTCCCCATGAGGAAAACCACTTATAAATTATACAAATTATAATTTTTTTCTTATGTACAAATGCAGAAAGTTTTCTGTGATGGGTATGTTTAGGGATAGAATACAGTTTGTACAGTATAAAAATCTTTATGTCTATGGAAAGTCCCTATAAAACATGGTGTGTGTGTGTGTGTGTGTGGTCAGACGTGACGTGCACTACTGTTCAAGAGTTTGGGATCAGTAAGATTTTTTTTTTACTGTTATTATTTCCAGTGAGAGAAAGAATATTTTTGAAACATAAATATGCTTCTAAATTAATAAGAATAATTAAGTAAAATAATGAATAAATAATTAATGTACTGGCTAAATTTTGTTCTAATTGTTTTTTTGTTTGTTTTGTTTTTCTTCTTCATTTGATCTCATCCATATTGAATATAATCTCTTTTAATCATAGTGCATGTTATGCGACATTAGATGTGATTATCCTGAAAATCCTGTCCTGCAAAGTCTATCTCAGTTTGGTCCAAATATCCATATGCTTACACCAAGGACATGTTCAGGCAGTGCAAGCATTGCCAAATAGGTCAAATCCTCAGAAATGTCTTCTTCTTCTTTTTCTTCTTTTCAATAAGTAAAAATAAGTTTGATATTGAGTCTGTTGAATCCTTCTTCACTGTCTCATCTTAATCATATAAACAAGTCATCAGAACACACACATCCAAACGCATATGTCACACACTGTTTTATCAGTTCACTGCAACAACATCGACCTATTGTTGAAGGGGGAAGTCTTAGGGGACTTCTGTTGAAAACCTTCTGTTTCTCACACTACTTATGACATCATAAGATCTTACCTGACTTTTAGTGAGGATTAGAGACACAAGAGAAAGAGAGGAAGACGATGACAATAACAACAAAAGGGCCTTTGAACAAGAGACTGCCATAAAACAGTGTCATTGTGTCTGAACTGTTAATGATATTTAGGGCTGAACTAAAAAAAGAAAGAGAAGAAGAGAGGGAGGGAGACTATACTCGAGGGTGTTCATACATGCATACAGTCATTGTGATGATATGCTGTGGTATGCCAGGCATTGTGGTGCGCATGTGGTTACTTTGCTCATTTGAGTTGAGGTTAGACTTGGATTTGGTCCTAAAATAGCACAGGTGTGGCACACTGACAGATAGCGTATAAAGGTGCATACGGTTTACTAGATACTAGACTTTGTGCTCCATTCACTGCCATTCATACCCATGCAAATGTGAAGCAAATACGCTGACCTGCGTTTTTCTATAGAGAAAAGATTGTTGATCAATAGAAGGTCTAAGAATCACAAACCAAAATGAGAACCTTAGTTAAGTCAAGTCAACTTTATTTATATAGCACTTTTTACAATGCTGATTGTTTCAAAGCAGCTTCACAGTGTTAAACCGGAAAATAATGCAACAGATTTTGATTCGGCTGTACAGCCGCTCTGGAGAAAACAGTGATATCATCAGCTCATTTCAATTATCATATAGTGACAATATGGGCAGATCAGTAATTTAGTTGATATAGTTAATTTACACTCACCTAAAGGATTATTAGGAACACCTGTTCAATTTCTCATTAATGCAATTATCTAATCAACCAATCACATGGCAGTTGCTTCAATGCATTTAGGGGTGTGGTCCTGGTCAAGACAATCTCCTGAACTCCAAACTGAATGTCAGAATGGGAAAGAAAGGTGATTTAAGCAATTTTGAGCGTGGCATGGTTGTTGGTGCCAGACGGGCCGGTCTGAGTATTTCACAATCTGCTCAGTTACTGGGATTTTCACGCACAACCATTTCTAGAGTTTACAAAGAATGGTGTGAAAAGGGAAAAACATCCAGTATGCGGCAGTCCTGTGGGCGAAAATGCCTTGTTGATGCTAGAGGTCAGAGGAGAATAAGCCGACTGATTCAAGCTGATAGAAGAGCAACTTTGACTGAAATAACCACTCGTTACAACCGAGGTATGCAGCAAAGCATTTGTGAAGCCACAACACGCACAACCTTGAGGCGGATGGGCTACAACAGCAGAAGACCCCACCGGGTACCACTCATCTCCACTACAAATAGGAAAAAGAGGCTACAATTTGCACGAGCTCACCAAAATTGGACAGTTGAAGACTGGAAAAATGTTGCCTGGTCTGATGAGTCTGGATTTCTGTTGAGACATTCAGATGGTAGAGAACATGGATCCATCATGCCTTGTTACCACTGTGCAGGCTGGTGGTGGTGGTGTAATGGTGTGGGGGATGTTTTCTTGGCACACTTTAGGCCCCTTAGTGCCAATTGGGCATCGTTTAAATGCCACGGCCTAGCTGAGCATTGTTTCTGACCATGTCCATCCCTTTATGACCACCATGTACCCATCCTCTGATGGCTACTTCCAGCAGGATAATGCACCATGTCACAAAGCTCGAATCATTTCAAATTGGTTTCTTGAACATGACAATGAGTTCACTGTACTAAAATGGCCCCCACAGTCACCAGATCTCAACCCAATAGAGCATCTTTGGGATGTGGTGGAACGGGAGCTTCGTGCCCTGGATGTGCTTCCCACAAATCTCCATCAACTGCAAGATGCTATCCTATCAATATGGGCCAACATTTCTAAAGAATGCTTTCAGCACCTTGTTGAATCAATGCCACGTAGAATTAAGGCAGTTCTGAAGGCGAAAGGGGGTCAAACACAATATTAGTATGGTGTTCCTAATAATCCTTTAGGTGAGTGTAGTTTAGTAATTAAATTTATTTGGATATTTAGTTGAAAATGTAGTGTCCCCAACTGAGCAAGGCGACAGTGGCAAGGAACCAAAACTCCATCAGGTGGCATAATGGAGAAAAATAAACCTTGGGAGAAACCAGGCTCAGTCGGGGTGCCAGTTCTCCTCTGGCCAATTAACAAACAGTGTATGATTATTATTGATTATTAGTGGTATTCTAGATTGTATAATTTAACATTTATTAATATTATTTGCTAAATATATTTTTTAGTAAAATAAATGGATTTTTTACATTTATTTTTAAAGGTGCACTGTGTACATTTTAGCGGCATCTAGCAGCGAGGTTGCGAATTGCAACCGCCCACCACTCACCTTTCGAAGCACATAGAGAAGCTGACACAGGACAAAGATGTCGTCGTCTGAGACAGCAGAGAGAAGCTAGTGCTCTGTAGAGCAGTTTGTCAATTTAGGGCTACTGTAGAAACATGGCGGCGCAAAATGATGACTTCACTGTAAGGGGACCCGTGGTGTATGGAGATAGAAATGGCTCATTCTAAGGTAGTTCATTACAGTTAAAAACGGTTCATTACGTAAGGTTTTTATACACCACTGAAAAAATAGTTATGTATATTATATTGCATTTCTGTCAATAGATCCTCATAAATATTGCACACTGCACCTTTAATGCAATAATGTTCAAAATTTCAGGTTAGATTTTCTTTTCTTTTTCTCCTTTTTCTTTTTTTTTTTTTCTCAAAGAAACATACCTTTATTCAGCAAGCATGCTTTAAATTCACCAAACTACTCTATTTCAAATAAATGCGCTTCTTTTCAACTTTGTATTTATCAAAAAATCTTGAAAAAATGTATCATGGTTTTCATAAAAATACTATGCAGCATAACCGTTTTCAACATTGATAATTATAAAACAAAATGTCTGTGCAACAAATCAGGATATCAGAATGATCTCTAATTTATAACGTGACACTGGAGTTATGATGCTAAAAAAAAATCAACTTTGCCATCACATGAATAAATTACAGTTTAAAATAAATGTTACTGTATTTTTGATCACATAAATGCAGCCTTGCTGAGCATACTAGACTTCTTTCTTGTAAAAAAAATAAATAATCCCGACCCCAAACTTTTAAATAGTAGTTATTTTAAATAAATAAACAAATAAGCATGACATCATATCCTGTTGCCCATAGCCATTGCAGGGATCATTTAGAATGTTTAAAGTCTAATGTCAGTATATCTGCTGCATCTCATTCAAACTTGGATGAGGGATTTTCCTTGATATCACTGACTTTAGTGTTCCATTGGCCGACACTCTGAAGACGTATTAAGAAAGAAATTGCAATGCCACCGTTTGCCTTGCAGGTGTTCGATTTTCAGCTAAGATGTTGCCAAATTGCTGAGGATAAATGATGCTGAACAGTGCTAGAATTTCTTTTGCAGGTGTAAAATGATCAACCGCTAATTTGCAGTGTTTTACACATCTATCTCTGGAAATAGGTTTTATTTATATCCTGCAATGGAGGAATCTTCACTCATTTGTGTTTTATTAGCTTAAAAGTGACTGTTTACCATTAGCTGTGAAAATGCTTGCACTGCGTCATTCAACCACATCAGTCACTGAAAGAGAGTTGTTGCTTTCTGTTATGACGGGTAATTGCAAGCGGCCTTTGCTGAGCTGACAGTTTAGCTGAGTAGTGATAAAAGAGGGAAATGAGGATCGGAAGAACTGAGGCAAACTGGAGCTTTGCAAATGGGGAAATTATCAAGATTTCCACTCGTTTTTACATTTTAGAAAGAAACAACCAATCTCTACACTCAGCTAAGAGGATTCTAGATGTCCATAAAATGCATTCTGGCCCCAAATGTCCAAAGTATGAGTTATTCAGCCTGTTCTGGCTGATGTGTGTCTCCAGGTCAAGGTCTTTCCTCCAGCCTGTGCTTTAGCCCCGAGCATCTTCTGTGTCCTGCCAGAGGCGCTCAGGTAGTTTAATTTAAGCCAAGCTGAGGTGGATCAAAGCCCGGACCAAGCCTCCACATCAAAGTGTGTGCCTTGCATCTGTGCGAATGAAGCAAGACCTCGATTTACCTTTGCCGCAAACAGGGGTGGAAAGGAACTGAGGGGTCAGTTTGCCTTTGAGACACGAGGAACAGAGGAAGCAAAAAGAGGAAAGAAGCTGAAGAGTCGGAGAGGATCAAATTATATAAACAAAAGTAGTAATCTGAGAGAGCTGTTTTGCATGAATACTTGCTATAAACATATTAATCAAGAAATTGATACTTCAAAAGTTGATCATTTGTCTTATTTTTCAGTGACCTTTTCACAATGCAATAATCTCGATGTTCAGCTCGATGTGTGTTTTCTATTCAGGCGCCAAGTTTCCGGACATTGATAGATGGCTTGAATAAGTTTGTGTTGTTTAAAGAAGCGTCTAAACCACATGTTCCTTGTTAAGACACCTGTAGATGTTGGCTACAATGTTTTCAGCAGTCATTACACATCGCTGAGACGTTATCGAAATATGTGATCTGTAACCCAGACACACACTCCCTAAAGGATGTCGGCTTTCAGCTCGAGCTGGAATCTTTGGCAGCCGTTACCACATAAGTCTTTCTCGCTTCCAAGATCTGTTTAAAAACAGCGCACGGCGTCCAAACAATGGAATTCCTTGTGGATGATTCAGCGCCTCATTAACAATTAAACTTCCATTAGAAACATGGTCGAGTTTAAGAAGTTTCGTCTGTCCCGCCAACCATATCTCTGAACCACTGCCAAATAAAATATCTCATAATGCTATAAATATTTCATCCCATAAACTAAGAGAGGTGAAAAATAAATGCTTACTCAGGTACAATTTTGAAACGTCGTGTATGTCAAATACTCTGCTTTTGAAAGTGTACCATCTGTTAATATGTCATATTTTCACGCTTCATACGAAAAAAAAAAAAAAACTCAAACCGAAGCTTTTGATATGAGATACTTTGATATGATATGGAATAACTTTGATATGGGACATTAAATACAGTGTTTCATCATTAGTGGAATGTTAAGAGAGTGAGAGAAACACGCAATTGTGTATGTAATATGCAGAAATGTACTGTGCTTGTTTTCCCTTCCATCGTTTCAATTGTACTTCAAAGGACTGGAGGTAAAAATAAATGAGAGTCTTCTGTGTTTATTATTGTAATTTTGTAAAGAGACAAGCTACATAAAGAATTACACACACACAATGTAATCCACATCAATACTAAAAGAAAAAAAAAACTGTCATTTCATTATGACATGTTTTTGATGTGTGCATAAGCGTAAATATTCATTGTTCATGGATATGTGCACTTGCAGATTTTGTGATTTTCAAAAACACCATTTTACAGATGGATTGCTGTCTCCATGGTGAATGTTCAAAACATGCTCTGTATGTATTTGTGTGCTTTTTTTGTTCTTTTTTCAGTTCTTTTTGTTCAGAGCTGTTACCTCCTCATGCTTAGTCTTTCCTTACATCCCTAAGAAATCGAGGAGTGAGACTAAAGTGTAGCGCTGATGGAATTCTTTGTTTTAACATTCTACTCCCAAAAGACACACAAAAAGCATGTTGGAGTGGGTTGCAGATAAGCCTCAAGTGCTCCAGGCACATACATTATTCTTTTATCATTTTCTATGGATTTTTCGAACTTATGGATAGTTTTGTGTCTGTGTGTTCTTGAGAGAACAATTTCAGCTAATGTGTGCATCTGTTTACCATCTAGTGAGTGTATGTGTGTGTGATTGACGGGGAATATTGCAGTCCAGCCGTGTATGTCAAATTGAGGAAGATGGAGGGAATGACTGTAATTAACTGTAATTTGTCGGGAGACATTATGAAACCATTGGGCGCTGAGCTTCAGAAATAGGGGAGTGATATACAAAGAACAATGAAGAAAAATGAGAAAATAAATATAGCACAAAAGATTCCATAATATCTTTTTACAAAACACAACATAATCATTAAACTACGATGACAATCTGCCCTTGTGAAAAAGAGTACTTATTATGGAAATAATATACGTTAAAAGAATACTTAAGTTCTAACTGTATGTAATATTTTCAGACCCTTGAATGCATGTTATTTGGACATCAATTACATTTATTATAGTTTTTAATTTATATTAAATGTAAGTAGCTTCACTTTAGAGAGCTTTATGACATATTTAAGTACATTTTATATGTCATTTCATTACTTATATTGTCTTTGAAAAATTGTAAACTAAAATGTAATGGGTTTTTTTCCCTTTTGAAACTTGTATTTCACAAATTTAAATATATATTTGCAATTGCAAATATGTAATAATGATGTTGCATTTTAGTATATTTTAAATATTTTACTTTAAATGTAATTGAATAACAATAAAATGATCAAGTACTTTACATGTGCTACATGTGTATGTTAGTCAACACATTAAAAAGTCTACATATTTAAAGATTGAAAAGCATTATTAATATGTACATTAAAACAGCATTAACATTTAATATGTAATTTAAAGTAAAACGTTTTATTTGACATACAAAGTGCACTTCTTGAAAGTGTCACGATTGTGTCATTATTTCATTAGTATTATATAAAGTGTTTTTAATATACTTATAATTATATTAGAAGTATACAAAAATTGCACATTCAGTACGATTAAGCACACTTTTTTTCACATGGCTAGGTGGCATATGGCAGCCTGCTCTAAATGCTAACACAGAATGTTCTCATGTGACATTTCAGCAACATTTCCAGCAGCATTAACACGACTGAAGCTTTGCGGACCTTACACGTGCTTTGTTCCAGGGTTCTCTGTCACTGTCAGTCTTTAATCCCACCTATTAATGCTAAACCTGAACTTCACCCTAGCACTTGGTAAATGACAGTTACCTGCCAAACAAGCCGAGCTGAGAGCTCCATGGGAACAAAGATTTTTCTGGGATGCATATCTGAGGCCACAGGACAGAGAATATCCCCCTCTCTGTTATTCTTTCCAGCTTACATAAATCCTCTCAGCGAGAGAACCTGGTGTGAATTTTTGCTCTTCCTTTGAAGCTTAACCAACAGAAAGCCGGGGCCACAGCTCCAGACCACATGGTGAGATTTTTCCCTCAGAAGGCTATCACCATAAACTTCCCTCCCACCTACCTGAATAATGCATTGTAATAAAAGTTTCTTGTTAAAAGCGAGAACATAGGGAGAACAGTGCTGAGCTTTCCACCTTTTTTTCTTTCTTTTTTTTTCCACGTATGAAAGCAACATACAGTAAGTTGTTAATTTGGTCTACTAATAAGCTGGACATTAGATAAGATCACTATGTATTTACAGATTTTTTAGGATACTCTTTTGTAGAGGACGGTGGCTGTAGGGGGTTGCTATGTGTGTGTTGTTCATTCATCAGTGCCATATGCTTGTGTGTTCCTGCATGTTACTTGTCTACAACAGGTAGCATCATACAGACTGATCAAAGAACGGGGGAACGGAGGAGCCTCCGGCATTGAGAGCATCTGTTCTTCCCTCTATCAACATCCAGGGAGGCCCAGATTTGATCCCCAGGCTAGATTAGAGATCAGGCCCAGCTCTGTGTATAAGCTGCGGGCTAAAACAGGTAGGACAGTCCCATGACACCTCCATGTCATTTATCCACGCTAAGCCTCTGGGTTTTATTATAATTTGCTCTCTTCAGGTTTCAAATCATCTCAGGAAACAACCTTACCATATGCTTTAAGGAATTCTAAATTACTGCAAATTATTCGATTTAGTAGAATAACAAAAAGTCGGTATTAAACTCAAACGTTGCCATAATCTTTTCTTCCCTATTGTGATATATCCAAGTGAAATGGCTCCTCAAACTATAAAAAATGCAAAATTTGTACCTTTAGTACCTCAAATAGAGATATTTACCCTTTGTAAGGTACTAATATTCACCCTTTTAGAGGTAGATACGGTACAAAGTTGTCCTTTTAAGGCTAGTGACTCAGTGACAAGCTGTTGTACCACTAAAGGTATTTTTTTTCTTCAAAACGTGTATATAGCCTGTTTAATTCATGTTACTTACATTTAAGATTCTTCAACAGTCAAAATGAAAAAAATTAACAAACACACATGTGCTATACTCTGCTCAAGTCTTCCACCACTACATTACTCTAATAAAGCCCTCTGTGGTCAAATGGGCAGGCTGGTGTGTGAGTTAAAGAAATAGAGAAAAATGGCTTTCCCACACTGAGAGGGATTGAAAAGGATGTCAGCCAAACACAGTTTACCATGCCAGGAACAGATTTGGAGAACAAAATGGGCTCACTCATGTATGTGTTGTTTTCTAAAGCAACTTTTTAAAGGTTATGAAAGAAAATGATAAAACTTTATTTTGCACAAACACTGATCAGAGTGGGATGTGTGGGAAATGGTAAAACATGGGAATACTAACTGAAAAACAAACTGTGTCTTTATACAAAGAGAGCACAAAACCACCCTGAGTATGTCTTTCATATGTATATGCAGGGTTTGAAATTAACACCCCTCAACCCGCCAACCCACCAAATGCAGGTAAAAATCAGCTGTGGCGGGTAACGCTGTCAAATCACAAGCCAATTTGGCGGGTTATTTATTGTGTTCACTCACTCTGCTGGGGAAGTTCTTGTAAGCCAAATCTGCGCATATTTAGCGCAAATATATTAAATACAGTGTATTGCGCATAATCTGCACATTTCTAGTCATGTGCGTCACTACGCAACAAATAACGACGCACTTAACATTTGCATTGAAGCAATAGCAAAGATTAAAAAAACATAATAATATATACTTGCCTGGGGTAACTAACACCAATGAAAAAAGGAAAGACCCACCAAGCAACTAAGGAAACAAGACAAGAAAATTAGAAGTTTTAAAACCATTGGCAAACTGGGCTGTTCTTTGTACTGTATTGATCCGTCCACCTAAAATAAAGTTTTAAAATGTGCTTAGATGTGATATCAAAATCTAAAAATAGCAAAGCAATTAAAACAACTGCAATATGATGTTCTTCATTTAACATTTCCATAGAAAAAGTACCTAGATTATACCTGCTTGCTCACCAATATGTACCGTCTCTGTTGTTTTCTTTCTTTCTCTTTTCCTTTTCTCTCTCTTTTTTAATGTCGATTGTATTGTGAAGCATATGATGTTCTTCTGAACATCAAAGCTGTGACGTGTGACATTAACTCTTTCCCTGCCAAATACATAATTTTCCGTTATTTGGCTTCCCTGCCAAACATGGAATTTTCGGTGTTTCCGTGTTTTCACTGTTATGTGCTAGGGGGCGCTATTACGCATCTTCTGAATGAGTACAGCATGTCCTGATCAAAACACAGATGCAAAAAAACAAGCGATCGTATGTCAGCAGATGAATAGTTAAAATAACTTTAAACATTAAACATCTTATAAATCAAAACTGCCTAATGTTACTGAAAGAAATGTCGACCCAGGACAAGCTATAGGACTGTGCAAGCATTAGGGGTGTTGATGGACTCGATCCACTCCATCTGTGTTTGATCATCGTTCTGAATCTGATCTGGATGTAGTCTTTGACAAAAAACGTGATTTTGTTCAAAATGTTGCTTTTTTTAATTAAACACCCATATTTAAGAGTTGATAAAAAAAGAATTCATGAAGCTAAAATAAAACGTGTTTATTTTGTTTAAAAGCAGAGGGTCTGCTCTTTCTTTTGATATATGGCATGCTCAGATATTCATACAACAAATATATTATATGGGCCATTACATTTTTATGAAAATGATCAATAACCCTGGTGGTGGCTGGCAACTTTTTTAAAAAAATGCTGGCGGGGAAAGAGTTAATCAGTTTTTTGTTTCGTTTTTTTGCTAGTAGACGTTCTGAATGGCCGGTAACTTAAAAATGTAGTAGCCAAATTGGCCGGTGAGTGAAAAAGTTCACTTCAAACCCTGTTCGCTAACGTCAAGAGTAATATTTTCTGTTGCTGGCAAACTCACGATTGCAGTTGTGACTTTCTCTCCGCTGTTTTACTGTTATTGGTCTAACACAAAATTGTTACTACAGAGAGTAACTGAAAACAGAATAATATATTATGTAATTTAAAAAAAAGTGAAGCATTTATTGAGATCAGAAGTAGATGGCTATTAGAACTAATGTTGTCTAGAGTGCGTTGAATTGTTTTCAGGGCCACGGATATGTGAAAGTAACCTTGTGTCTAGGCTGTCGTACTTTGAAAATAATTTATACTTACAGTCTATACTTATATGACGCATGCACAAACTAGGAACTAATATTGTACTTAGCTCTCCTCTTTCATTTGCTTCACTCTTTTATTTAATTTTTTTCATTCTGAATGTTTGCATTACTAGTTATTAAAAAAAGCTTCCCTTTCATCTACAAAATCACGGAAAAGCCCCGACTCTAATTCCATGGCTTCTATAAATCCCCAAGGGGATTCATGAAAAATGTTTGCTTTGTTTTTATTTAGAAATACATTCATTAGAATTGCTGTTTGATTGTATTGTATGTGTTTGTCTGTCATCTCAGACCCTGGTTGAAGCCTGTAATTAGTAAATGCGGAGAAAGCAGTTACAGGAATGAGAAGAATTAATATTTAGAGCTCTTCTACAAGCCTGTGCTCTCCATCCTCATTGGTGCTGAGACTTCAGACGGGCTTTGACGGGAATAGGTGCTGATATTTCCGCTGCAGGCGGGAGGATTTATGTATTTGTATGAACATCGTTTTAAAATGTTCTCAGCCTCATCCTTATTTTTCATTTTGCGCAGATTAATCGTTTTGTTTGGGGTCTATTGACCTTGCAGAGTCACAAAATGCAAATAAATAAAGACCTGCACACAGATACATACATTTAGATTGTTACAAATACACAAATGTCTGTGGTTCAGACATATAGGTCAAATATAGGTTAACCAAATGAATGGGGAAGGAAAACAACCCTGTTCTCCCATATGGAATTAATTTGGGTCTGCCTTTAAAAACATAAGATCATCACTTTAAACTGTCTATGCAAACATTAAAATCTTTCATACCGCAAGATGATGTGTCAAGAAAAAAATTTGATCTTCCAAGTTGATGTAATGCATATTAAACAACCCATAACAAAAGCAGAACAAAAATAATACTTTCCCCTATTAAATTCCACAATGCCAACATTGCCAGTTTACCCTAAATGGTATTTTGTTTGTCCATCAAAAAACGAAACCAGTAAAGTTGTTTTGTCTCCTAATTTGAGCTGCATTCCAGGAGGTTTTGATTATGTCGACCTGCAGAAAATGAGTGTAGAAATGATACTAATGTGAAAAAATGCATGGGGAAAAAAGGTGTATTTGGCATCCTGGAGATGTGCGGTTATCCGATGAACGCAACTGCTCCCCGGGCCGGCAGTCTTTTATCATTTCTTCAATCTCTTCATTTCTGCCTGAGAGCACCACATCCCTCATCCATCTCCTCCTGCTCTCCTTTTATAGAGATTTGCTTGGGTCAGCTCTTGCCTAGGTTCACACATCTGGTCTCAAACTGAACCCGGTTTTACGCGATTTTGTTTAACAAGTGTTCTATATCTGGAAAAAGAAAAACGAACAGATGCATGCTCGCTTTCTTCCTGATAAATCTGACAAGCAGCTTATGGGAAGAGAAAATAATAGAGAGGGGGAAGAAAGAGAAGCAAATAAATGAGATGCTGAGGACAAAGTTGCTGTGATAGTGGGAGGGTGGTGGCGGAGGGAGATTGCTTACAGTCGGTTCACACATCTGTATCAAACAGCCTGACACATCTGGCGTTATCTCACAACACACAGAAATCAAAAATAACAATCGCTGTGAAAGGGATGGGCCGAACGAGTGCTGCAGTTTTGCTCTACACAATAAAGCAGAACACTTCCAAAGACGTGTTACTTTTTAAACGTGCTGTAATATTTTTTGATTGCCTCTATCATCAAATACCTGTATGTAATGTCCCCTTAGATTTGCAAACGTCTGTCCGCACGACTAAGAAAGCAAACGCGGAGATGGGTGGAGAGGGAAGGTTGAGACCGCCATGTGTTTTATGTAAGCGTCCCTCTGAGATCAATGCATCAGTTTGTTTTCAAGTGTGTAAAATATGATGGCCGCTGTTTAAAAATTGATCTCCGTGGTCATTAAGAGAGCTCTGATGATGAGGAGTGGTTCAGACAATTAACAGGAATCCATAAGCCACTGGCCATTATGAGGACACCTCCTCTGGGACACCTTGTTCACAGAATTGGGTAGATGTCTTAGGGAAATGAATGAGGGGTTGTGAGGAAACATATACACTCACCTAAAGGATTATTAGGAACACCATACTAATACTGTGTTTGACCCCCTTTCGCCTTCAGAACTGCCTTAATTCTACGTGGCATTGATTTAACAAGGTGCTGAAAGCATTCTTTAGAAATGTTGTCCCATATTGATAGGATAGCATCTTGCAGTTGATGGAGATTTGTGGGATGCACATCCAGGGCACGAAGCTCCCGTTCCACCACATCCCAAAGATGCTCTATTGGGTTGAGATCTGGTGACTGTGGGGGCCATTTTAGTACAGTGAACTCATTGTCATGTTCAAGAAACCAATTTGAAACGATTCGAGCTTTGTGACATGGTGCATTATCCTGCTGGAA
Organism: Rhinogobio ventralis; assembly: GCA_039654625.1. Classification (NCBI taxonomy): domain Eukaryota; kingdom Metazoa; phylum Chordata; class Actinopteri; order Cypriniformes; family Gobionidae; genus Rhinogobio; species Rhinogobio ventralis. The sequence goes on along the minus strand of CM077193.1, from coordinate 18,940,346 downwards.
GTAGCCATCAGAGGATGGGTACATGGTGGTCGTAAAGGGATGGACATGGTCAGAAACAATGCTCAGGTAGGCCGTGGCATTTAAACGATGCCCAATTGGCACTAAGGGGCCTAAAGTGTGCCAAGAAAACATCCCCCACACCATTACACCACCACCACCAGCCTGCACAGTGGTAACAAGGCATGATGGATCCATGTTCTCTACCATCTGAATGTCTCAACAGAAATCCAGACTCATCAGACCAGGCAACATTTTTCCAGTCTTCAACTGTCCAATTTTGGTGAGCTTGTGCAAATTGTAGCCTCTTTTTCCTATTTGTAGTGGAGATGAGTGGTACCCGGTGGGGTCTTCTGCTGTTGTAGCCCATCCGCCTTAAGGTTGTGCATGTTGTGGCTTCACAAATGCTTTGCTGCATACCTCGGTTGTAACGAGTGGTTATTTCAGTCAAAGTTGCTCTTCTATCAGCTTGAATCAGTCGGCCCATTCTCCTCTGACCTCTAGCATCAACAAGGCATTTTTGCCCACAGGACTGCCGCATACTGGATGTTTTTCTCTTTTCACACCATTCTTTGTAAACTCTAGAAATGGTTGTGCGTGAAAATCCCAGTAACTGAGCAGATTGTGAAATACTCAGACCGGCCCGTCTGGCACCAACAACCATGCCACGCTCAAAATTGCCTAAATCACCTTTCTTTCCCATTCGGACATTCAGTCTGGAGTTCAGGAGATTGTCTTGACCAGGACCACACCCCTAAATGCATTGAAGCAACTGCCATGTGATTGGTTGATTAGATAATTGCATTAATGGGAAATTGAACAGGTGTTCCTAATAATCCTTTAGGTGAGTGTATACTGTAAACACACTCTGGTGAGGTCCAAGTCAAGGTGAAACTAGTTTACACTAAAAGTGTACACTTTAATGAAAAAAAAAATGTCTTTATAGTATTGTTTGTCAACTCTGTTACTGTCAATTCTGTTACATACTGTCAACATTGTTAATCTACCTTGGTAACAGTTTGACAGTAACAGCATTGACAATTTTGCTAGCATAAATGCAAAGAGCACATGGCATTAATGAAATCATGATTAAAATACTTTTAAACAACCCACTGTGCGATGAGTGATAAAATCTGTTTCTTTTGTTAACAATTTTGAGGTTTTAAAAAATAACATTTGGTGTAAGAACTTTTTAGATTAAAATATTTTCTCAGAGAGAGCACACATACCTTTCAGTGCATCAGATCTTATCAGTGAGGGAAAGTGACATAATTTCCTGTATCTTAGTTGTGGGAGATAATTCCACCAATTTAAAGGTAAAGTATGGTATGGTAACAGAATTGACGTAAGATTTACAGACACACATTTTTATAAGATAAAGGTTATTTTTTAAATAATTAAATGTTGTAGAATAAGGAAAATGACTATTTAGGGCTTTTATAAATAAAATATTACCAAAAGAAAAGTAAAATAAAATATTTTGATTACACAATGATACATGATGATATCATGATTCTCAGCTATATAAGACACTTTTTATAGAAAAAATATTATATTGTTATGGCCTGTCACATCTTGTGGTCCATGACAATGAGTTACAAATTATTAAAATAATTAAAAATATAACCATTTGAAAACAGCAGAAAAAAAATGAATTTGGACATCAAATGTACCTGTAAGGATCCACCTAATTGATCAAAAGTGACAATAAAGACATTTATAATGCCCAAAAAAAAAAGACAAAATCTAATCAAATTAATGCTCTAAACGTTCTATTCATCAAAGAAACTGGACAAACGTGTGTCATGGTTTTCAGAAAAAAATATTAAGTACTACTATTTTCAACATTGATATTGAGAAATATTACTATTATCAAATAAGCATATTACAAATATATCTGAAAGATCACGTTACACTGAAGATTGGAGTAATTGCTGCTGAAAATTTAGCTTTGCCATCACAGGAATTTCCAAATGCAAATTTGTAAGCAAATTTGTGATTTACATTTACTTGACAAGATGATCTTTGGATCTTTGGAGGTTATGCAGCTCAAGTGCTGTTGCCATAAAAGCAAACAAAGGACAAAAATAAGCATTTTCATTAGTGATCTCAGACCTCACTGTAATATATCTAACCACTTCCTATATCCGCAAATTTAGTGCATAGACAATTTTACTGCATTGTACCTACTATATCTTGACATCAATTAGTCATACATATATTGAATTAAATCTACACATTTACACATACTCTCAGACAGCCAACACACGGCCTCACTCTCTGTGCTGAATATAAATATGTATATATGAAAGCAAGAAATTTCCCTCGACACTGCCACAGAAATCAATGTTTTAAATCATACACAGAGATACCCCAACACATACACTATATACGTAAACTAGTAGGGGATGTGCATTTGTGAGAGGTTAAAAGCACAAGGGAGAACCATTTGAGGGAAATTTCCAATCTGGATAATATTAGCCCCCCTTTATAGCACTTGGTACACAACACACACCTAGCCTCTTACTCAACAGGGAATTAAAGAAGAGCAGGGAGAAAAAAAACAAAACAAAGAGGGGGTATAGGAAAGAAAATATACAGAGTGGAGTGAAATCGAAAGAAAGAAGGGCGAGGAGAAGTGGAAAAAGTGCTTATATCAGCCCAAGATGGAAGTAAAAAAAGTGAAAAATGGGCTATAAAGAGTGTGGGGTGGAAAGACAACAAAGCGGAAACACCAGGGATTCCGAGCAAATGTCACTGTCATTTACCTCGCCCTCGTCAGACTTTTTATGTGAGAGATTGAGAGAGGAGGAGAGGGGAATTGGGCCGGGCCTAAATGGAAATATACATATATCCATCTGGAGGCCAGTTTCACAGGACTCTTGGGGCCTCTGTTCATTCTAGCAGGGCCGAACCAGCGACCTAGCAGCCAGATATAGACCCGATGGCAAGTCTTCTGGGAGATATCGGCTCAGGATAGAAACAGCTCACTCATTTTTCACCTGCCACTAATTAATTTGAAGATGAGCATGTGTGTGCGATCGTATGATAGGCTTAAGAGGTTTTTTTGACAGCAGGCTTTTTGTGTATAGTAAAGATGCCATACATATGTGTGTGGGTTTGTCTCATTAGCAGCCGTGTATCTTTTAGATGATTTTTTAGCACAATTTTACACATTCTCCCGGGGTCATTATTCTCCTCTAAGTTTCAGAAGTCACATTTGCCATGATCAAACCCCCGCCCCCCCCCACGAACACACACACACACTGAAAATATTAATCTCCCTACGGTCCAAGGGACACTTATGCAACCCCAGTAGGCCTTCCTCTGCTAGTTATCTGCTTTGCTTTCAAAGAGAGCTCTGCTCAAAACCCTGCTGCTCTCAAAACATCTCGGAGACACTTCACAGGAGATTATGTATTATGAACAGTCTCGCTAATACGGCTCTGAAGTATATTCTGATGCATGAGTTTTAATTAAGAAAGAGCCGAGTCAACATTAAAAATCCATGACTGAAAATATGCGTCTGGCCTCTCTCGCGCCGTCTCTGCTTATATGTCAACCCTGATTTGATATTTGTTTAGTACAAAGACACCGTATTAACTAGCTTAGACCCTGAGGACAATATTGCTCAGAGGTTTCTCTCATAGTTCAGGAGAATTACACTTAAGTATTAACTTTGTCTCAGATATTTCTCCTAAAATTCCTTTGGAGAGCAAAAGTTGGTGATCTTATGTAGTAGTTATTTAAAGGGGTCATGAATTGAGAAATCAACTTTCTATTAAGCTTTTGATATATAAAAGGTCATGGTAATATAAGAATATCCTGTAAGTTTCAGAGCTGAAAACTTCCTTGTTAGTCAAAAAAAAAAAGCTTTTATTGACAGCTGGCTCATCAAATGCTTGATCTGGGAATGTGCCTCACTGTGACGTCAGAGTGTGGTGAAACGCTTAAAGGAACACGCCGACTTTTTGGGACTTTAGCTTATTCACTGTATCCCCCAGAGTTAGATAAGTCCATACATACCATTCTCATCTCCATGCGTGCCATAACTCTGTCTGACGCACCCATCGCTAGCCTAGCTTAGCACAAAGACTGGAGGTAAATGGCTCCAGCTAGCCTACTGCTCAATAAGTGACAAAATAACGCCAACATTTTCCTATTTACATGTTGTGATGTGTATAGTTACATCGTGTAATAAGACCGACGGAAAATGAAAAGTTGCAATTTTCTAGACCGATATGGCTAGGGACTATACTCTCATTTCTGCATAATAATCCAGGAACTTTGCTGCCGTACCATGGGTGCAGCGGCGCAATGATATTACACAGCGCCTGAAAATAGTCCCTAGCTCACTCTCTGTGCAAGCAGGTTGTCACGTTGGTTATGTTGACGGAAGTTAGCCTATTTTCAGGTGCTGTGTAATATCCTAAAGTCCCAAAAAGTCGGCGTGTTCCTTTAACTGAAGAAGACGAATGCCTGATTCTGTAGCCCCACCCAAAGGCCTACGTGGAGCTAAACTGGATCGAACTTCCAAGCAATAAACATGCTGCATAAACTTCATTCAGATTCCAATATTATGAATGCATGGATGAACTTTATTTTTAATTAATATCCCATGGGTAAGACATTGCATGTTTGTTCCTTCATTTCACAACGGATTTGATGTGTATGTGCCTAACTGAACATAACTTAGCACGCTGTCACAGGCTGGAGAATCCTTTATTTGTTGGTTCATTGTGCTGCGATTCGTGATCAGACTCGAACATGTAACGTTATGGGCCAGGGCTCGCAAAGCCCAACGTCCCGGGGCTATGTGTTTTCCAGACGGGCTACCAAAACATTTAAACGTTTAATCTTAAATAGTGAAATAACATTCCTTTCTTGATGTGCGTTGTTCACTCTCTTAACTTGATATTTGAAGGAAAAATACAATCGCGGAAGTTTTGATCATGCTGATTTGTCTGACTCTGCAGTGAGGCTTGTGTGTCTGTGTGTGTGTGTGTTAGTGATGCGCGGTTCGCTGTTATATCCACCGATCGGCTGGGCCAAGTAATAAAAATTAACATTCCAATTAATTGCTGGTGGATGAGAGATAAATCATTGTGTTTGTTTGATAAAGACATTTTTTGAGCCCTGTGGGCGAATCATCATTCCGGCTTTTTTCCCACGCTTTCAAAACAATTCCTCACGTGTACTGACGGGGGAGCCGAAGCTCATTGTAATATGCAAAGCTTATCCAATCATAGCAGTGGACCTTTACTTCCAAGTCTTCAATGCGGCACGACCATAAAAACTGAGCATTCCATGAGAGAGGCTCAAAACCAGGGTAGAAAATAGCCTATTACTTATTCATTATGATATTTTTGAATGTAAAAACCATGCGAACATCATAAGTTGACCTCAGACAACAGTATAATTTTAAAAAAAAAAGCCAGTTCATGACCCCTTTAAAGTTTTTCATGGTTAATGAATAACTGTATAAAAATAGTATATATAAATGGTCAAAAAGTGCACTGATAGAACACTTAATGTAGGGGGAGAGCAGGGCACAACCTAACGTTAGTTGTAACACACATGTTTTAAAACTTTCCACACATGCCAGCATGACGAAACTTAGTGTATTTACTAGTTGCCATATCAGCACTAAATAGAAATAAAATTTGCACCAAATCTAAAAAATTCTTAGATATCACTGAACATATATTTAATCATAGCAAAAATTTATTTCTTACTTAAGTTAATTTTTCATCTTTGTTTTTTGAGCTTGTTTAAAATTAGACAAATCTGATATTATTTTAATCTTATATCTGTTATTTAACAGTTGAGAGAGTTCTTTAATGCTGATCTAACCAGCAGGAGACACGAGCCAGGGTTAAATCCCAGTTGCACAGGTGGGGTGCGTTGTAACACTGCGTTACAATGTGCCCATATTAGAACTACGCTATTATATTCTATACTTTCATCAATTCTATTGAGAAACCATGAGAAAACGGTGAATAAAGACTGAGAGTCAATGTTCAGAAATTATTAATTATTATCATCTTTTGAATTATGCTGGATAGCTGTGTTTTGCTGTGTTTTTTTATCAAACTCAAAAAAATAGTTTATTTTTAATTATTAAAAAATGCCATTATTTTATATGAAAAAGTTAATCATTGTATTTTATTGACAAAATATTTTAGTTTGTCTTGTATATTTTTTTGATTATATCAGATAACATTTTAAGCTGTCATATGTTAATGTTACATCGTGCCCCTCACATGTTACAATGTACCCACCTATGGGGCATGTTGTCACATTTCACTTCCATTCTTTTGGGGGAAATTAAGAAAAAAAGTATGCACTGTATTAATGAAACAAAACCACATAATTGTACTAGACGTGTGAAATTAATGTGGGGAAAAATAAATACTCTAAACCACAACTGAATTTACACAAACTGACAAAGTCGAAAAGCGATAGGTTGTGCCCCGCTCTCCCCTATATAAGAACCCAATGTAGACCATAAACATTTTCATGAAATTTAAATCTTGTTTTACAATATAAATAGAATGATATCACATTAATACATTCGCTACACAGTTAAATTATGTTATCAAATTCAGTGTGTTGCTGAATATATGAAACATCTCGTTTATGTATGTAACCCTCGTTCCCTGAAGGAGGGAACGGAGACGTTACGTCCCAATACATCGATGACGTCGACGTAACGTTGAATGTGACCGACTGAAAAAGATCTAAAGTAACTTTACTGTAAATCTGTAAAAATTACCATTTATTGAATTTGCAAATATTCTTAAACCATAAAACCGTACAAATCAGACACTTTACATTACCCCTATTATGCTTTTATTATATATACATTGGCACACTCTCTGTATTGACTTCCTTTATTAAAATCGCATTGGACCAAAGTTTAATTAAACTTCCAACAAGCCCAGACAGAGAGAGAGAGAAAGACAGAAAGAGTCAAAGAAAGTAAGAAATAGAGAGATGCTGATAAAGAATGAGGAAGGGTTGGAACATTTCTCCCACGTTTTTATTCATCTATTAATTTATTTATTTATTTTCACACTTTATTTTTCTACCTCTTGTATTCACACCCGGACTGAAAACGCAAAGGCCTTGAGGAAGCTCCCAGCAGCTCCTGTTTGCCTATTTTTCAGATCTGTCAGTTCTTTTAGTACATCTGCCTAAGACAGACATGGAGACACACACATGCTCGCACATACGCATTCGCGGTTGTTGCATGCCGTTGTCAGTTTTATTTTGGTTGACGCTGCTATTGCTGTTGACATGAGATTGCAGTGAATAACATGGTCTGTCTCGACATGTGATGCCTCATGCAGATTTGCCTAGAATCGCACACACATACACTCAGTTGAGCCAACTTAAATGTAGTTTTCCTGTACTTAAATTTAATTTATTTGTTTGTTTGGTTTTGGTCTATGTACATATCACATTATTTTTAACAATTAATCACAGTAAATTAAGGCCCGTTCACACCAAGGACGATAACTATAACAATAAAGACACAGAGGAATGATATTTTTTTTTCCAGCTGATGAACGACAACAACATTGACAATCAGCCAATATGAATCCATCCTGCTTTAAAAAGCTCAAGCATTTAAAGCAAAAGATGAAAGAACTGCAGTGCACACTTATAATAAACATAAAGTTATTGTGTGTTAAAGTGGACACAAATATAGTTATCGTCATTATTTTTATAGTTAGTGTTCTTGGTGCCAATGGGCCTTTAACGTGTTATATTGACAACCCTAGTAAATCAAAGTGACCAGACGTCCCCGTTTCCCGGTTTTTGGTGTTCTGTCCCCGACTGAAGCTGACACTGGAAATATCCCCATTTTACAGCTCGTTCAAAACAACCCACAAATACCTTGCAAAAAGCCTGATCAAGCTTGCTGGTTAAAGGAGCAATCGTGTAGTGATTATTTTCACCAACAGATGCCGCTACGAGCTACACTGACTCTACCTGGTTGCGCCGCTACTACTTCATGAAGAATGTAACCTATAGCAGAGCGTCATTTTCAACAAATATCAAAATAAACATTATCGCTTTCAAGGTAGTAAAATGTTAAATATTGTTTGAGTAACATGTTAAAGTAATACTGTTTGTATGTGCTTTATAACAGGGCCTCATTAGTGTGCAGGATAGTTTTGCACAATTTTAAACGTCCCCAAAATTTCCACGGTCACAACCATAGACTGTAAAAAAATATGGACGTAGTGTCCGTGACGTCACTCGTAGGTTTCTGAAAAGCATTTTTGAATCCCAAAAGTGTCCCAACAGCAGACAAACGTCTCGGTTACATATGTAACCCTCGTTCCCTGAAGGAGGGAACAGAGACATACGTCGGAACGTCACCGACTGAAAGGGAACGGCTAGTAGTGACAGCAGTGGCAATCCACCTGTCACTCAAGTGGCAGAACTTTAAGGCTTAATATGATTTAAACAGATGAGTTATAAAAAAACATAACTCCCATAAAGTTGGGCATTTTAACATGATGGGATTGATCTATGGGATTGACTCCCTTTTGGAGCCTGTCTCTTGCGGCCAGTCGATGAATTGCAATGAATCCGCGAGAGAGACCAGAAAGGTTGCCGCTTGGTCACAACGCAGTCATTTCCAGACATCTTTACTTTATTTGCAGAATACACATACTTTCTGCTTAAAATAAGCCTACAATGCAAAATAGCAAGCCCAATTAAGGATAGTATAGTCATTTAACAAAAGTTAACATTTTCTGAAAAGAAAATAGTAAATACAATTATAAAATATTAAAATATTTGTTAAATAGTTTTATTTATCATATCATATTTATGTTGTTATTTTTGTAATGTTTTTTTATCTTAAGTCTTTATGTTATAATATTGATTTGAACTGCTTGCTATTTACAATGGTTATTATTAACTATTTTCATTGTGTGATTTTTAATAAATTGTATTAAAACCAGACCAAAAATTATAATAAAAAAAAAAACAAACATTCAAAATGTATTGTCCCTGTTTTTTCATTAATAGATAATAACAAATGAGATTTCAGTGATATTTTGACCACTCAAATAGGAAATGTTTCCATTTCAGAAATCTAGTCACCTTATAGTAAATAGCCTCTGTTCTCTGTCTTTTTCCATTTGCATGAGCAGCAGCAGTTCCGATCCAGACCCTGAAAACAGCACCACTGAACTGCCCTTCAGTCGTCTGGATCGTTTCGCCTCGTCTTTCCAAACCCACTGTGCTTGTGTTCAGATTCATTCTTTTCCCATGCCTTCATCTCTCTCCGGCTCCATCTATATCCACTAACCAAACTCCAGCACATTCACTAAACTTTTTGACAGAAGAGAGAAAGAAACAAGGGAAAGCCTTGGCTCTAAGGAAAGAAAAAAAAGAGAGAACATTTTGAGAAGATGTTTTTTTTTTTTTTAACGATGCACACTTGATGGAAGCATATGGAGGGTGTTTGTGTTCAACAGTTGCATCGACAGATTTTTACAGAAAAGAAAAGGCCTCCCATTAGTCTGTTTCTAAGTGCTTACAGGCACACAGCGTGTTTGTGAGTATGTGTGTATGTTTATATAGGGGGAAGAGAGTGCAATTATAGATATCCAATGCTTGTCGCTTGCTTTCATACTCATCGCTTCACAAAAGTCTGTTTAATGGGTCTAGAAACATACACATACACACGTACACTTGATGTTAGGATAAATATTTCAATGAACTCCACCAAATCATCTAAACAAACATGCATAACTTACATCTGCTTGAACTTTTATTTACCCAAGAGCAAACTGAGAGCTAAACAATATCATGTTTACCTAACTAACTTCAAACTTTTAAGGAAATTCAGTCCGCTTGGCAGCCATTTTGGCAAGTCCTTGGGCAGCTATTTTCTTTCTACACTGTAAAAAAATAAAAACGAAAAATGTACTGCTAATTTTCAGGACATTATCCAGTAATTTTTACGGAAATTTTCATTAACCCTAAAACACAACAAAATGCAATGCATAATACAGGTAAAACACCTGTAAAAAAATTCCTTCATATTTATACAGTACACTGTGCCCTATTTTTACTGACTTTTTTTGCATTGTATAGAGATGCATGTGCGATTCTAAGACCGAAATCTCATTTTAATAACATATTTCGGTAACACTAACCATGAGCATTACATTTGTTACTGTATTTATTAATCTTTGTTAATGTTAGTTAATAAAAATACAGTTGTTTATTGTTAGTTCATGTTAGTTCACAGTATATTAAATAATGTTAACAAATACAACTTTTGACTTTAATAATGTATATGATATATGATATGATGTTCATGATAACTAAAATAGTTAACTAATGGTAACTAATGAAACCTTATTGTAAAGTATTACCCATATTTCAAATCTCTGTAACACTTTACAATAAGGTCTAATTTGTTAACATTAGCTAATGCATTAACTAACAATAAGCAATGCATTTGTTATAGTATTTATTATCTTTGTTAATGTTAGTTAATAAAACTACAGTCGTTCATTGATTGTTCATGTTAGTTCACAGTGCATTAACTAATGTTAAGAAATGCAACTTAAATAAATGCGGGGGAGTGGGGCTCGGTACAAGGCAACCATGCCTAGTGTGAGTACACCCTAAGTTCGTTCGTTATAGTTCATCATTCATTATAGTTCATTGTAGTGCAGTTCGAAATGCAGTTCATTATTAGTTCATGTTAACTAAAGTGGTTAATAACTAATGAACCTTATAGTAAAGTGTTACCCAAATCTCTGATAAAATCAGACACAAAATATATATACATAATTATTAACCCTGCAAAATAAAAAATAAAAAGATTAGATTTTTTGTTGTAATTTTAATTATTTATATATTTTTCAGAAAACAAAACCTAAGTCATTTTACTTCGAGTAAATGTATCTGTGGTTCTGAAGCCAACTAACGAACTAACTTAGGGTGTACTCACACTAGGCATGGTTGCCTTGTACCGAGCCTGATCGCGATTGTCCCCCCTCCCCACTCCCCCGCTGGCCTGCACTCACATTGCACTTAAAGTACCGTGCCGGAGCATGCTTACGTCATTCACGATGCAACTTTTTGTTTTGAAGAAGACAGGAAGAAAAGCGCTTTCGCTAATAGACTGCCTAATAGATTTATCATTTATGTTGTGCAGCGATTTTCACTTGATTGCACTGCATGTATCAGAAGATTATTACGGAAGCAGCTGACTTTGATGGAGGATTTTGCAGCTTTACTCGCAAACTACAATTCATGTTCATCAATAAGGTGAGAACCAGGACCGTTTTAAACCTAAATATACTTGAATTAATTGAAAAGTGTATCCAAGTCGTAATAGTTTAGTGTTTGCTTCCGTAATGATGACAGTAGCGCACAGCTGTTATGTGCTCTGGCGAGGTTAGCAATCACACATGCGTACCGCGCCCGAGCCCAACCGAACCACGCTGTGGCCCATCTCTTCCAAGCGGGCCAGGGAGCACTCACACTAGTCAACTGTTCAGATTGCCTTGTGTGAGTACACCCTAACTGACCGATCGACCAACTTACTGACTAACTAATAACTAAACAAATAGTTGGTCTAGTTGTGTACATGCAAGTTTCTACAGCCGCCATTGTGAATTTTTCTCCTTTTATTTCCTAGAAATGGTCCATCTTCTCCTCTTTATACTATTTCTGATGGATTTATAGATTCAGATTTGTAGCATCAAAGTTTTAACTATTATACCCAAAGCACCCCTCCCCCCCATCCCTGGCTGGGACAGGAATAATCGAAAGTGAGGAGTTGGGGTGGAGGAGGGATGGTGGAAAACTGTCAAGGGACAGAGGTAAGTCGGCTCTATATATAAGCCTCCTCTCATGCTTATTGGGTAGATTATCTGAACGTGCTCATCCTGAACTATGTTAATAAAACATATTTTAGAGTCATTTAATGCTTTGGTAACGAGGCCCCTTTGAAGCCACAAATTTTCATTACAATCAATAATGGTGGTCAGGGTATAAGAATATAGTCGGTATTTCATGTTTCACGGGCTTGTTTAATGCTACGTTTGAAGACTATCCCGGACACCTTTGAGATGTATAGCCCTTGAAACTCTCTTTCTCTTCTCTCGTTCTGTCTCTCTGAGATAACAATGTAAAAGAAAGAAAAACAATGTTGGCTAGCAAAGTTGGTGTTTTGTGCCAAGAGCTACAAAGCTAGCCAGTTCTGCAAGTGCTTTGCTGAGTTATGTGCCGGCGTTGTAAAAGCTAGCGTACCCCTCGCTCACGGCTAATTGAATCCTCTGAATTGAGTGATCTCCAAAGCAAAAGACACAAATTATCAGTAGTCTTGAAAAGCACTCCTGAGGAGGGCCTCTTAAATAGAAAACACACTGTGTAGAACACTGAAAAGATTTGTCACAAGCATCAGCCACTGGCCCTCCCATGACTTTGGCCACCGCTGTTGAGGGCAGGTGGAGAACAAAACGAACATGATTTTCTCACACTGCAAAAGGACACAGTTTTACAATGTAATGTTCTTATTTTCGTATATAAATACAAATATATAAAAATTGCTGTTTCATTGTTAGTTCAAGTTACATAATGAGTTAACTGACAGTGCATTACTTACTTCCTGGCAACCCGCCAAAATAAAAGCTTGCTGATTTTAGGTTTGAAAATGTTGAGAATTCATATAAAAATAAAAAATAATGTAAATATTAGCAGTGTACTTTTAAGTGTACTATAAAATAATTGTATTTTTATTTAATACTCATTTTTATTTTAAAATATATAAACATCATCACACTTTATTTATTATTTTGTTCATTATTTTATAAAAAAAAAACTAACTAAATAAAGTGCAATAATGCTATTATTAATTGTTTTATTTTTTTTATAGTTATATTTAATGGGTCACACTATGTGCAGTGTGAACACCAAACTGAGTCTCCAAGTGCTCTCATGAGAACCAGACTGAAAAACATATGTGCACCCCTGCATATAAGATGAACTATAATGTCAACAAATGTAATCTTATTGGAAAATTTTTGCCTCAATAATGATCTTTGCAGGCTGCTTTCCCTAGTAATTTCTTTATATACTTTTATTTGATCAAGTCTTATCAAGTCTCTCTCAGTGTAACACTGCTGGTGGTCTTTCGGGAGGGTCGCAGACATTCTGGAATAGAGACATCCCATTACTATAGAAACCAGAGCGTGTTTAAAACCCATATATTCTTAATTTGCATACATCCTTAAGTCTAAATCCTTTCTCACCAAACCAAATTCATGTAAGTGTAGATAACTTGGCACTTGGCACAAAAAAGGTTGCTGATGGTGGATGTCCTTAGATCAACAGGGAAAGAAGAGAGAGAAGAGTCTTTCAAAAGGATTCAGGAGAATAATAAAACAGCACACTGCAAATCTTTCAGGTACACGCTAAAGGTATGAGGTGTTCCTCTTGTGTAGCAGCATGGGCTCATAATCTCTCCTCACACACACACACCATGTGACGCATGCAAATGAGGGTCTGTATTGAGCTCTCTTAAAACTGCTCCAATTCTTTTTAAGTGTTCTCCATACTAGTGCAGAAGGACTAAGGGTTTAATAACTAGCAGGAGGTTTTTAGGGAATAGCCCATTACAATGTCATCTATTATAAAATGTGCGTGTAGTTGGAGATGTACTGTATGGTAGCCCCTATTATATAATAGTTCTAATTAATTTTTTTATAGCTCTGTAATACATCTAAAAGGAATTTAATAATTGCTGATTAAAAATGAATTGCTCGGGAAGAAAAGAATGCCGCAGTTTCTTCAGGGAATTAACTAATCTTTCTTTCTTTTGCCAATATGGCTGAATGTTTTTAATGTACGTGTTATTCTGATGGATTTTGTTGTTGTTGTCCGTGACGGATTTCATTTAGCAACTGGCTAATAGGCCGATACCAAACATGAGCCGAGGGTGGGATGACATTCTCTGGTCTTGTCTTTTCCCCTCCAGGCATTCCCACCGTCCAAGGCCCTAGCCTGTAATTTTCAATGGGCTTTAGTGTCCAAGTGTTGCTGTGACCCCCACTTCTGGAGTAAATGGATTGGAGACAAGTTGCAGAGGAAGCTTTGATTATTTCCCCACGTCCCTCAGTAAAAAATAAGGGGAACTCAAGACACAGGCACTTCGGACCTGTTATTATATTGGCGGGGCTGCTGCTGTTGAGTCGGTCTGGAAATTCGAGATCACAGGGGTCGAATGACCGGACATACACAACCTAGTGATTACAGGAGCTGCTTTGAGAAAATATGGGAGGACTGGGAAGAGGAAAGATAGAACGATCTATCTCTCTCTTTATATCTCAGTCTTCTTTTCCAGGTTTTAATTCAGGATAGTATCTCTGTGGAGAGCTCAGGTAGACTCTATAAATCTAGCTGGTGAAAATTAAATGGCCATAGACCCAATCCTTGCAGAGGAATTGTTTTCTGCCCATAAAAGACTTTATTAGAGAGGAGTTTGCCTGCCTCTCCCATGTTTCTCTGTGTCTCTGTTCAGGGGCATCAGAACCAGGGGGAGCAGCTTTTGTTTTGCCTGCATCAACTCAGTCAGCTGAGCTTTTCAAAATACATTCCAGGGATTGACTTACTAACCACATACTTATGTTAATCCTGAAAAAAAATATGGTTAACACTAAAATATTAAGCAGTTTTCAACTGTGATAATAAGAAATGTTATTTGAGTACCAAATCAGCATATTAGAATGATTTCTGAAGGATCATGTGACACTGAAGACTGGAGTAATCACAGGAATAAATTACATTTTAAAATATATTTAAATAGAAAACAATTAAATTGCAAAATGTTGGCAATATACCCGTTTTTACTGTATTTTGGTCAAATAAATGCAGTCTTGGTGAGCTTAAGAAACTTAAGAAAAAACATATTTTGAACGGCAGTGTAATTCACTATAGTTTTCACATCTTATATTATTACAAACAGTTAAAGATAACTTTTTGCCCTCTAGACATGAAGACATGTTTAATCCAACATCTATAAATATACACAGACAAACACAGACATAATTAATTATTGTAAACGAGAGTGCACAACATGCATCTAACATGCCAAAGCACGCTGCACACTTGAGTAAGCGTGTTCTGACAGGTGTGAGGATGAAGTACATGAAATATGACATGTTTATTTGTTCACTGTAATTGAGAAAATATAATGATTCTGCAGGGAACTGTGCCAAGAAGATTGCATTTAACTCTGAATTATTCCAATCAATATTGACAATTAACTATTTAAACAGTTTGTACATTTTATTTATATTCATAATTTATTGGTAAATTATGGACATTAGAGATTATAAATAAAGAAATGCTCAGATCAATACATGTTGGAAATGAAAATCAGGGTATTTGTTTACATTATTGAAAACAGTAAAATGCAAAAATACAAAAAAAAAAAAAAGCTAGTATTATACTGAATCTTAATTTTAGTGTGATTTACATCCAGAAGATCTTTATGCTTGAGACATACAGTATATCTGTAGAGATTGAATTTAGCAATACTACTATGGAGAAGGACTTCCTCATGAATATTAATTAGGTTACAAGAATGGACAGTGCAATAATGTATATTGTATATTTATGATCTAAGCAGCTAGTTAGCGGCGACACACTTTAAAACGTGTTCTGTTAATGCCTTTTTTATATCACTTTATCATTTTTATTTTATTTTTGTTCAAAGAAATGTTTTGTATTTCAATCTTCTTGATAGTCCAAATTTGACTTCTTAAAGTTTAATAGATTGAATATTTTGGACTAGTTCATGTTTTTTCTTTCTTTCTGAACTTAAAGTCTAATATGGCCTTAATATAACACACACACACTCACACTTTGACACCCCGATCATTATTCACAGAGTGAACAAGCACACTTTTATGGCATAACCCACCTTAAATCACAATATAATTCACCTAATCACCCGTCTTATTCCATGCTATGGCAAGCAAGGGAGGACACCAGATCACAGCGTCTGAAATTAACATGACTGAAAAGGCCCAGGAGACTCCATAATTCAGCTGATTTTATAACAGCCTCTCATAAACTCCTGAGCGTGACCTTCATTTTTCAAAGGCCGCCCTGCATTCCGTGCACTGACAAGATTTATTGGCCAGCACTAATAGCCTGGTCTCTCTTTGGTGGCCTCTCATCGATATAACGCTTCCTGGCTAGCCGGGTGAGGTGGCATGAGATAATGAATATTTTTGCAGCTTGCAAGCATTCTGGATTATGTTTTGTGATAGGAATGCACGCTCAAGCAAAAAATAGCATTAAAAACGCAGGCACGCTACTAAAAACACAAAGACAACAAAAAATTTCTTTGATATTCATAGCCACCAAGACAATTTCACTTTTCTTATTTCTTACGGTTTCTGTGTCTGCAGCTTTCTTATTTTCTGAGATCTATCGAAAATCTCACACACACAGGCGAGCAGACACCTTTCCTAGCATGTAGCTAAGTGACAGTGTTCTTGTGATGGAATGGCTGAACCGTAGACGCCCCTGTTGCAGTGCATTTTCTCTCTCTCGCACAAGAACACACAAACACGAGTACACACACACGGAGCACCTTGGCCTTGCTCTTGCTCCTGAGATGCAATGCCACACAGCTTTCCAACAACTTGATGGATGACCGCTGAACCTTCCCTCTCCTGCCTCACACACACACATAATCTCATTTGGGAACAGTCTGGACACACACACAGAGTAGTAATCTCTTTTTGCGGCTTGCGGAATGACACTGTGGCAAAAGAAATGGAGGACTGGTATATTCCCGTCAGTCTTTTCCACATCTTATTTCATTCCGTTTGAATCCATTTGACTTCAGCTGCATCTCTTCTCCATACCAATGAGGTCTCAGTGATGAGGAGCCGTCTCCTTTACACAAATATGTAAGACTTTGTGCATTATTTATACTGGCCCCAGTGTTTAATCTCCACTTATGCAGTCAAGAGATCACAACTCACTTAATATTTCAGGCCCTCACACTCGTGTGCTTTACACTGGAGAAGAGCAAATGTTAAAAAGACAAATAAACGGCTGGAGACGAATCGTGTGCGTGCATGTAGGTATACGCAGCTGATTTTGTGCCTGTGGTGACAGATATGGGTTAAGTCTTTTAAAACCATCTGGATTTGGAAAATGATATTACCCGTTTTTAGATGTCAACACGCAGATGTTTCATTGCGGAATGAAGTTGGCAGTTATCCTTGATGTGTATTATTTTAGCCCATAAACATCCATCCATTCAGCCAAAGCACATTTTGATTGGACGACAGCGACGGCATGTGATGAGAGAGTACATTGCGGTGTCACCTAGAAATTGTGTATCCTTTCTCTTTCATGAAGGACAAGCATGCCAATTTCATTTGAGTTTCTCAGCGGACTTGAGACTTGCTCAACAGGCACATGTTCAAACACAAACACTTGGCTTGATTCGCCTGAAGACTTTGATGTTTTTTCTATCTCTCTCACACAGACACACACAAAGAAACACAAACTAAATGAATGTTCCTGATCTCACAAATCCCTCTTATTCTTAAGCCAATCTACTCCAACCACCTGTCATATATAGACCACTTTTCACGATCCTGATACATCCGCCCATTGGAAATACATCACATTGCTTAAAAGAGGCCTATTATGCAAAATTCACTATTACATGGTGTTTAAACATAAATGTGTGTCAGCAGTGTGTGTACACAACCATCCTATAATGGTAAAAATCCATCCACTCCTCTTAATCATAATCAGTGTCTCAGAAAAAGCTGTTTGCAGATGCTACCTTTTGTGATGTCACAAAATGCCTAGGCCCCGCCCACAACTGCTGACGGACTCTGCCCTATTAGCATAGACCCCGCCCTCAGTGAGCTGTACACAGTCCGCCATTTTCTATGCGCTGGAGCTGCTGTAGTGATAAGATTAAAGTTTTGTACTAAGAAAGCCAGGTGTGTTGTTGTTGGATGTAAGCGTGAGCACAAGTCTATTATTTTATTTCCGGGAACTGAGCCACTGAAGACGCAGTGGATTAATTTTGTTTATGATGGGAATGTGCCCCTCAAGTTACCTAAAATCGTTCATGTATGCGTTAATCGTTTTACACCAAACTGATTTGTGAACGAGGGTCAATACAAACCAGGTTTAGCTAAAAAGTTGTTACTCAAGGATAGAGAAGTATCAACTGTTCGTGATCCAGCTTCACACCCTGAAGACGTAAGTATCACACTTTATATTTTGTAAATTATGGAAAATTGCCTTTATAAATGTGCTTGTTAGCAATTTCTGCGGCTTAAGTTACCACTAATGTCTGTGATTATATTCACAGAGATGAGAGTTATGTCGTCATTTACATTTTAAAACCGAAAACGCATATTGTCTATATAATTCATAACTGCACATTTATTATGGACTATGCAGTAAGGCGATTGTCTTTTGTTGAATTGTATGTTTTTCGCACAGACCAGCACATCGACACATATCAGTAGCATAAGGGATGTTAGTTGCCAGACAGATAGTCACCAGAGCTGCAAAGTGTTAGTACACAACTATCATTCTGAAAGTCTGCCCGACTCAGGTTCATACATATAGGGCTGAACAGTCAACACCTGTATTCACATTGTCAGGCGTATTGCCTCTTCTTATTTGTTATTGCCGCCATAGGATCGGCATGAGCTGTAAAGGCCATGCCCTCCTCTGGAAAGGCGGGCGGGGTGCAGCAGCTCATTTGCATTTAAAGAGACCCACACGAAAATGGTGTGTTTATGCTCACACCCAAATAGAGGCAAATTAGGCAAGCTATAATAAATTACCTGTGGGGTTTTGAGCTTCAATTTCACAGACATATTCTGGGGACACCAGAGATTTATATTACATCTTGTCCAAAGGGCCATGATAGGTACCCTTTAAGTAAAATGGGTTGCAAATGTGCCAAGATGCACCACAAACCACAACAGGCCATGAATATGAACATGGCACTATTAAAACAAGCAAAAGACCCATTTTCGATCACCATCTGATCCCTGTTTGTGTTCTTTGTGTTGACAGTGAACTATTCCCCTGTGTTAGTATACAACAATGCTAAGTGGTTGTGCTTTTTCTTACAAGCACCACTTAAACACAGACAGGGCAGTGGCTGTGAAAAAAAATACACAAATATACACAAAACGACAGAGTCACACCAACGTATATGTTCACTTCCTCTGACCTGAAAATGGCCAGAGGGGAAAGAGAGGTGAGCTTGCATTTCAGAATTAATGACTTATAAAACATATAAATCCAGTTCTAAAGAATATGCTGAAATATACACACACCTGTGAACACAATTCATTTGAATTGTATATTGTTGCACCAAGTTGCTGTGTTGCTTGGTAACTGTAAATAGCCTAAATAAATAGTTAACAATTATTATTATTTGTATTTTTTTTTGCAGTTGTTTTCACTTTATGAAAGCAATGAGCCATTCGAGGATGTGCATTACAGTGATTTTACCATGCTTAAGGGGCTTTCTGCTTCGGATTCTGCCTAAAACCCACTACTTAACTGTGGTAAAAAAATCACTGCAATACACAGCCTATCATGGCTTATTGCTTTGATAAATCCTTATACTGACAGGCACACAAGCACGCACATGACAGGCAAAATGTGGTGCGTGAGTGTGCGAGTTGTAATCTAGTGCACCCTGTGAGTTTGGACAATGTCAGAATTGAAGTACAGATGGGGGTTAAGCACACATAGCGATGACACCGGCACTTACAATCAGCACAGCAGCAACCAATCAAGAAATGATCTCACTTTTTCCCTCAGCTTCGGCCCCGTCGCTTCCATTCCGCCCGCAACTGTCACTTTCATCATTTTAGCATGATAAATGTTACAAGTGCATCTCCGTAGCTTCAATCAAGACTATTCACATGAAGATTGAGGGACAAGAGAGAGAATATAATAGAGAATAAAGAGAGGAGGAAGGCGACAGAGTGACTGAGAAAAAGAAAGAGAGGCGAAGAATGAAAGAGAATGAGAGCGACTGCAGGCACGCTCGAGCTACATCATGTTGTCAACGGGCAGCTGAAAGGATAGATTACTTACAGTAACAGAAGGAGGAAAAAAGAAATCAAAGAGACGTCGCAGTACTACTTCTAAAAGGTCAAGTGAAATCACTACAACTGTGCTCCAAAAATAAGAAGACTAAAATAAAAAATGCAACTGTAATTTGAACTTTTTTCTCTGTTAACTTGGCTCTGTCCTGTATCAAAAACAGCTTTCATATTTCTGGTTTAAGTTTCACAGGTCATTTACATTTACTGTTTTACATACGCCCGTGTAAACACTGGGCAGTGGAAGCACAAATGAAACGTTGACCTGTGCATGCAAATGAAGAGTTGGCCTCTCTTTTCCAAGATGATCTGTGATGTTGAGCTTTTGTTTAAGGATCCAGTTGTGAAGTTAATTATTAATTATATGCATATGGTAATTTGCAAAGTATAATTTGCATAAGCATCAATTTCAAAAGTCCCTGTCTTTCTTTCCCAATGGAAGTGTGCTGTCTTGAGTCGCATCTGTACCTGTGACAGATTTGGTCAGCGTTGGCCATTCAATGCTGGCGTTGAGCTGACAAGCTCTCCCTAATAACACAGCAATCAAGCCTGCAGCTGATCTAATTCTATCCTGGGTCTCCATTACCCAGCAATTCTGTGTCATCGCATGCCGTGTTATTTAATGTGACGTGACGATGATGGCGTGTAGTTAATTTTACGCTTCTGTATTGTGATGAATAGAATATACGGCTGCTTGTAAATGCAGCTTGATTGCTTCATTGATTGAAGGCTAATTCTCAACTCTGAGGTTACTTGGCAAACATTTTTGAAAATAGCTGTAAATAATTAAAATGTAATATTTAAAGTTAATTTACTAGAAAATCAAGTATTTATTATTTAAAGGTCATATGCATGTACACGCTTTCCTGCATTTTTTTACTCAAAAAAGCACCTTGTATTTAATGAAAATAAGCGTATGTGATTTGCTTCGATGTTTTGCCAACAGCAATACAATGTTAATTGCTAAATCACACAAATAAATATGCTGTAGAAGTGATTGGCATTTGCATGGCTGTGTTTTTGTATTGCTTGCACACGTTCAAAATGAGTGATGCTTTGGTCCGCCAGGCACATGTATGTAAAACAAATGCAAGATGGAAAGCATCGTAAAGGCTGATACCACAACAGACATGCCACGCTGACCTCAAAAACAAATCTGAGCAAAATCCTCAGACAAGACTAAATATGGAGATGGATTAGTACAAACCATTTTGCGCTTTCAAAAAAACTGACAGTGATTGGCAGATACTTGATTCAAATGTTGATCTTGACTCAAAATAAAGAGGCTGTTATAACCCTAGCCCTATCTGTACAACATAGGCCAAGACTAACTGACTATATAATGCAAGAAAGGCATAAACCAGCCGTTGAATACAGTCTTACTAAGGCCAAACAACCAGATCCGTTTTTAGCAAGGCCGTAACCATGTCTTGAACATTGGGGAGACCAATTTTTTATAAAGCCTACAGAAACAGAACAGTGAAGGAAATTCTAGGTCTAATTCTAGTTGGGAAATAATCATTTTGAACTATTTGCAAATAATATTTGTATTAATTTGCATTCAAATATGCACATATGTACTTTTATTTGTATGCCTAAAATATCGAAAAAGTGAAACGGTTCTTCACACTCAATTAGGAATGACATTAATCATATAAAAGCATATTTTCAATTTAAAACGCCATATTTGAGACAAAAAGTTGAGTAGTTTGCATCACTGGATGTTACTGTCAGTCGTTTAACTTCTATCACAAAACAGTTCACATGTATTAAATGTTTGGCTTACAATTTGACCATTTATAATTATTGGAGGGGACTTGTCCCCCTCAATGTCTATGGTGGTTACAGCCCTGGTTTTTAGAGAATGGCTGAGAAAATCATTAAGTGTTGATCACTGTGAAACACCTTGATATATTACCTTTCTGGCTAGAAGAAAGGTGGCGTCTCCCACCTGCATTAGGTTAAATTAGCGGCAGCTTGAATGTCTCATGTGCAACGGGACATGGAAACACTTGTGTTGTCCGGTTACCTTTCTGGGGCGACCGGTGCGGTGTAGTTTCTGCTATCAAGACAGAAGATTGTGTGCATGTGTGTGTGTGTGTGTGTGTGCGTGCATGAGTTTCTGTGTGTACGGAGATTAGGGGGATGTAGGTAACATGAAACCAGACCACACATTTATGAAGCCACTGCACTCGATCCCTCTCAACACTCACAAACACACACACACAGAGAGAGAGAGAGAGAGAGAGAGAGAGAGAGAGAGAGAGAGAACAGTAGAGACCTTTCTCTAGCCTGTTAACAGGGCCCTCTTTCTAGTTCCTGTCTCTTTTACCCTTTCCTCCACTCTACAGAAAAAGCAGAGAGGAAGGGGAAAAGAGAGAGCATCTCAGATGTCAGACCACAAGAACTGAAATCAAACACGATCAAAAAGAGCTGGGCCTTTTCACAAGGAGAAAAACACAGGTAGTTTCATGGATGACTTCACCAGAGGGAATTGTACTGTGAAGAGAAAATTAATCTTGTCCAGAAAACTAGGTATTTCAAGTCTGTTACAAGACATGATTATTAATACCACTGTATGTTCCTCATCATTAATTTAAAAGCTACATATGCGTCTGCACATCTAGTTCAGAGAATGATGAGGTCATGTGACCTGTTCTGAAGCAATAGTGTCATTATATCTTATTTATCTAATTTTACCATCCAACAGAAAGTTAAATGCTACCTAAAATTACTAAGAATCTGACTTAACTTAACCATAACATGTCCTTATCCTGAATAACTTGCTAAAAGTATCTACAAAAGTTTTACAAAACAGCTATATATCTAAATATATCAGACAATAGGGCTGCACAATTACTCATAAAAACTCAAAAACACATGTTTTTGCAGCATTGAGCATTGTAAATTAAATAACCAATCAGAGGTGTGTCATTAAGTCATTGCGTAGAAGAAATCCACTCAAAACGCTCAAAACGTTTTTGTTCAGTGTGAGCTCACTGATTGAGTTTTATGCTTTTGCAAATTCTTTCATTATCAAACATGATCTACATAGTGCAGTAGTCAGCTTTATTGATTGTAATGGTAGTTTTCACTAGAGCACAAAACTAAAGTGATTGACAGCTTGCAAAATGTTCTTTCTTCACTTTCTGTGTATATACTGTACTATTCACAATTTGAATAAAGTTGTATTTTTCATGCAGTAAACTAATGGCCATGTACACATTGCAAGATTGCGAGAGTGGAAAATGCATTTAAATGTAGGAGTGAATATGCTAAATTATAGTTCAGTGTGTGAGTCACTGATGAAAAACGGATGACTGACATAGTGATAACCATAGCAACATTTTGGTGTCTTGTGACTGTGAAAAAGAAGCATGATGCAACATTTTAATTCATTCGGTGTTTGCTATTTTTGACAAAAAAATAATACTGTTGACCAAAGACACATTGTGTCTGGCAATGTTACTGCTTTTAAACAGCATACTCCTTGGACCAGTTTGGATTTGTAATCTACACAAAAAATATGACATGCCATCTGCCCACCCCCAACACAGAAAAAAAAAAAAAAACATAATGTAAATTATATTAAGCAACATTAATAATCACAATTACAATATTATGGGAAACAATCGGCAATTATGGTTTTTGTGCTTAACCATGCAGCCCTATCACAAAGCTGTACTTAAGTCTTATAGCATTATGACACTCATCAAATAAGTGATTCATCAAGAATTAGTGATTTGAGTCCATTATGAGTGTGCCTGGCATATTTTCGCATCATGATGAGTGACAGAGGGGTATGGGGAGGGGGGGGGGGGGGGGGGGGGGGTGTTTAAGAAGGTCATCATAAAAGTACAAAAAAAATTTATTTCGACAAAACCAAGCTGGGAATATATTAGGCTCAGAAATGAAATTCTAATGACTTCTCTTTATAAAGTATTTGATATAGACTATTATGCTATCTTAATGGGATTTTGCGAGGGCATGTTGGCTACTCCTGATAACACTCAATAAAACATCTAAAGAGCCCCTCTTTAATTGTCAGCAGGGATGTACGTAATGCCGCTGGACTTGATCTTGCTTCTTGCCAAGGACGCTGTAATTGCAAACTGGTAATAGTGTAGAACTCTTTTGCTCAGCACCCTGTGAAAGTCTGCTGCATTTAAATGGACAAACAAATGGACGGATCGTACAAAGCATCGCAGCTTTCAAATAAAAAGCTAATAAATAATTATCTAAGCGGAGTACTTGGACACACAATACATGTGCCGGGGCAGCAAATGGAGGCTCTGCTTAAATATGCATGAGATGTCCGAAAGAAACATAGGCAACAGTACTCCTTTCGTGGAGAAGTGCAGACGCCTAAACACAGCACATCAGAGAGCTGTTCAAGAAGGTAGGAGAAAAGGGAGAGATGAAAGAAATACAGGACAGAGTTGTGAAAAGAACAAAAAAGGAAACTGTGCAAGGAGCCACAATTTGTGAGAAAGAATAAAAAATAAAAAAAACATGGAGAGTATGTGATTCTAAATGGGGAAAAAAATTAAAAAGCATGAATCAGGGAAGATATGTAAAGAAGAAAATCCTATTAAAAGAGTGAGAGTGTGTAAGAGAGAGAAGCTATCTTGTGGCTTGAGTTTAGAAAAGGCATTTTTCTGGAATGCAAGAGAGGACACTACATGCAGCATGTTAGATAGGAATCAATAATGCATTAACCACCTTATAAAACACATGAAACGACAGGGCAAGTGTTATTTTCCTGGCAAATCTGGACAATGAAAGGGCTGACTTCATTTTAAATTAACCTCACCTAGCAGTGAAGCGCTCCACATGACAGGGAACAATAATGATATAAATGGATTATTTCACACATGTGCCTTAGAATTTACAAAGCCATTTTATGGCTGCTGCAACAAAGGGCATGTTATGCTTTAAATAATGGCATAAATGACATGGAGAGCACAAGAGGTATTGGGTAAAAAAAACGATTAGAGAATGTGAGATAAGAAAGAGAGAGAGAGTGAGCAGATTTCGCTGCTAGGTCACTGAATTTGCCCAGACACCCAAATGCACAGGAATGTTAACTGTGACCTCCCGGCCAGATGTTCCCAGTCTGTTCGGATAAGCACGTTTAAACATGACACCACAACTAACATTCCACCTTTTCAATCTTTTTCTACTTCATCTCACTCACCCCTCCTCTATCAAGCCCCCCTACAAGGGAGAGAAAGAACTAACCATGTTTTGATAAAAGAGGTTGGGTCGTGCTCCAGCCGCAAGCCTACTGCTGAGACGGAGCCATATGTGATCCCATTCGTTCTTCACACACACACAGACAAAGGTCATCAACGCTGACACCCGCATCTGCCCTACAACTACACTAAAAGATGTGCCAATGTGTCCACAGCGTGGCCTCGGCACCCCAGGTGGCCCAGCGGAAATGATATCCCTGACTGAAGAATGCCTTCATGTCGCTTTTAGCATTACATCTAAATGGCACTATGAGGCGAAGCAGGTCGATACAGGGAAACAGAAGCATCGGCTAAAAATACATATATCCAGCATGATAGTATTACAGTGTAGGCTGAATAGTGTTGGTGTTTATAGACACTCATATACAAGCTTGAAGATTCAAATATAAAACATGTAATTGGTATCATAGATTGAAAATTATAAAAGATATGGTTCTTACCTGTTTGTTGTACTTGTTGATGGTTTGGCTACTGTACTCAGAACAGTGGTCTGATCCGATGGATATGTTATCTCCAGTGCCGACAAATGTGTTGGCCGGGGGCAGGTCCTGAACAGCCTGGTGCTTTTTCCCTGCAGTGGGCGACTGAGGGTGCAGCTGAACGGTGGGCAATGGTGAGCTGGATTTGTAATGGCGGGCAAGATCTGGGCTTCCGGGGCCACCGTTGACGGACCGATAGCGGCCCATTCCCGGACTGTCTGACAGTTTTTCATTAACGCCATCGTAGCGCTGCCCATTTGGCTTGGATGCCTCTACGGTGACGATACTGCTATATAAAGGCTGTTTAGACTTTTTCTTATTCTTGTCCTTCTTGGGTTTCTTGCCTTTATCATGTTGCTGAGGTGTGAAGAAGTCTTCATGATCTTTCTTTCCAGCCTCATAGCCATTCTTGTTCTTGGGACGGCAATAGCGGGCCATGACGACCACCAAGATGATAAGAATGACCGTCATGATGCCTGACACAACGCCTATGGCAATGCTCAGCCGTTGTTTTCCTAAGTCATAATTGGGGTCTCCTGCAATGTCAGCATTAAGCGGTGTACCAAGACTTTTGGCAACTTGTGCCTCTACAATAGTGGAGTTAGAGAGCGTTTCATTGACGTAGATGTGGACTAGTGTGGTGGTGCTTTGCGACGGAACCCCACTGTCATTCACTTGCACAACCAGACGATGAAGGCCGAAGTGTTTTTGCTCTAGTTTGCCAACTAATGAGATTACACCAGTCCATGCATCAATTTCAAACAACTTAAATGGATTGCCACCAACTATTCTGTAGCTGAGGTTAGCATTAACCCCTGTGTCGGTATCAGTAGCCGAGACAGTCCTGACCACCGTCCTTATATTGCTTGAAGGAGGAAGCAGTGTGTATGAGTTATTCATTGGAAAAGTAACGGTGGGAGGATTATCATTTACGTCCACTACAGAGAGAGACACCGTGGCTGTAGCAGACCGGGGTGGATCGCCTCCATCAACAGCTTTGACACGGAATGAGTATGTGGTTTTTTGCTCACGGTCAAATGCCATGTTTGAGAAGATGGTACCTGTGTTGTTGTCAATAGAGAAAATGTCCTCTTCTTCCTCAATGTATAGACTTGTGTCAGCATTTTGCCCTTTGTCGGCATCCATGACTGTTATCATGCCAACGGGGCTGTTGGGTTGCAGGTTTTCCTGTATGTAGAAAGTGAACACATCCTGCATGAACTTTGGCTCATTGTCATTTTTATCCGCCACCAGGACTACCACAGTGGCTGAGCCCTGCAGGACAGGTATGCCTTTGTCTTTGGCGATAACTTTGAACTCATATCGTTCCATCTGCTCCCTGTCAAGTATGGTGTTGACACGGATGTCACCGGTGTCTGCATCAATGGAAAATATTCCGTTCACAGAGGAGTCAAGGGAGTAAGAGATTTCTGCATTTTTGCCGCTGTCTGCATCTAAAGCCACTACTGTGACGACACGCTCACCGGGAGCATTGTTTTCAGGAAATGAAACTTCCACTGTGCTTTTGCTAAAAACTGGTGGATTGTCATTCATGTCCCCCACTTTCACTATTAATGAATTGTTACTAGAAAGACTAGGGCTCCCAGAGTCAACAGCAACAATGACCACGTTATACTCCTGCACTGCTTCATAATCAAGTGGTGCTGACGTATGGAGAAAGTACTTCTTTTTATTCATTTCACCCTCAACCTCACTAGCAGGTTTAAGCTGAAATGGAACATCGCCCACTACGGTGCACGTCACTATACCATTTGGTCCTTTATCTCGGTCCGACACTTGGACTAGAGCGATGGGTGTATCGACAATCACATCCTCTGCCACATTAGCCACTCCGTCTTTGAGAAATATGCGTCCAATTTTTCGGATGTCGATATTGGGGACGTTGTCATTTTCGTCTTTGATATTGATGATCACTGTCGCCTTGTCAGTTTTAGGAGGCTGGCCGCGGTCACGTGCCATGACAGTGAAGCGAAGCTGGCTCACATCTTCTCGGTCAATTCGGTGCAAAACACTGAGCCAGCCAGTGCTCTCATCTAGCCGTAGCAGTCGTCGCACTGACTCTGTGGCTGCTCCGAAAACATACTCAATCTGTCCATTCACACCAACATCAGTATCGCCCGCTTTTAGCTGGAGTATGGGGGCACCTGGGGAGCTGTTTTCTGGCAGATCTGCCTCATAAATGCTCTTCTCAAAGCGTGGGTTATTATCATTCACATCTGTAATCATGACCCTAAGAATGGCTTGGGAGGAGCGCGGGGGGTCGCCCCCATCTCTAACGCGCAGAGTCAGCTCATAGGAGTCGCGCTGCTCTCTGTCCAGTGCCCCTTTGATAATTAGCTGCGGCTGCTTCTCGCCGTCTGTGGTGTCAGCAACTTGAAGTTCAAAGACGCTGCTACGGCTAGCCCCATCGTCGAATCTCCGCTTACCCGTGTGAGTGTCAACACTGCCGGAGCTTGAAGTGCCGATCCGTCTGACAGAGCTCTCGCCGTTGTCCTGAATTAACTCATATCGCTCTATTCCATTCCGACCGAAATCTCTGTCGGTGGCCGTGGGCAGGAGATAAAGTGTGCCAATGGGTCTGTTCTCCTCAACGGAGAGAGTGAGAACAGGTGAGGGAAAAGACGGCGTGTTGTCGTTTATGTCTAAAATAATCACTTTGCCCTCGAAGAGATCAACCCAGCTCTGCGCGGGTCCTATCACAGATACTTCGAAATCTATAAAACATTCGTTCTCATCGAAAATCATTTGACACTGCGGCAGCTTTTCGCGGTCTATCCGCCTCTCGTTCGTGCTCAGGTCTCCGGTCATGTTATCGATTTTGAAGTACTCGGAGCCGGATTCTAAGGTAAAAGTCACATCCATGCCAGCCGTGATGCCAAGGTCCGCGGCTACATTACCTACCCGGACATCGGCAGGACCCTCTTCAGCCAAGCGGTACCGGAGCACTTGCTTGGCTGCGGGCTGACTCAGCAGCTGCAGAATAAGAAAGCAGTAGCTTAAATAGTCCACAATGCCTGTAGTCCTCATTGTTCCTCGCAGATTTTTCAGCAAAACTGAACGATAATTTTGTTTAACAGCTTTTTGTCCTTCTTCTCGCTTTTGTTAAAGCGCCTGTTCCTCACTGCATGCGTTTTCGCGACCGGATACCTCTCTGTGGTTACCAAACTCAGACAGAATAGCGCATATCTGTTAATGTTTCCCCCCCTCTCAGACTAGGCTCGCGCTATTCCTTTTTGCATTGATTTGTCCCTCAAAAATATACACAACACTGACAGAAAGTTTTCTCAAATTCATTCAATATTAAGCTTGAAATAAACATGCCAAAAATTACTTGCTGAGACTACTCCGTCTTTGCCATGACTTGACATCGCCGAGTCTTTTCGTTAAAGGCAGCGAAGTCAGATATTCAATCCATTGCGCAATCAATTCATAAGGTTTTACATCCAGCTTTCCCAGCCAATTCTCCACTCCAGATGATATCCCACCATACGGAATAGAAACTAAAATATTAGAACTTCTTGTGCTACGCATATAAGCCGCAAATGATCTGTCCTCTCCGTGTGCCGTGTTCGCGCGCACTGATTTCTCCAGTCCACTCAGCGTCTAATAGTTCTCTCACTTGCACCAGAGAAAAAAAAATCTCCGCAGTGCCACTGTGCCGTTCAGCCTTAAGCCAAAATGCAAAACTGAGCAACAACGGAGTTATAATCCTGGCAGAGATGCTAGGAATGTGGTATTAAAATTCCAGCGCGAGGACGGTCCCTCTGTCCAGCGCGCGCCTCTCACCTGCAGCAGAAGCGCGTGTGTATCTGCCGCACTCTGCGCTCAAGTCTCTCTCGCTCCCCCTCTCTCTCTCTCTCTCTCTCTCTTTCCCTCTCTCTCTCTCTCTCTCTCTCTCTCTCTCTCTCTTTCCCTCTCTCTCTCTCCACCCCCTGTGCGACAAACAAAGCTCAACTGGATCGCTTAGTTCTACTGTTGGAGTGTCTCTTCTTTTTTTGTTCGCAAGGGCATACTGGAAAATAGTAAAATTTACTATCCAGAAATGAGCATTTGGAGACTGTTAGATGTGCACTGTGCGAAATATTAAACGCCTTCCAAAAGGGTTCTATTTTTTTTAAAAGGAATTACATTTTTGCTGAGGTTGGTGTCGCCCAAACCGGTTAACCAACCTTAAACTATCTATAATATGTTTCAAAGATGTTTGCGATGTGCAAATCTATAATAAATTGATAAATAACGACAGTACTTATGCTTTGTCGATGCAGTGCGCGTTATAATGGAACTGTTGCTATGGTTACATCCTTATTCAAACAAGACTATTTAGCACATTGTGACTATTTTGTATCTAACTTTGGGGAAGCACCTATTCTTGAATCAAAAATGCGGACGTTTAAGTATTTTACACAGTCATATTTTAATTGGGATATCTTATAGTAGAAGCTATTGGTTTAGTTTGATAACCTATATTATTTATTTTAACACATAGTAACGTATCAGCATATTCACTTAACCAATTGTTATAATACATTCACAAGATGTGAAATCTGTTTTTGTTTACACCCCTTCTTGCTCCATGCATCCCAATTCATTATCCCACTCCGTGCGTCCCAGATCATCTCGGTTTCGTTGCCTCTTGTGGCTTCCCGGTCTGTTCGAATATAGTATATGTGTGTGGTCGTTTGTGGTGAGATGTTTTCTTCGGCACAAGTATGCGGTGAGCCCTTCTACTACTTCACACTCGTGCTTCTCCATCTGTTATGGGCTTTTTGCGCAGAAAAGGCACCACGGACAGCGACGCTCGGTTGACTCACCCGTGCAAAGGAGTGAGAGAGCGAGTGTGGTGACTCTCCGTGACCAGAACTCTGATGGAGACAATCAAATGCAGAGCGCAGAGCTACGGTTTTGTATACGTCGTTTAGTTAGTACCATTCACTTTCCCGTTTTGTACTGTAGCACATTTATCTAGTAATGCATTTAATCCGTAAACACTTGTTCGAGGCAGGTATTCCTGCCAACTGTACATTTATTAATTTTTTTTTTTTTGCACTTTGCAAAACTGTGGAGGGGAGGTTTTCCGGGGATATGTTTGCGGGTTTGCCAAGCTAAGAGGGCTGAGCTGTGACTGGACCAGAGCTGCCGCCTGCAGAAGGAAGCCCCGCTATTCATACTGCGAACAGTGCGCCAAATGTCACTACACAGCGCCCTCTGTTGTCCTCTTAAAATTATACTGAGCAAATTAGTCATTACTGCATATACTGTATGTTGAGCTCGAGTTGTAGTATGTGCAAAGCGGGGTTTCATGATTTATCTACATAGACTATCGTCTATCTACTCTCTTTCAATTTCTGAGTCACATTCGGGCACCATTTTTATTCCTATTCCCTGCAGTCAGTTTCTCATTTAAAAGTACTGTCACTCATTAGGACGTTAATGACATTTGAAATGAGTGCTTTCAAAAGCCACTAGAGGGTGTTACCCTTTTTAGTGTGGAGAGCACGGAAGTTAAGAGGTCAACTTTTTAATATAGAGTCACTAATTTCTTGGCTCCTCTCAGGTGGATGCTTCAGGTTGAAATAGATTTTTTAATATTCTTTTGTTTGTAGATTCTAGTTCACCTAAATGACATTCATTGTTTATACTGACTAAAGCACCTAAAACATGTAAAGTGGACTTTTAATAGCATTTGGAAGCACATAGAAGTGATACTCTGATGGAATGAGGTCTACCATCCGAGCCAGTGAATGACACTACTGGAGAGGTTTGGATAATTGTAAAATAATTTCAACATTGCATTTTAACAATAAAAGGTCTGATAATTAAAATTTGTGATACGTTCGTTTTCAAAGCAAACGAAAATAGTTGTCAGACAACTAATAGAGGTCTAAATAGGCCAAAAAGTCTACACAGGTACATCAGTAAGAGGAAAAAAAGCCCCGTTTCCCGGAACAATTTGTCCAAGGAACTTTTTCTCCCCCAGACCTGTGGCTGTCTGCATTTCCATCGCGGTCTATAGTACCGTGAAGATTAGTCCGGTGACGTAGGACTGCACACGACTTTCCAGAGCCCACTGGATTTCGTCCTCCACAAATACACTTAATAAAGCCTAAACCTCGTCGTCGGTCCATCAGTTGTCCAACTTCATTGTTGATTCGAATAGCAAACAACTCTTACTGCACGCACCGCAACAGACTTTTAGGTTGAATTAAAATGCTGGGTGAGCTCAACCAATTAGCTTGTTCAGCGCTCAAGTCCCACCCCCGAAAGTTCCGGAACTTTGAAAAAGTACTACCTCAGGAGCAGGGCTGTTTTGAGGGGGAAATCTTTACCCGGAACTTCATTTAGACCCCGGTTCCTGTGGTCGAAACACACAGAGTACCACCCTAAAGTCCCTAGTTCCTGGGGAAAGTTCCTGCGGTGGAAGCACAGCTAAAAACTGCTAAATTATTGAATGTGTCCTGAAAATCAGTCTAAAAAGAATAATACTATCTGCCAAACATGAGGAAATTGCAATTGAAAACAATCTGACAAGCATAGACATTTTTACTAGATAGTCATCCTTAATTAAATATTACAGAAATACACCCTCAAAAATCACCACCGAATTGAATCAGCACTTCTGTAGGCAAGTCTGGGAAATGTGGTGGGCTCATCTATGATTGTTTGTTTTATTATGATATGTCATAATAAAAAATATGTCAAAATATGACAAAAAATATGTCAGGTCATTTAACATGGACAGGTACAATGATGAACATTTTTATGCCACATTTTTGTGATATTAAAGGTATAAGCAGAGGTTTAGACACATACATATGTAGATATGGCTCTAATATATACAGCTCTGGAGAAATAAGAGACCACTTTACACTGAGAAATCAATGTTAAGAGGTATATGATCCAGCACCAAAAAAGTATAATATAACTTTATGCTAAGTATAAGAAAGTCTAAGAATGAGGTATAATATTTTGACAGCTGGTGAATTTAGGGTAGTCCCTTCCTTTCAGAAGACTGGCAAAGACTGGTTTAAATAAGTGGAGATCACTATGGAGGCAATGAGCAGAAAAGTAAAAATAAAAAACAGTGAAAAACGTCACATCTGTGTCTGATTGATAATAAAGTGCCAAATCTCAGAGTGAGCGTGGTAGTGAGAACCTGTGATAAGAACAACTCAGCTTCCAACATTACATTGCAGAGGTGCCACTGAAAGGTGTCACTGCAACTTTTACAAATGTGATGGAAACTGTTCCAGAGAGGTTTATGCGCTTATTGTAAAGGCTGCAGCTAATCTAGAGTGAAACAGGTGTATCAGGTGTTTTGGATCGTGCATTGCAGTTTGTTAAAACTTTCACAATGCACAAACCCCTAAGAGGGTTAACATCATTTCATACCTGCTCAGCCACTTCTTTGTGGTAATTAGTCAATCACTTCATCTGCACTGTTAAAAGTTTAACTTCAAATAAAAGCTGGCAAAGCATTTGTTTCAACATTACGGCTTTGATGGAACAGATACGATATCTTGTGGTCATTTCAAATGGGATCATCAACCGGCAGAGTAGAAAATAATTTGTTGAGCGTCGTTCCACATGAAAGCTTCATTTTTATCATGAATCTGTCATGTGCTTTGCCAAACAACCATAACAATCCTCCCAGCAACACCCACACTCCTCTGTGTCTTTCCCCTTTTGTTTACTGCAGTTTAGTTAGATAAGCTATGTAGGCAGTATCTTACACCTGCCGATTGTTTGGACTTTGTAGAACAGCAGCACTAGTCGTAATCCCTGCAGGCCAGCAAAACGAATCCTCTAGAACCTGTATGGTGCATCTGTTGAGTTAAAAGATAATGCTGTTGACCACCTCTGTGAAGTACAAGTGGACTTGCTCTCAGACTTGCATATGAGTAGACTTTCTATCTTCATGAAACAGCTGGAGGACCTTTTATCTGTTTGAAAGACAAAAAACTACACAATAAAATGTGTAAAAACAGTGCTGTTTTAAGTTGTATATGGACATTTAGTCGATCAGTGACGTGCGCAGCTAATTCAAAGATAATTGGTCAATGACAGTAATATATATATATATATATATATATATATTTTTTTTTTTTTTTTCAGCTAAGTCAAAAAAGAGGCATGTGTTTGTGTGTGTCTCATCGAAAAAACTTGAAAAATGAAACGCTTGTTTACCAGGTTACCCTGTTCTCGCCCCTAAAAAACTTATGGACAGGTGAAATTAATAACACTGATTATCTCTTGATCACGGCACCTGTTAGTGGGTGGGATGTATTAGGCAGCAATTGAACATTTTGTCCTCAAAGTTAATGTGTTAGAAGCAGGAAAAATGGGCAAGTGTAAGGATTTGAGCAAGTTTGACAAGGGCCAAATTGTGATGGCTAGACGACTGGGTCAGAGCATCTCCAAAACTGCAGCTCTTGTGGGGTGTTCCCGGTCTGCAGTGGTCAGGATCTATCAAAAGTGGCCCAAGGAAGGAACAGTGGTGAACCAGTGACAGGGTCATGGGCGCCCAAGGCTCATTGATGCATGTGGGGAGCGAAGGATGGCCCGATCACACAGACGGAACTGTGGCTCAAACTGCTTAAGATGTTAATGCTGGTTCTGATAGAAAGGTGTCAGATTACACAATGCATCACAAATTTTTGAATATGGGGCTGCATAGCTGCAGACCAGTCAGGGTGCCCATGCTGACCCCTGTCCACCGCCGAAAACACCAACAGTGAGCATCAGAACTGGACCACGGAGCAATGGAAGAAGGTGGCCTGATCTGATGAATCATGTTTTCTTTTACATCACGCTGATGGCCAGGTACGTGTGTGTCACTTACCTGGGGAACACATGGCACCAGGATGCACTATGGGAAGAAGGCAAGTCGATGGAGGCAGTGTGATGCTTTGGGCAATGTTCTGCTGAGAAACCTTGGGTCCTGCCATCCGTGTGGAGGTTACTTTGACACGTACCACCTACCTATGCATTGTATGCATTGCATGACCATGTACACCCTTTCATGGAAACCGTATTCCCTGGTGGCTGTGGTTTCTTTCACCAGGATAATGCACCTTGCCACAAAGCAAAAATGGTTCAGGAATGGTTTGAGGAGCACAACAATGAGTTTGAGGTGTTGACTTGGCCTCCAAATTCCTCAGATCTCAATCCAGTCGAGCATCTGTGGGATGTGCTGAACAAACAGATCCGTTCCATGGAGGCCTTGCAACTTACAGTACTTAAAGGATCTGCTGCTAACATCTTGGTGCCATATACTACAGCACACCTTCAGGGGTCTAGTGGAGTCCATGCCTCGATGGGTCAGGGTTGTTTTGGCAGCAAAATGGGGACCAACACAATGTTATGCAAGATCTCTCTCTCTCTCTCTCTCTCTACATAAATATAAATATATATATATATATATATATATATATATATATATATATATATATATATATATATATATATAACTATAGTTATATAGTTGACGGATGTGAATGCGAAAACTTCCTGTTACGACGAACAAAACGAATATATTCACCGCAGAGAAGAAGGTACAATATATATATATATACTTAATGTAAATTTTGATGTATTAATTTGAGTTTAGTAACATTTTTGACAGTTGACAGATGTGAATGCAATAACTTCCTGTTACGACGAACAGAAAGTTATCGCATTCACATCTGTTAACTGTCATTCTGACTGATATCAGACAAACAGAGTTCTGTTAGTTTGGACTTTCTGTGTCTCACCACACGTCTTTTTAGCCAACCTATCGAGCATCCTGGATAACTGCCTCTGTACGTTTCTGTATACCGGCCAGAACACCGCCGCCAAGGAGCAGTTTTCCGGGGAAGGTCCTTGGAGGAACTTCACAGACTTTGTGGAGTGGGTGCTGGCGTCTTGTGGATTGCCGCTCACCATTGGACCCGTCGACGAAGACGCCAACCCCACTCACAACCCAGTGCACAGCCAAAACCACCCAGACTGTGACGATTGGCAGCAAGAGCCCACCGCAGACAACATGAGAGACTCCACCGCGACGTTTGAGCCAGCGCCAACGGGATCGACAGAAATGAACATCGCCACGGAGCCTGAACAACGTGTGTCTGACCTGGTGTGTAAGCCGGCTGCACCCTCCATTGCAGAGGGAGTACCGGTGGAATTTGAGGGCATGGAAGTGAGCCCTGCCCACCCTCCCGCCACTGAGAGTGAGTTTTTGGTCTTTGCACCGGAGTATTGTTTTGATTCTGGAGAGGTGGATTATTTTTTGGGCCCTTTATCTTTATCTGAATCTGTCGGTTATGTCCTAAACTCTCTGTTCCCACCCAACCTCCCTCTCCCACCACCTCTTCATGAAACTATAGAGACTACGTTATTTTTTTTATTTTTTTGCTGCCCTTTAAGCTCCTCTCCAGTCCCCAACCATCTCTGCTACCCAGTCATGTCTGCCTCCCATCAGCCCTACTGTTCCACCTCTGCCTCCTCTCAGTGGAGCAGCTACACTGCTGGACTGCTGGGAGTCATCTCCTTCTGGGTGTGGGGAACCCGTAGCTCCACCTCCGACCTCTGTGCATTCCACTCCACCTCGACCCAACGCCCTGACTCCTACGCTTGCTCTCCTTCTACCCTCTATGTCAACAGTGCCATTCGGGCATTCAGCCTCGCCAGTTTCTCTCGGTACGCCGGCTTCGCCTGGGTCGGAAATGGCACCTTCTTTGCCACGAACTTGCGGGCCATCCGATAATCTCTGGCCCTCCACCCCTTTGGCTCTGGCAAGCTCCGCCCTCCCTCAGGCTCCACCTTCGCCCTTGGTCGTTCCAGCTTAACCTCTGCCCTCTGGATCGCTGCTTTCACCTCAGGGGGTCGTCACTGCAGCTCCGTCGCGGTGCAGCTTCATTCTATCGGATCTCCAACTGATAGACTTTCTGTGTATCACCACCCTCTGTCATTTGTTGTCTTGGTTACTCATTATGTTCAACTGTGCACTCATTACCTCCCTCATTATCACGTGTACTTAAGTTCTGTTCTGTTTGTGGTCCCGTCTGTGTGTTAAGTGTGGTGTACTTTCTCCTGCTTTAAATCATCATGTATCTTTTGCATTATCAAGTAAAGAGACATTTTGATCTGATTTTGCCTTCACCGTGTTTTCCTACACCACCAGTGTGACAGTTCCAGTCCGGAGATACTTAACTCAGTGAAGAAAGTACACATACACTTTTTGGCGGGGATTTCTAGGCATTTCGTGTCATGTTTCTGTAGACTCTTAGGTCTCTCAAATAAATCATGGAATTGTGCTTTTAAAATATATATACATGCGCTGTACTGTGGAGCTTAAGTGTGCTCTAAATAAGGCCTCACTAACAGAGTGCAATAAATTAGTTTTATTACTCATTACTGTGACACTGAGGGGAAAGAAAGGCACAGAATATGTGCCCTTTCCATGACTGGATAAGGCACTGAAAAGCAATCCAGATTTCTGGATTCCCTCTCCAACGGCCCCCCAGCTATGACTATTTATAACTACAAATGTTCCTCCCATTTTGCCTGGCCATCAAGTTAGTCCCGTTGGAGAAACATAGACCTTTATATGCCAACCATACACTGACGCAGCTCTTTCATGATACAAATGATGGAAGAGACAGAGTGAAATGTTTGAGAGAATGGCTTTGTGGAAATATTCATTAATCCAGTCGACGGCTTTTGTGCTGTAGATCTTAACATGGCCATATGCAAATGGTGTGTATGATTTGTTCTTTGACACTGACTCATTTGATGGCTTTGTTCAGTGATTTGTAAAACACATTGCTCATTTGAATGATTCAGCCATTGGAGTAATTTGTGTCATGTCACGTATATAAAATACCTCGCCCCGTTCAGCCTTCTAAAATCACCCTTGACTTGAAGTGCACTATTCTTTCACTTCTAAAAGTATGGCTGCTAATTGTGGGTGAGTGTGTTTTGGGTTACATTAGAAAAACTGTGTTAATTATAGCTATGAATGAATTTATGTTTCACTCTTAAAAATGCCAAAGATATGAATCTGAAACCAAGAAGCTTATTCATAATGACAGGCAACGCATCATCATCACAACTTGTGATGTAGAGGGAGTAGGTGAGAACGAATATGAACTAGAGGGTGAAAAATAGACAGAAAGAGCATGTGAGAAAGAGCGAAAGAGAGAGAAAGTGTGCATGAACGAGAGGGCGGCTTAAAGAACATCAATATGTCAAAGTCACAATCTGCACGACCACATGAGATCGACAAAGACTAGTTACCAGCTTATTTGTGATGCTTTCAGCAGAACGATAAGAAAGAAAGATGTGACACATGCTTTGTTCAGTTATAAGTAGGTTATTAGTTTAATAGTTACACAACACCAGCAGCCTCCTTGCCTCCTACATAGATAAACAATTATTATCAGAGTTAGCCATTTGAGCAAATAACCTTCACTTAAGCCTGCTTCTGTTTAGGACAAGATGTGAAGAGAGACTTCAAATTTAGCCAAATATACACTAATGTTCAAAAGTTTGGGGCCAGTAAGTTTTTTTTTTTTACTTCATACTTTTATCCTGGACTGAAGGGCTGAATTTATCAAAAGGGACAGTAAAGACATTTCCACAATATTTACATTTCAGATAAATGCTGTTCTTTTGATCTTCCAATTCACCAAACAATCCTGAAAAATATATATTATGGTTACCACACAAATATTAAGCAGCACAACTATTTGTAACATTGATTTAAAAAATAAAGAAATGTCTCTTAAACGCAAAAGCAGTACAAATGCTAGAATGTGGAGTAGAAGTAGAATGATTTCTGAGGGATCATGTGACACTGAGGACTGAAGTAATGGCTGTTGAAAATTCAGCTCTGCCATCACAGGAATACATTACATTTTAAAATAATAAATATTACAATATTACTGAATTAGTGATCAACTAAATGCAGACTTGATGAGATTAAGAGACTTTTATAAATTTATAAATGTATAAATCTTACTCCAAATTTTTGAACAGTAGTTGTAACAGTCTGGTCTGCAGCACGCACAACACGATGGAATAGAAACTCTTTATTTAATCTTCATAATAAACTTTTTTTTAATACAATACAATATTTATTTGTAAAGCACATTTAAAAACAACCAAGGCTGACCAAAGTGCTGTACATAAAAAAGAATCAAACTAAATAAACACACAGCAATAATAAAACAATACCGGACCTATAAGATCAAGGAGTACTGAAAGCCTGGGAGAAAAAATAGGTCTTCAGAGCAGATTTAAAGGAGGAAATGGAGGGAGCTAATCTGATGTGAAGAGGTGTGTTCCAAAGTTTTGGACCTGCTGTCGCAAAAGCGCGATCGCCGCATTTTTTAAGTCTAGATCTAGGCACAATGAGTAGACAGTGCTCACTGGATCTCAAAGTTCTAGATGGAGTGTACGGATGGAGCAGATTAGTCAGGTACTGAGGGGCCAGATTGTTGAGGGATTTGTAAACATATAGAAGAATTTTTTATTCTAAATTTGACAGGTAGCCAGTGCAGTGCAGATAAAATAGGAGTTTCCAGCTCATACTTGCGGGTCCCAGTGAGGAGTCTAGCAGCAGCATTTTGCACTAGCTGTAGACGAGAGAGAAAAGACTGAGAGACACCATAATAAAGGGAATTACAATAATCTAAACGAGTTGTTACAAAGGCATGAATCACTGTTTGGAAGTTATGCTGGGATTAAAATGGTTTCACATTTTAGAGAGTTGGTGAAGATGGAAAAAACGTGATTTCACAACAGTACTGATCTGTTTATCATATTTCAGGTTGTGATCAAACAGAACGCCTAGATTTCTAACGCATTGAGTTTCGTATGGAGCAAGAGAACCACGGTCAACATCAAACACACAGTTTTCCCCAAATATTATTATTTCAGTTTTATTTTCGTTTAAATTTAGAAAATTACTTGAGAGCCAAAGCTTGAGTTCTTTTAAACAGGCCAACAGCAGTTGTAAACTATTTTTATCATTGTGTTTTAAGCGAAAATAGATCTGGGTATCATCAGCGTATAAATGAAAGGATACTCCGTATTTGTTAAAAATGGAAGCCAAAGGTAGTATATACAGGGTAAACAATAGATCCCTGAGGGACTCCACAATCAAGAGGTATATTTGAGGAGGACTGATGACCAATACGAACACTGAACCATCTATTGGTCAGATAAGAACGGAACCACTGTAAAACTGCGAAGGCCCACAGATATCTCCAGTCGTCTCAACAGGATCTCATGGTCGACCAAATCAAATGCAGCACTCAGATCTAATAAAACTAAAGCCATAGATTTCCCAGAATTAGTTTCTGTGAAAATATCGCTTGAAACTCTTAAAAGGGCAGATTCAGTACTGTGTAAAGCTTTAAAACCAGATTGAAATGTTTCATGAAGAGAATTTACAGCCAAATAAGATTGTAATTGAGTCAGTACAACTCTCTCAAGGATCTTTGAGATAAAAGGTAAATTAGAAATAGGACGAAAGTTAGAAAGAGAAGAAGGATCAAGGTTTGTTGTTTTTTAAGATATGGCGTCACCATAGCAAAGACTGTTAGGGAAGGAACCAGTAGACAAACATCGTTGACAATATTGTTACAGGAAACCAGATCAATAGACTCAAACTCAGACCAGATGGAAGAACATAAAGGAACATCATGCAAAGTACATGCTGAGTTAGACAACTGAGATCTTAAAGTTGTGATCTTATCTACAAAAAAACTTACCAAATTTTTCACAGAGAGAAGTAGAGGGCTCTAAAATAGGGTGTACGGAAGGCTTTAAAACAGAGTTAATAGTAGAGAAGAGAACTTCATAACA
This sequence comes from Rhinogobio ventralis, assembly GCA_039654625.1. Lineage (NCBI taxonomy): Eukaryota > Metazoa > Chordata > Actinopteri > Cypriniformes > Gobionidae > Rhinogobio > Rhinogobio ventralis. The sequence continues at coordinate 18,899,573 of CM077193.1, read as the reverse complement.
ATCCTAATCTTAATCTTCATAACACTCAGGAACACAGAGAAACAGAGGAGAAATTGCAAACCACTAAACATACGAGAACTGACAAGGGACTGAGCATAACAGGGAGTTTAAATACAAGACAAACATAATGACTGACAGGTGACTATTATACATAACCATAGAAACAAGGAGATAATCAGTAAACAAGGAAACCAAAACTATACATAGCAGAGAAACAGGAACTAAAGGAAACAAAACAGAGTATAAAAGTCCATAACCAAGACAGTAGTCCCCCCTCCCAGAAGGCATGTCCTCACGCCATAACTTATTATCCATCTGTGGAGGGAGGGGTCTTTGGAGATGGGCATAGAGCTGGTGATGAACAGGGACCAGGAGGAGCTGGTAGAGGGAGATACCATTGCGGAGTCAACGGTGGGAGGAGCCAGGGTGGAGCTTTTGCTGAAGGTCCTGGCGGAACCTGGCGACTGACTGACAGAGGCAGAGCCCAAGGAGCTGGGGGACGTGAGGACGACGGGGAAGAAGAAGCCTGGTGGAGGGTCGAGGCGCAGCTGGAGATTGGAAGTTTGTGGCGGAAGCAGAGTGACGATTGGCTGAGGCTAAGCTGGAGGGATGAGGCGGGTTGGAGGAGTCCTAGAGCTGATGGACCATGGTGGAGCCGAGGGAGCACAGAGGTGGGGTGTAGCCAACGGGCTGATAGGCAGAGGTGGAGACATGGGCCTGGAGGCTTTAGGGGATGCCGGGGAATCCACTTCCTCATGGTGATCGGGAAGCCCAATGCAAATGTGAAGAGCTGCACAGAGTTTGCGGTGGGGGCAGAGCCAAGGAGCAAGAAGCCACCTCTGGAGCTGATGACCCAGGGGACTGGACGTAACCAGCGGAGAAGATGGGACCAGGAAATTGGGCGGGAACATGGGAGGAGGAAGATCTCTGGACAAGACCAGAGCATCCAGATAGCTAAATGGGACCGGCAGATAAGGCAAAGGATTGAGGGTGGAGACACAGGAGGGAGTTGGATCTGCGTACCATAGTTCAATAAGGCAGTGCTCCGCTCCTGGCTCTGGGATGGACTGGGCAGCACTCCTCGACTCCAGGATGACCCAGAGTCCAAGAGAGGTGGCACGCTGTAGCGTGCGGTCTGGGGTAGATGCAGGCTCTGGCTCCTTCTCTGCCTTGTAGATGGTGATGGGGCACTGCTATGCTTTCTTTGGTTGGTTCTTCTGTAACAGCCTGGTCTGCAGCACGCAAGTAAGTTGGAATAGGAACTCAGAATAGTATTTATTTAATCTTCATAACACTCAGGAACACACAGGGAAACTTACTGTAGGAGAAATCACAAACCAGAGAAATGACTGACAGGTCATAATTATACATAACCATAGAAACAAACAAGGAGATAAACAGATACACAGAATCTAACAGAACAGAGAAACAGGAACAGGAAGATAAATAAAACAGAATCTAAAAATCCATAACTGTATTTTTGTATTGATTTGATAACATTAAATTAAATATCTGCTTCTGGGAAATTTCCCTCACAAATGTTCCTAACATACCACTATACAACAGTAAAATAATGTATGACATATCCTAAAATAACCTCAGAACTTTCGTGTTTGTGTTTTCTGTATTCCGTCTGTCTTTGCGACCTAATCTGTCAGATTCTACTGTTGCCACTCTTTAGTACTTGTCACCACTCTTGACAACTGCTTTCTTGATGTAACTCACTTCTAGTTCCACTCAATCTGCGCTTGTAATCTTGACGTGCTTGATGATGAGCCAAACATATTCATCTGTTCTAAACTTCATCTTGATGTCATCTGAGAGGGTATTTTACTGTTGGGATCAGGGAGCTGGTTTTATCTGCTGGTCTTCAATTATCACTTGATATTATCCATGCTCTGCAAAAAATATCTAAACATTCTTAAATCAAGCTCAATTTAATTGACAAGCAAAAATATATAGTGAGTTAATGCTTAGAACTATATAAAAAAAATCTATCAATGGGATAAAAAATAAACTCAATTCAAAGAGAAAACAAAATAAAATACAATAAACATTCTTACCCCAAGTGGCATACTGTATATCTTGTGTTAAGCAAAAATTCACGTAATTTTCATATACTGGTTTGCATTTCACTGGACATTGATACATTGCATTGTGGGATGCAGTACTCCTTGTAGCATACACCGTTACACATTTTAATTTATTAAATTAGGTATCAAGGTATTCTCTGCATAAAATTTGCACACTATGTACACTATACATACTATTTACAGTATACAGCAGAAATAAGAGTACTTTGGTAGTGTGCTATTGTGAATATAACCTATATCCTATATGTCAGGGCTTACTTTGATATGTTCTGCTCATAGGGAGGATTAAGGCTATATTGGTAAAAAGAAAAATAAGAGAAAGAGAGGAGAAATGATTGAACCAGAAGAGTTCATGAACCATTTCTAAGTCGTCGTCACATATTGTCATGTTAGACCCATAGGTCTAATGGATCCAAAACTGGTGTTTGAAACATTGCAAAAAAATTATAAATAAATTGTTAAATGTTTAAATTGATTAAAACTAATATTGAAAAAAATAGAGCATTTTAAAATCCTACTGACACTAAATGTATTTAAACGTACTATTTAACTAAACTAAACTCTTTTTTTCTAAGGTATTAAATACTGTAATTCCTTAGACTGGGTAAACCCAGCCCGATCTACCGGCGATTTGATTTTGCCCCTGCAGCTCAGGCTGGAAACCTGTACGTATTTCTATCCTGCTTCTGTTACAATTTTGCGGGGACCAATCACAAACCGGCTTATCCACCTGGCGCGCTATTGGCGGGTTTAACACGATGCCGGATAGAGAAGCGATTGGTTGAAGGACTATCCATTTGCGTACAGAGTCATTTGAATTATGCTCGTTGATCACGCCTCTTGTGCAGTAAAAAATACAGAGCAGACTCCCCAGACCAATGTTCAATCTTAAAAGATTGAGCTTGGTTTGTTGATAGCCAGACAAGTAATTCCTCTCTTTTAGGCAAAAGTTCATAGTCATAAGGATAATAAAAAGAACATTCAGGGTAACAAAATCTGCCAATTTCAGATGTTAATATATTGAGAGCTATTCCTGGGTATTCAGCAAAAAACTTTTTTACATTTTCATTATCAACATCTTACAACATGCTCTTATTTTTCCGTTGTCCTTTGGTGCTGGTTTTCAAAAGACAGCAGAGAGACAAGCAATTTTATCACAATTTTCCAGAGCTCTAGTAATGTAAAAAAAAAGTGTATTTTTCTTCATCGTCTTGACTAAAATCAATCCTTTAAATTCAGCAGCTCTTTGAATTCTCATAGAGAACTAATGCTGTTCAAAACAGTTCAAGTTTAGGATGTTTTTACCAGCCCACAGATCAGTTCTAGGTCTGTCATAACAGTCCAATATTCAAGCAGGAATCATCAGCATTCCTGTTAGAACTCCACCATCTATCCAGAGGGAACAAAAGGAATGCCAGTTCTCACTTCACGTCCAATAAATACAGAAACCAACAGACAGACAGGTCAAAGCCACTCTGTCAATACTGTTACAACCCAGAGATATACAAGGGAGGCCTGCCAATCATAGACTTTTAGCCACATCTTGTTGGTTGTCAGTAACCCTTATGGACATCCATGTATATGTATTCCCTTGTTAAATAAGCATCATCCCATCTGATGTCACTAAACACATTGAGCTCTGTTCCTGACTCACAGTTCTCACTCAACCCCCACATTAATAATACATATAAGACACAATGGGCAAGAATCATCTCCTTCTTCTCTTGTCATTTTGTGTAATCCTCTCTCTCTTCGTTCAGTTCTGGATCTTCTCTCTCACGTTCTTTTCCTTTATAACTCAATAGTACACATTTCTCTCCTCCCACCTATCCATCTTACCCTCCCACTGTAAGCCTGTGCAGAAGTGGTTGATAAAAGCTAACACAATGTTCTAACCCCCCTCCATCCACCCATAATATGCAGGTGCTGAGGTTGGCACTAGTGTTATTATCGAAGCCCAGGCAGCATGGCAGCATGCATTATGCTACTCACCCCCAGTGTTCCTTAATCTGCCCTGTCAATGAGGAGAGAATGAGAGACATAATGTTTGGGGACATATCCGTATGACAGGACAGATTGTGACTGATCTCCCGTTCTCTCTTCATTCTTCCTTTTCTTCATTATCACGAGCCATGTTCCGATTCAGAGATCCCTATAATGCAGTGCTCACTGCTCTCTACACACCCAGAATCTGGAGAAATTCATTCATTTGGAATTTCAAGTATGATGACATGGTAACAATAAGATGAATAAGATGAACAATACTTATACATCATTTATTAATATTTGCTATGTTAATGTTAATCTCAACATTTACTAATACATTTTAGGATCAAAAACTGTATTTGTTAATGCACTGCAAACTAAAATGAACATCAATATTTTATTAACAAAGATTAATACATGCTGTAAAAATATGTTGCTCATTGTTAGTTCATGTTAGAGCAAAAGTACAGTAAATATAGTTAATATTTTAATTTCAGCAGCCATACAGTCTTCTTTGTCACATGATTCTTCAGAAATTATTTTAATATGCTAATTTGGTGCTCATTAAACGTTTAAAAAATTATTATCAAAGCTGAAAATCGTAATTAATATTGGAATATGTGATACAGTCTTTGGGGGGGGGGGGGGTATGGGGGTTCATGCGTATAATATGCCATAAATGTGTGCATCATATGCACGCGAAAAAACTGCGTACCATATGCATATGCAAAAACTCTTTTTGGCATAAACATTCCACGACATTGCACACTTGTACTATTGATACGCATTTTTGTGTGATCGGGTTCATTTAATTTTATATATACACTCACCTAAAGGATTATTAGAAACACCATACTAATACTGTGTTTGACCCCCTTTCGCCTTCAGAACTGCCTTAATTCTACGTGGCATTGATTCAACAAGGTGCTGAAAGCATTCTTTAGAAATGTTGGCCCATATTGATAGGATAGCATCTTGCAGTTGATGGAGATTTGTGGGATGCACATCCAGGGCACGAAGCTCCCGTTCCACCACATCCCAAAGATGCTCTATTGGGTTGAGATCTGGTGACTGTCGGGGCCATTTTAGTACAGTGAACTCATTGTCATGTTCAAGAAACCAATTTGAAATGATTCGAGCTTTGTGACATGGTGCATTATCCTGCTGGAAGTAGCCATCAGAGGATGGGTACATGGTGGTCTTAAAGGGATGGACATGGTCAGAAACAATGCTCAGGTAGGCCGTGGCATTTAAATGATGCCCAATTGGCACTAAGGGGCCTAAAGTGTGCCAAGAAAACATCCCCCACACCATTAGACCACCACCACCAGCCTGCACAGTGGTAACAAGGCATGATGGATCCATGTTCTCATTCTGTTTACGCCAAATTCTGACTCTACCATCTGAATGTCTCAACAGAAATCGAGACTCATCAGACCAGGCAACATTTTTCCAGTCTTCAACTGTCCAATTTTGGTGAGCTCATGCAAATTGTATCCTCTTTTTCGTATTTGTAGTGGAGATGAGTGGTACCCGGTGGGGTCTTCTGCTGTTGTAGCCCATCCGCCTCAAGGTTGTGCGTGTTGTGGCTTCACAAATGCTTTGCTGCATACCTCGGTTGTAACGAGTGGTTATTTCAGTCAAAGTTGCTCTTCTATCAGCTTGAATCAGTCGGCCCATTCTCCTCTGACCTCTAGCATCAACATGGCATTTTCGCCCACAGGACTGCCGCATACTGGATGTTTTTCCCTTTTTCCTTCTTTCCCATTCTGACATTCAGTTTGGAGTTCAGGAGATTGTCTTGACCAGGACCACACCCCTAAATGCATTGAAGCAACTGCCATGTGATTGGTTGATTAGATAATTGCATTAATAAAAAAATTGAACAGGTGTTCCTAATAATCCTTTAGGTGAGTGTGTATATATATATATATCAGAATCTCGTTTAACCCTATAAAGCCTAATGTATCATATTTGATATACGTCTCTCTAAGGCTTTTAAATCATCAATCAGATCAAAACTTTGCTACATACTATTTTAGCATAAAAGTCCTTTAGCATAATTGTAAAAATGTCCTCTTTTAGGTCACGGTACAATGCTTTTTTGCTGTGAAATCTTTACTGATTTTTATAAAGTAAATGTAAGAATAACTTTTATATTGTTAGTAATATTTCAATATAAACACCTACAAAATTGTCTTTTTTTAGAAAAAAACTTTAAAATGTTAGTATCAAATATAATACAACAGGCTTATGAGGAACATTTATTTGTGCATCTCTCAATCACTCTTCATATTGCATAATGAAATTACAATAAAACTACATAAAACTAAGCATTTCAATATTTTACTAAGACATGTTATTTAGAGGCAATTGATATTTATATGCATTTTATGTATATACAGTTTTGCTGTTATAAAAGTCTCATTGATTTACATTACAAATGATCAGAATTTCATCTTACAACTGCACCAAAATGAATATTTTGCTCAGTTTTTGGCCTCTGAATAAATAAAAAAACATATTTTTTTTATTTAAGTTTCTATAAATTGGCATGTTCTTTATTTATTCAAAGGCCCAAACTGAGCAAAAATATTATTAATATTTTGGTGCAGTTATATACAATAATTTGTAATGTAAATCAATGCAACCTTTATAACAGTAAAATGGACATGTACACAAATGCATATAAATATCAATTCATGTCAGGCTTTACATGGTTAAAATGACTGAATACACTATGACATTCCTTTCGCAGGGCACAATTGGGCGACTCAAACATAACATCTGAGTTAATACCTGCATCACTCTTTCTCTGTATCTCTCCATTTGGTCATTTTCTCACTTCACCCGTGTGCTGTGGTGTGACATTAAACTGTCACTTACAACTTCTACAAAAGTGAAAAACTGTTGCTTGTGTGTGCTGGAGGGTAAATATTTGTGTGAAGATGAGAAACAAGGAGAAAGGGTGTTTGAGAGAAAACGAGAGAAAAGAGAGCATAATACATTGAAAAAAAGTATATGTGCATGAAAAATCCTGAGTGTGAGGAAAAAAAAGTGTGTGGTGTGTGACAGTACATCTTTGTATTTTTGTGGAGAACCACAGGGGGGAGATTTCTCTCTCAGTCTGAGTCAACTGTCAGAAATCGAAGGAGAGAGAGCGAGGAGAATGTGCAAAGATGTTGAGAAAGGCCTAGAGATGATTCTATTCCCCCCACCTCCTTTCTCTCGCGCTCTCTCTCTCCTATCACAGGTGTGAAACATTTCAAAAAAAGGACCCACTCCTCACAACCCACTCCATAGAGTGAGCACTCACCCTGTCAAAATGTCGTAAGGTGTAAAATACTACCTCAAATCTTTCCCTTCCCCTCTCTTCCACACACTTTCTAACATGGCATGGGGAAGACACACTCTAACCCCTTTAGCACACAAGAGTGCAAGGGCACACACAAATACACACACCTCCTTATGCCAGCCTTCTCTTTGTCTCTCTCTCTTTTTCAAATTCACACTCTCGCACACAAACACACGCTGGCTGAGAGGGCTGAGATTGCAGTCCTTCTCACTGACCCTCTTGTGTCTTCTTTTTTAGCTCCCTGTCAGTCACTTACACATACAACCATCTGTCGATTGACAACTCTCTCTAAAGGCTCAAGCTTTTTTTAAATAACATTGGAGATGTTCTTTATTATAGCCATGTAAGTACCCAATTAAATTAAACTGCGATGCATGTAATGTTTCAAACAAACATGAATTATCTATTTTAATTAATATAATAAATTAGAACCTTCTTGGCAGATGCATTAATTTAAATCACTGGCAGTTGGGAGTTTAAGAGCATTTGTCTGGGAAGATGGATGGCAAAATGGATGAAGCTCACAAACCACTTTTCTGTAAAATACGTTTGTAATGTACAGGGCTCAAATTGACAGTCGAATTGAAATTTCATTAAGAGAAAAGGCCCTGTCAAATGTAAATATTTGTATTTGTAATAGATTTCAGTTAGAAACAATATATTCAAGCCCATTGAGTTTAACTTTAGAAGTAAACTTCAAGTTCAAGTATATTTTCCAAGTATGCTTTATGTAGTAAAGTGTTTTAAATGCAAGTGTAAGTCTAAGTGTGCAAGCAAATCTAAGTGCAAGCAAATCTAAGTGTAACTGAGTACACAACTAGTTTACATCTAAACTCTTTCGTGTTTGCAAATATACTGTGAACTACAAGCTAAATTTTAAGTATACTCTTACCGTAGATCACTAGCTATATACTTCTAGAGCCCTTTTTAATTTATTAAAGTACAATATTAGGTACTATTAGGTTAATTTAGGTTTCAGTAAACTACTAGTTTAACAGTTATGTAAGTATACTTGTAAGCTTTCTTTAATTGAACTTAACATCCTATTTAAAGTATAGCCTATTATTTATATATTGTTTCGCACTTTAAGTATACTAGTGCCAGTGGATTTATGCCAATGATGTAAAACATAAAGATGCTTGCTCCTTTTGTTTACTGAATTAATGTTTTGAGATCAGATTTAAAATATGTTCTCATAATGGTTTATAATAGACAGCAGTATGAATCACGTCTGTCCCAATACTCTCATACATTGGAAGAACTGTTTATCTAAAATGTATCTGTTTTTGTGTGGATTAATAGCACTGTGGCTTAAAGGAACATATATCTTGTTTCATGCCTCAACATACCCCACACTGGACTCTTGCTCACTATACTGACTTTGCACTAATGCTGAGTGGTTCATCATTTACTGTAGAAGTGGCTGATGAGGAACTCAATGCTCCTACAGTAAAAACCACGCCATCACATCATGGCCGTCATGCCAGAGTCACGTCAGGAACGCAGCGCTAGATTCTCCTCACATCATGGCCGGGGGAATTTTTGGGGGAATTCTATACGTTCCAAGCAACAAAAGGCCACCACAAATCCTCTCGAATCACTGAATCAGTCTTGGGACGAAAAAGACTGTCAGCCAGTGTGATAGATCCACCTCTAAGGTCAGTACGAGCAGTGATTAGGTTGAGTCCAGTGGTTCAGTGTACAGTGGTCCCAGCGATTCCAAGGCCGGTGGACTCAAAGCTTCCCAGTCCAGTGGTCCCAAGTGGTCTGTTGAAAGAACATTTGCACATAAAATAAACTTAATTTTAGCATGTGTAGTTGAAGTTTCCTTTGCAAAACGTTTTATTCAAACAATAGACCACACTTTTAAAGTGTATGCTTTACTTAGAAACATCTAAGTGTCTATTGTGTAGACACCATATCTACATAATAGAAGTAATGCATCATCTGAACACAGGGACCTCAATACTTCGTACACAATACACAATGACAGATAGTTTTTGAGTATGAATGTGTCAAAATCGCAAGTTACTTAACCTAACAACAAAAGCAATGATAAAACAGTGTAAATACAGCTGGAAAACAGCAAAAATCAACCTTATTAATTATCCCCAGTGCATGATGGGAAAACCAGTATCAGAAAAGTTGAGTAGGTTTTACTTCATTTTATAACATTGATGTACGAGTTTGTAACATGCAGCGTCATTACTTTCATTTAATAAAGGAAAAAATACTGCACATTTCTGGTGTTATTTTTGTGATTGTTTGGGACATTCTACAGCCCTTCATCAAAACTTTCAACACAAAGCTCACCTCAGATTGTTTTTAATCAACACACAATCTGTAAAAGCAGATTAACACTATCTGTTCCTAAATTCTGATTGGGTGGGCATGCATAGAACAGGCCGCGGTTCCCAGTTTGGTGGTTCTGAGTCTGGTGGTCTCATTGCCTCTGGAGGTCCTACCGGCTTTGGCTGTGCTTCTGGTGATGCCGGTCGCCATATTGTGTGTTTGGGCTGCTCATACTTCCCCAGCTGCAATGTCTCCCCTTTGTCTTTGTTCTAGGACTTTTATTTTGATTTTACCTTGTTTCTATAGTTACCCTTGTTAGTCTCTATGGTTACTCATCACACACCTCATTATCCCTGTTAACATGGACATGGAACTTCTCCAGATACACATGCTACTGTGTTTTAGATTAAGCACCAAAGGATCCAGAACTGGCACTGATAATGAACTTATGAGCTTCTGTTGTCTTTGCACAAACGTCTTAATGAACATTTGTCTAAATGAAATGTTTGCAGTTCACGAACACTTCGAACTACAGGCCTAACCTGCATTTAGCAAGTTGTTCACATAGAATATTCATTAAACATTAACACTTTTGTCCTGTGTGAGACATACAATTACAATATACAAGTCTTTTTTGACTCCTTTTTTTATTCCTCCCATATTTACATTTCCTGACTCCATCAAGATTATTTTAATATATATATATTTTTTAAATTTGCATTCTTTGTATTTTAATAGAAAAAATGTTTTAACTATAACACACCTGTTAAATATGCACTATTAAATATATGTGCATATATAAGACACATTATTGACCTAATTTAGATTTAGCTAATCCGATAACAACTAGGAACTTTTTTCTTATTTCTTTCTGATTCATAATGCATTTCAATGCATGTGTATGAAAAACCATTCTCTAGTAGCCCTTCGTGTATCATAATTGGTTATCTTGACATTTTAGGAATGGATACCCCATTTGTTCCTTCACCGCTGTGATCCAATGATTCAATTACATTCTCACTTTTTATTTGCAGAAGATGGGACAAAGATACTTTTCAGATAAGTATGATGTGCAGATGTGTAAAGTTGGTGATCAAAACAAGCTTTGTGTGACATAAACCTGTGACACCTGCGTGACACTATGTTCTATATCTTTTGACCTCTGCTAACAATATTCATGTAAATAGACATCGACTGTATACATATATAAGTAAAAAACATCCTCTTTCAATATATTGTTTATTTAAGAAAAACAAACTAAAATGTAAATATCTAAAATAGCCCTATATATGACACTCCCCTTGCAATTATTTTTTAATCCATGTAGAAACAAGGAGCTGTGAGAAGATAATGATACTTCCAACTCTCAATGGTATTTATAATCAAGAGTCATTTCCATTTGTAAAGATTGTTTTTTATAAATAGAAAGCAATTTGCACAATGCCTATATTTCCAAAGACCAACGACAATCAATTGTTTATTAATTTATTTATTTTAAATAAACTTTAAGTGATCTTAATAATGTATCATTATGTAGAAATAATACACTGGACAGTCTTATTGATGGGTGCATTAAACAAAAAGTCAGCTCAATGTCTTTATTTGTATGGACAATATATATATATATATATATATATATATATATTTTTTTTTTTTCCCTATGTTAATGCAATTACAAAGATGAATTCCAATTGCTTGTCTAATTGCAGAAACACATACATATATTTGGTAAGGAATAGATTTTCCAATGTGACAAATAGCACTTCATAAAAAGATAGTTGATTTGCACAGATAGACGGACGGAGAGACAGACAGAAATAAATTAGGTGTTTATCTGTTTTATTTTGTTGAAGAACTTTTTACCCAATTCGTTGTATTTCACAGAATACACTCAGTGAGGAAATGCAACTCTGTCTCGATTTTGCTTCGTTTGCAAAAGTTGGCACAACTTATTTTTCCAGTGGCAGCCATGTTTTTCTGTGTCTGCTTATTTATTTTGCTAGGTTGTTTTTGCCAGAACAGTGTGTTGTCAAGGTGTCTCTCACATTTCTGTCAGTCACAGTGGACATGTTTGCAAAGGTGTACAGGTTTTTCAGGGCCAGGTTTACTCTTGAACTGTATTACATTTTGTTTGCTTTTTAAATTGAGCTTTGTTTTATAAGTGTGGTGGTGAAGAGACATAATATCAAACAACTGGGACATATTCCTTGACAGAACTGATCACAAACATATTTTAAAGAATTTCTTGAAATATGTTACCAGCATTAATATGAAATACACTATATTGCCAAAAGTATTGGGACACCCGTCCAAATCATTGAATTCAGGTGTTCCAAACACCTCCATTGCCACAGGTGTATAAAATCAATCAACTAGGCATGCAGACTGCTTTTACAAACATTTGTGAAAAAATGGGTCGCTCTCAGGAGCTCAGTAAATTCAAGCGTGGTGTAAAGCACACAGCCACTGGACTCTAGAGCCATGTGTTCTCTTGAGTGACGAATCACGCTTTTCTGTCTGGCAATCCAATGGATGAGTCTGGGTTTGGCAGTTTCCAGGAGAACGGTACTTGCCTGACTGCACTGTGCCAAGTGTAAAGTTTGGTGGAGAGGGGATTATGGTGTGGGGTTGTTTTTCAGGGGTTGGGCTTACCAAGACATTTTGGACAATTTCATGCTCCCAACTTTATGGGAACAGTTTGGGAATGGCCCCTTGTTCCAACAAGACTGCCCACCAGTGCACAAAGCAAGGTCCATAAAGACATGGATGACAGAGTCACAGAGTCCTGACCTCAACCCGATAGAACACCTTTGGGATGAATTAGAGCGGAGACTGCAAGCCAGGCCTTCTCGTCCAACATCAGTGCCTGACCTCACAAATGCGCTTCTAGAAGAATGGTCAAAAATCCCCATAAACACCCTCCTAAACCTTGTGGAAAGCCTTTTCAGAAGCGTTGAAGCTATTATAGCTGCAAAGGGTGGGCCAACTCCATATTAAACCCAACAGATTAAGAATGATTAAGGCATGTCATCAAAGTTCATGTGCATGTAAAGGCAGGCGTCCCACATCTTTGGGAATATAGTGTATGCAGATCTTAAATATTCAGTACTGAGTAACCACTTTGTGGAGTTGCATAAACCTTTTCTGTTGATTACTACATGTGATTTGGCTAATTGATTTTAAATTCAGCCCACTGCAACAGTAACACGCTTAATTCACACACTCATTTGCAGGGATTCACTATAATTATTCAGTGAATAGGGAACACAAAGCCCCCCATGCTGGAACATCAGGAGTCTGCCAGCCTAGAAACATTGAGTTTTCCATCTAACACTTTAAGTTGAGCTTTATTTTAGTTAACAGAAAATTATTTTTATTAGTTTTAGATTTATTTTTAGTTAACAGTAACAACACTGGTCTAAATCAGCTCCCTCAAGGACAGCTTGATGCACATCATAAGTAATGTTTTACTGGAAATCTAAAATTGCAAAAAGGGGCTGATTTTCTGTGAGAGTTAGTTTTAGGGATAGATAATAGAAAATCGAATTAGCTCCGCATAACTACAAGAGAAGTAAATGGAAAGTCCCCATCATTGTAGAAAAAAAAAATGTTTGACGGATGTAGGCAGTGTATGTTTCTCCACAGTCTCTCTGCAGGCCTTCTGTTTCCCCTAGCCCTGTCCTCGGTACCTTGCAGTATATCTGAACAAATCACTCAGCACTTCCCAAGCGCCTCACCTGCTGATCTCTCTTCTTTCCCCCTCTGCTCTCTCTATCCTTCCCTCTGGTGCTACCACTCTCAGCCCGGGGTGTGATCTGTTGTCCACCCTATTTCCAGCTGGCATTATTGATCGGCACAGCCGGGCCTAATTATCTGAGTTGGGCTTGCAAAGCATGCTGGGAGCTATGTAGCACTTAGCCTGTAGAGTGAAATGAGTCAATACAGCACTTAGTGAAAAATGATTAAAATAATTCAGAATGAGGGGACATAGAGTATGTTTATGTTGCTGAGGCTTTAGTGTTCAGAAATCCTAACACCAGAGGTCAAAGAGGAAGCGAGGAGTGTTGTTTGAAATCAGATGTGAATATAACATGACTACGGAAGAGCGAAACGTAAATAGGAGAGAGAATGAGAAGGGGATGAAATGTTAGCAAATGGCAATAGCCTTGTCAATCGTCTCCGACCGAAACAGCCCTCCCTTGGTCCTTATACACTCTTTTATGTGTAATATATAACAAAAGGATAATATTGATGTAGAGATGAGAAATGGCAATTCAATCAGTGTTTTGGCACAGTTAACTTTTCTCCCTTTGTCCCAGTATGAAGCAGAAAGCCAATCAGCATGACATTTCCGCCCTCTTCAACCCTGCAGGCAATTAGAGTTGTGACTTTTAGAGTTCAATATATAGTGTAAACAATTTTTTAATCCCGTCACTTACTTCGCCGCTCTCATTAAATCGACCAGATTACAAGGGGCTATTCAGTGAGGCCTTGAGTTTGAAATGACAGTCAGAACAAGCTGCGAGCCACGATTCAGGGAACGAGTCACCTTTCAAATGTAATAAACGGCATGCACAGAATTTTTTATTTTTTTTTTCAAAGTCTTGTCACTCACGACTTGACATTGTCCAGGTCGGTGCACCTTTGAACACAGAGAGTCAGACAGCAATTTTAGACTTCTTTTTTGTCTCTTAAAATACATTTAAATATGACCTCTGAATAAAAAATGGTACTAAAAACCTTTAAAGTATGGACTATTGAAGTGATAATGTATCTTGGAAATGTCAACTAAAAAGCTTAAATAACTTGAAACCCTCAATGGAAAAAAGTAGTGATATGCATGTTTTCCTTATCATTTAGCAGGGACTTGCCAACAAGTCTTTAGCTTTAGCACTGCCGATTTCAGCAAATGGTTTTAATTAAATGCATACACAAGGCTCAGGCACATTTCATGAATCTCAGCCAAAGCAAACCACCTAAATATGTATAAAATCCTGCTGTTTAATTATTCTATTCGTTAACAGTGTTTTGTCAACAGTGGTGTAGACAGACTAATTTAAGAGTGACATGAAGCATAATCCATCTTTTAACAATTTGTTAATTTAAATGACGATGGAACAAATAATTTCCTGAAAGATCCCCCACTTATTATTTTTATTATTATTATTATTATTATTATTATTATTATTATAGGTACAATTTTAATGTTTTTTTTATAGTAAACCATCATTTACATACAATTACATAGTACATTAAAACCATGAAATAGCTTCATGTGGGAGATTCCTGTCATGATTCCCGTTCCCTTTCGAGGGAACTCATGCTGCGTCATCGTCATTGACGCTCTGGGAATGCCTCTGCATGATTGCGTCTGAACAACATGTTTGAATTGTCTTTAGTATTGTTTGTCTAAGTTACAAATCACAAGACGATAATGGTGAGCAAACAAGCATTGAAATCAGGTGTTCATTCCTGCCCCTGCTATCACAGGGCGAGGATACACATGATTTGTGAGTGATTTGTTTGGGAGCTGAAAA
Source organism: Rhinogobio ventralis (assembly GCA_039654625.1). Classification (NCBI taxonomy): domain Eukaryota; kingdom Metazoa; phylum Chordata; class Actinopteri; order Cypriniformes; family Gobionidae; genus Rhinogobio; species Rhinogobio ventralis. Next base: position 18,884,310 of record CM077193.1, on the reverse strand, counting down.
TGCACAGTCAGCTCTCGAAGGGGCTGACTGCTAGAGATTACCGTTTTTCTCACGCTACGCTCCCGCCTGTCATTCTTCGACGTGGGTGATCAGGCGCACGTCCCGGCCCTGTAGCTGCCGGCAAGTGAGATCATGGGGCTCGCAAATGGATATTGTGGAGGGGATAGAGACTCTGCCTTTTCTCTGCCCTCCCCTACGTCATCCAGTGTTCTCTCTTTGGTTTCAGAAGCCCGTGCTGCAGTTTCTTTCACCCTGAGTGAGAACCTGGGGCTTCAGCTGTCTAGCTCTGAGGAGGTAGATGTGCTGAGCACCAATGTGGGGGAAATTGAGGACTTGCCATCCTCATCCCCTGTGTACAAGGAGCATGCATGGTGAGCTCGAGAGGGGGCTGTGTTCATTCATAAAATTTCTCGATGTGTACAGGATGCACTATCTGGAGTTTTAGCTCTGCTCCTGTTGACTTTTGTTCTCGAGGGAAGAGAGTCTTATACAATAAAGAATCTAGTGGCTCAGGTCTTGCATCTGCCGAGACAACGCATATATTACGAGTCCATAAAGAAAATATAATGTGGAGGGAACTGAGCAGATGGGAGATTCTCTTTCTCTCGTTCCTATTTTGGCGTGCAAACTAATTGTGTGTCTGCAAGCTATGAATTTATGATTCTTTTATTGTATATTGGAACTATTCTAATAAATTCAGCCATTCATTCAGACCGTGTTAACTTGCCTGGTTGAGCTTTGGCTGCATTTAATTTTGAGGAATTATATGATAAGTACTTAACTGACTTTGAGAAGCTAGATTAATGTATTAATTCAGCCTGTCACCCAGACTGTGTTAACTTGCCTGGTTGTTTTTTGGCTGCATTTAATTTTGATGAATTAAATGGTATAATACGGTGCTGCTGCTGTCCAGCTCTGAGGAGGTGGATGTGCTGAGCATCGATACAGGGGAAATAGAAGATTCATCCATCAAATTGAAGATTCAGCCATCTCAATCCCCTGTGTATGAGGATCTTGTGGAGGTTATAACTTGTGCCGTGGCCAAGTTAAACTTCGTTTGGCCGGCTGAGAGACAGGGCCCTCGGCCAAAAAGCAAATTTAGACGAGCATCCCCTGTCGTCAAAATTACAACCTCCATGGCCTTCCATTCTTTCCCAATCTCCACAATGATATTTCGAGATTGTGGATTAAACCCTTTTCAGCTCTGCTTTTCAATCCTCAAGTAAAATCATATGCAAATATAAGGGGGCTGAAAGAACATGGGTACGGGGCGAAGCCGATGGTGGAACAGATGCTTGCGAGCTATCTGTCCCCTGGCACAGTGTCGTCCCTTAAAGCCCCGGCATTAAACACCAGGGGCTGGTGGGTAAGCCGTATTCTTCAGCAGGCAGACCTGCTAAGAGACCTGGAATATCTCCCTCACCAGACTCAGGTCTCTGCCGTTTACGAGCTCCTTGTACAAGGTAGAGTGTCGCTTCTAGTGCTCCCCCTCAAGAAAGATTGGGGAACGGTACGTCATTCTCAGCGGAAGCAGAAGGCGGATCTGAGGACCGTCATCCTTGCGAAGATGGTTTCGACAAAAGAAAAGACAAGGGTCCTGTGTTGGAAGTTCCTGTCATTGTGTGACACAGGCTGGGGAGTGGTTATGGAATGTCACTCAGCTCAAGGTCTGTGGAGGGACCATTACTCTTGTGGCCCATAAATGATGGCTGTGTTCCTAGCGTTAAACCACTTCTTCTCAGTCCTAAGGAGCCATCATGTGCTTGTTCTGACAGAGTACATCGGTGGTCCCTTACATAAACCATCAGGGGGGTCTGAGGTTGCGCCCACTATATAAACTGGCACACTAGATCTGGTGGCTGTTCAGCCAGGCGGAAGAGGATTTGCTTGCATCTCAAGATACAAAACACTGTCCACTCTGGCTCCCCCTCACACATCCAGCCCTGTTAGGGTTGAATGCCATAGTACAGACATGGCAGAGGCTACGTCAGTACACTTTTCCCCCATTGCTCAGATACAGGGTGTTCTAGAGAGAGTCTGCTGGGACGGCGTCAGTCTATTACTAGTAGCCCCGTTCAAGCTGGTCCGGGAGTGGTTCTCAGACCTTGTGTCTTTCCTCGACGGCTCTCCCCTGGAGATTCCAGTCAGGAGGCACCTTCTATCTCAGGTAGGGGGCACAATCATTCACCCCCGTCCAGAGTTATGGAGGCTGTGGGTTTGGTCCTAGACGCCGTTTTCTCAACTGCAGCTTACAAATCCTTATTATATAAGGGGTATCCCTACAGGATGTGGTATGCGGCAGGCTGGTCCTCTCCGCTCACATTTGTAGGATTTTAAAATCTAGACCTTGGCTCTACAACAGGTTCTCAGGTGCTTTTGTCTTAGTGTGCTCGCAGTGATTGAAACAGACAGACATTTAGAAGTCGTACCCTAATTCCCAAATCGTCAATGAGTTACAACTGTAACCCTTGTTCTGTGAGAAGGGAATGAGACGCGTCTCCCTGCTATAATCCATGCATCCCTGTGATCGACTTGCTTTGGCCTATTAGAAGCTGACAATGTTTGGTATGGGTGCGCTTATAGATTCCTGGTCCGGACGTCACCCCACTTGTAACGTTCCGTCATGCCATTGGACTGATTTCACACACATGCTTCAGAAGCAATCACTGCAATCAATTCAGTGCAATCACACAGAGGCGTTCCCAAAGCGTCAATGACGATGACGCAGCGTCTCGTTCCCTTCTCATGGAACAAGTGTTACAGTTGTAACCCGAGATATTTTATGTTTCAGGACATTTATTTTGATATTCTATTGTCTTGCTGAAAAATACTGTGCTGTTTAATATTTGTGTAGAAAACGTTATACTTTTTTCAGGAATATTTGAATAGAGCATTCAAAAGAACAGCATTTATGTGAAAAAATATATATATATTTGTAACAATATAAAAGTTATTACTCTCAATTTTGATCAATTGAATGTACTCTCACTAAATGAATGATTCTTAAAATCAATACTGACACTTTTGAATGATAGTACATAACACATGTAGTATTTTAACACTATCAAGGTGTTTGCTGTGTATGTAAACATTATTTATAGTCAAATGCTTTAACACCTGATTTCATCAAGCCTCCTTAATATACATAAGAACAGCTTTCATACTGTTTATGTCATAGTGGTGACATGTTGCCTGATCTACAGTGCACTCTAGTCAAGCTTAATTTAGCATGCTTATGCACAGTGTTTCTCAGAGTCCATGTGATTAACTGTCATTTCTTGACACTTTTTCCAACTACAATTTACACCAAGGTTATAGCTGATGCTATTTTAGGTCCATCTTAGGTACTTTAGCATTAATCACATTTTACTTGGACACACCCCTTAATTCAGGGCTCCAGACTAACATTTAGGGGCAGCAGCAACGGTGGCACTAAGGCCCTGTCCCAAATGGCACCCTAAACACTCGCAGTCTTCCTACAAGTGTGCACTTTCGTGATGTAATGGCACTTAGACTGTCGGGAAGAAGTCTTCCTCGGGTGGGTCGCGAGACTTAAAAAATGGGTCACCAGGATGATTTAAGGAAAATGGAGTTACATTAAAAATAAAAATAAAAATTTCATAAAACCAGTCTATAGGCCTATATAAAAGGAATAAATATGCAAAATATATTTGACTTAAATAATTAACAGATTAACAAAAAGAAAGAAAAAACTGTGCAACTGTGCTGCTGAGTTTGGTTCATTTTTTTGTGAGGCGCTCCTTAAACAAGTTCACGGAGAGAAAACGCAGACGACAGAAAGCACATCTTGTTTTCTTTATTTTACAATAGCACAATGTAATTAAACACTTTGCAATTTTGAACGATGTCCTACTCTTATTATCTGTATGACCAAAATGGCGGAGTATTGTTTCCTCTGCTCGATTGCACCAACGCCTCACGCGAACATATTCCATTTTTTTCTCTCTCAAAAACATAAAAAATATATATATTTGTAGTGTATTTTGAAGCATGCAGCAAATGATTAATCGGTTAAAATTATTGTTGGTTAACGGTTAACCAGTTAAATAGCGTCCCATATGCCTAGCTATCAAATTAGTGCAGAATCAACTTTGCGTTGCGAACGCATCAAGGATAAAAAGTGGTTGTGTGGAAAAGTGCTGAGCTGAATTTGTGCCATCTAGTGGTTTAATGGAGAATACAGTCAATGGCCCACTGTATATACACTCACCTAAAGGATTATTAGGAACACCATACTAATACTGTGTTTGACCCCCTTTCGCCTTCAGAACTGCCTTAATTCTACGTGGCATTGATTCAACAAGGTCCTGAAAGCATTCTTTAGAAATGTTGGCCCATATTGATAGGATAGCATCTTGCAGTTGATGGAGATTTGTGGGATGCACATCCAGGGCACGAAGCTCCCGTTCCACCACATCCCAAAGATGCTCTATTGGGTTGAGATCTGGTGACTGTGGGGGCCATTTTAGTACAGTGAACTCATTGTCATGTTCAAGAAATCAATTTGAAATGATTCGAGCTTTGTGACATGGTGCATTATCCTGCTGGAAGTAGCCATCAGAGGATGGGTACATGGTGGTCATAAAGGGATGGACATGGTCAGAAACAATGCTCAGGTAGGCCGTGGCATTTAAACGATGCCCAATTGGCACTAAGGGGCCTAAAGTGTGCCAAGAAAACATCCCCCACACCATTACACCACCACCACCAGCCTGCACAGTGGTAACAAGGCATGATGGATCCATGTTCTCATTCTGTTTATGCCAAATTCTGACTCTACCATCTGAATGTCTCAACAGAAATCGAGACTCATCAGACCAGGCAACATTTTTCCAGTCTTCAACTGTCCAATTTTGGTGAGCTCGTGCAAATTGTAGCCTCTTTTTCCTATTTGTAGTGGAGATGAGTGGTACCCGGTGGGGTCTTCTGCTGTTGTAGCCCATCCGCCTCAAGGTTGTGCGTGTTGTGGCTTCACAAATGCTTTGCTACCTCGGTTGTAACGAGTGGTTATTTCAGTCAAAGTTGCTCTTCTATCAGCTTGAATCAGTCAGCCCATTCTCCTCTGACCTCTAGCATCAACAAGGCATTTTCGCCCACAGGACTGCCGCATACTGGATGTTTTTCCCTTTTCACACCATTCTTTGTAAACTCTAGAAATGGTTGTGCGTGAAAATCCCAGTAACTGAGCAGATTGTGAAATACTCAGACCGGCCCGTCTGGCACCAACAACCATGCCACGCTCAAAATTGCTTAAATCACCTTTCTTTCCCATTCTGACATTCAGTTTGGAGTTCAGGAGATTGTCTTGACCAGGACCACACCCCTAAATGCATTGAAGCAACTGCCATGTGATTGGTTGATTAGATAATTGCATTAATGAGAAATTTAACAGGTGTTCCTAATAATCCTTTAGGTGAGTGTAAGTATGCTTATGCTTGGCTTGATTTGTTTGAATGTAAATGGTTGTAGGCCTATATATGGGTCACGACAACAACAACAACAACAAAAAGAGGGTCGCTCCTAAAACAGTTTGAAAACCACTGCCCTATGGTCTCATGGACTTAACAGACACACACACACGGCAGCCATTGTAAGTCCACAAGACCGAAGTATGAAGCATATGAAGTTTTACAGAAAGTGGCGACAGGGCAATAAAGCACTGAGCTTGAGTTGAGATGTAGATAAAATTAACTTTAATTATTATCATTCATAATGTCTAAATATATTTATTTAAAAGTAAAACAAGTGGGGGAAAAAATGGGAGTGGAAATAGGTTATAAGCCAATAAGTGCTCCTCTGGTTACAATTGTAATTTAATGTCTTTTTAATTTTTAAATAAGTGTGTTATCCTACATCTTGAAATTTTTAGTTGTATAAATGGGGACAATATTTGAAGGAGGAACAAATCATGTCTTGGTCATCACATTACAAATAACATTTAAATATGATAATATTAGAGTTTTGAAGAGCTGGAAAAATATGTCTAAAGTACTTGAAAGCATTTGACTATTTCTGCCACAATACCCTGGTTACAGTTAGTGTTACTACATTAAATCCATTGTGAATGATGCTGATCTAGGACAGAAAGCCTTCTTGTTTCTCCTGGTTTCCACGTCGCTGTTTGATCTGATATATCTGGTTTATAACAGAGAACTCTTCACCAAACTTGAATGCTGCTCACTAGATCTTGTGGCAATGTTTTTAATCCTGTGGCAAATTCAATGGCTTTCTTCGCTGGATCTCCTAGCACTGTGTAGTAATGGTGTCGCATGATCGAGATTGGCCCGCTAGTAGCTCGCGCTTCGCTGACCTATTTTTGGTCTGAATTGATTAACGGACCATGAAGCACAAATTAGTAGCACAGTTTTTATTCTGCTTTCATTCCGTTTGCCATTTGATGTTGGGCAATGTTGTGGTTGCACCAGAGCAACCTCTAACAAAATTTTGGTCGCAGGAAAAATGGTCGCAGTCTGGAGCCCTGCCCTAATCAATTATATGTCACCAAAAAGGACACTTTCTATTCTAATTTCACATATACACATACCCTAACAGTTCTTGAATTACGTGCTTTTCCCAATTTATCCACCCCACAGGAGATTACATTACATCAACAGAAGGCCTTGGCTTGGAAGATGGACTCATCCTTCAAAGAATTTGCTTTACTTTGCTTTCACTCTCCAGCAGGTTGAAGTGAAGTGATGAATGAACGGTGAGGGTGACAGACAGATGTGTAGATACAGAACTAGAGAGCTTGACAGATGAATAGACTAGATGAATAATAGATAGTTGCATGATACACTGAGGGTTACTATAGAATTATTCTATGCAATGTAAATCAGTGCACTTCACAAGCATTTCCATGTTGCAAAGTGTTTCCTACAGTATACTACAGTATTGTTTACTAGAATCTAAACTAGGTGTTATGTTCTAATCTACAAAGGATGATGAAGAAGTAGGTTTTACGTAAATAGTAGTGTCAGCTTTAAATTTAACAACATAGAAGGCAAAACAAAGCAACAGTGTGTACTTAAACATATCTAACACCAGACAAAGAACTAAATGAATTTAAGGGCTTATAAATCAAGCGTAGCGTCAGTTCTGGCAGGTCACGTTAGTCAAGATGACCACATCTACCAACAGGAATACGATGTCTATCACAACATAAATATATAAGCTCCTTCAGTACTATCAGCAGCTATCACGTTTCTCCAGGGCTCATTTACCCTACTCCATTCCTAGCACCTCCTCTCGTCCAGTCAGGATTTGGTATTCTGATTCCCCTTGAATCACACTAAATTCCTGAATTATTTTGTACATTAAATATCGACATTAATAATATCTGCAATATCTGTTTACCCTAAGGGGGCTTATCACTTGCCCAGAACAGAACCATGCCGACAATCCAAACTGTATGCTGATTGTCAATCATCTTTGACGATAGTGGTCCTGACAGAAACACAAGATAATGAACTCAAATGTAAACCGGTGTGATCTAATTAATCAAATAATGAAAAACCATGGTAACTGGAGAATAGAACAAAGGAAACAGGAAAACAAAGAGAAGCAAACTAGAAGTCCTTGATAATGAAACTAAAGCTACTGACCTAACGTGACAGTAGGAAGCCACTGATGATGGTAAAACAGTAAAATGATTTTTTAAGGAAACCATAGTAACCAAAGACATTATGAGTAGATGTTTACTTATACATTCATATTTTCAGACATCTTTTCAGAATGACTGAGTCCATTAAGTGATCATTAAAATATATATATATGCTGAGGTGGTGACATACTATAAAGAAAACCGAGGCTTATTGGAAAAACATGGCTGTACTTCCACAAACCATACCAGGCTACAATTCACTACAGTTGAAATGAACACTAGTAGCAGTGAAACACCAATAACTTTTGTTCTTTTCCACACAAATCATGTTTAAAACACTTTTACCATAGTGCATTATTTGTAATGTAATACATCTTAATGTTTGCATCATATAACCAGCCCAATATGTATGTTTTTTTTTTCTTTTTTTGCGCGGCGCGGGGCGGGGTGGGGGGGGGGGGGTTGTTGGGGGTCTCAAAGGCTTGTAGAAGCAAGTTAAAATGGCATGGTTGCATCTCACGTTTGATTTTGTTAACACTATATGTCCACGCGGATGGTGCGCGTACAACAGCGCATGTGCAAGTGACTTAAAGGAATAGTTCACCCAAAAATATACAATTCTGTCATCATTTACTCAACCTCAAGTTGTTCCAGACCTGTATGAATTTCTTTCTTCTTCTGAACACAAAAGAACATGTTTTGAAGAATATGGGTAACCAAACAGTTGATAGACCTCATTGACTTCCATAGTAGAAAAAAAAAAATACTATGGAAGTCAATGGGGTCCATCAACTGTTTGGTTACTGACATTCTTTAAAATACCTTCTTTTGTGTTCAGCAGAAGAAATAAATGCATACAGGTCTGGAACAACTTGAGGTTGAGTAAATGATGACAGAATTTGAATTTTTTGGGTGAACAATCCTTTTAAGCGCAAAGTCCACTCACGGCCAAAGGATACCAAAGGATAAATTGAAAAGGCTCACGCATGGAGCTGAACACGGAAAAAGAAATATACATGGCCCAAAGACTAGAAGGGATACAACTACGGCCACTGGGCATGTGCACATCAGTATTGCGTCATTTAATTACTGGTAGGTTTAGCTTTGGGGTAGGTGTAGACATTAATAAAACACAATCTAATAAGTAGCAAATTAATTTATTGTTATTTTATCGTGAGATTATGCCTCACTTCTGGCCGTTGCTGTATCCCTTCTAGCCACAACCGGCCTTTAGTGTCACTCAGACATTTAATTTCCGAACTGCCACAACACGTAGAACAATCAGCATGATAAAACAGCAGATTCATGTTTATCAGATTAATTTTACATCACAAACTAACAGACCAAACTTCTCTCATTACTCTCTCATTTGTTCATAATTCTTTCATTCCTGACTCTCATCTGCTATTTCCTACAGACACGTCCTTATCGGATGGCGCGAAGAGATGAAAAGTGTGTGTGGGGGGATTAAGCGCGCAGTCCTCTTATCTCACAAACACACTCTCAGGTGTCAAAAGTTTTACCACCCTGATAGATAGATAGCATGCGTGTGTGTGTGCGTGTGAGTGAGTGAAAGTGAGAGAAAGAGAGAACACAGGGCGCTAGTCGGAAAGAAATGGGAAATCTTGATATTACAAAAGAGCAACTAGAAGGACAGAACTACAACCGTAAAATCAGTCTTCAAGGAGATCAGTGGCACTACATGGAACACACATGAACACAGTCAATTAAAAACATCCAGAATCAATCTTTTTATGAACTGTTTGTCTCAGAACAGAACTGTATACCCATTATGTGTGTATTTGCATGTGTGTGTGGGAGGTGACCATCTGAGAGGAGATATTATGATATTAAACACCTCTAAATAAAGCTAATTTATGTTAAGATGAGTGACAGGCTGCTGCTGTGTGTAGTGCACTCAGGCAGGCGTTAGTATGAGAGGGCGCATGTGATTGACGCTTTTAATTGGGCCATGACACTCAGCTCATCTTCGTTTTGAAGCACTCATCATCAACACCATCAACAACATCAGAGAATTCTCTGTACTGTTTATCATTTAGCCTGAAAGCCATACAAATATCATGTGTACTGTAGATGAAAATATATAGACAATCATGAATAATGTTCTCCCTTATACAAGTGTATCATCACATGCACAATATCATGGATGGAAACACATAAGGATGTGATGAGTCACACACTTGTAAAAATAAAAATAAATAAACTAGATTTTACATTTCCTGGAGATAATGGAAGTGGTGATCGCTATGTTGTTAACAAGAGGTCAAGGTTCTATTGGTTAGTATAACCACATGCTAGTAATTCATTTATATAGTATAATTAAATATTCGCACTACCATTCAAAAGTTTTGGGTCGGTAAAATTGTATATTTGTTTTAGGCCTGGTTTCACAGACAAGGCTTAGATTAAGCCAGAATTAGGCCTTAGTTCAATTAGGACAATCAAGAAGCTTTTATAAACGTGCCCTAGAAAAAACATTATAGGTGTGCATCTTGAGACAAAACAATGGGACTGACATATTTTATGATATGTCAGTGCAAGTTTCTTTCAGCTCAAACATGCGGTTTAGTCTGAGACTAGGTTTAAGTCTTGTTTGTGAAACCGGGTGTTAGTGTTTTGAATGTAAAGAAATACTGATAACACTTTAGAATAATGGCTCGTCATTAATAAGTAACTATGCAGGAAGTAATGCAGGACTAATGGGTAGTACTACATTAACACTTCAGCCACTACTATTAACTAATATAAAAAACAAGCTAAACTGATCAGTAAGTAATATCGCATTTAGGACTACGATTCCTTATTAGGTAATCAATAATTACTGAATAAGATTGGCATCACTAAGAACTGATAGGTAACTATGAAAGAACTACTAATTAATTACTAATCAAAACATTAACGTGTCTGAGATGTGAGCAATTGTCTTTTTTTTTTTAAAGACATAAAAATAAAGTCATAAAATTAGATCATAAAATGCCTCACTAATTACTCAAGTACCTAGTCACTCTTCAAGGACTCCTAGTGATCTGGACCATTATTTTAAATTGAAAAACATATTTTCCACTTTAAAATAATGGTACTAACTAGTAGTTCCTGCAGAGTGACTATGTAACACTTGAGTAATTAGTGAGGCATTTTATGACTTTATTCAGAGTAAAAAATATGACTGATTACGTCTCAGACACACAATAATGTTATTTATAATTTGTCAGTACTTAATAGTTATTAATAAGGCTAATCTCATTCAGTGATTATTGATTACTTAACAAGAAACTATCTCCTTAATTTGATATTATGAGAGGAGGCATATACTCCGCCATGTTCCTCAGCAGTTTTCAGCAACCCCACCACCACCCCGACTCCTCACTCTTGGCCTAGGGGGGCGGGTGGCTTGTTGGTACTCTGGGTTCGGGCCAAATACCGAGCCCGGAGCCCTCTCCTTAGACTATTTTTGTTTTGCACTTTGCAGATGGTCCCTTCGGACTTGCCCCTTAGCCACCTGCTCATAGAGATCAATTTATAGTATAAGGCTCATTTTAAGGTGGTTTTAAATTTAAGTTGTAGCTTGTTGGCTACGTTACTATGATTGCAGTGTCATTTGTGTTTTAACAACGTTTAGCTCACAAGTTATTGATCCGAGAAGTTAGAATCTGTGTATATATTGCCAACTTTACTCAAGAACTGACGTATTTCTTTATTAAGTCCAAGTTCAAAATAAAATTATATACCGCTCCATTGTTAACATACGGAGCTGTCTGAAACACTGCCAGCGGGACATTAAACAGGAAGTGTTTGTCCAAACTCATGAGAACACAAAAGTTTTGCGAAAGAATGAAAAGTTTCTTGGGGAAAACAAAAGCTTTAAAAAAAAAATGTCCCCCCCTTCCTGTATTTTTTTCCACCACCATGTCCCGTACACACACACACACTTCATTATTATTATTATTATTATTATATAGCTAATATTTCGTTATAATATATCATTTATGGTCATATGTGGCTTGTTGCCAGTCAAGTAATTGCCATTGAGATGCAAACAGATAATGGACCTCATTTGTTGTTAGGCTTTTGTGGATTTGCCATTATGGTGTTTCTAGGGTATTCTTGAGGTTTGCTTACTAGCAAAAGAGCTCACAAGTTAATACACTCTTTTTTCTTTTTTCTCTCAACCAAAATTATAATTCACACACATTCATTCGTCATCATTCTCTCTATCTTTTGCCTCCTCTCACTTTATGACAAACATACAGACTCTCTCTATCACTGTAAATCCTTTTCTCACAGTATCTTTGCCTTATAACACTGTCTGTAGTCAACATAAACACACACACACACACCCAGAGTGGCTATGGAGTGATGGCAGCCTGCACTATGACCATATGGGAGTCATAACTCAAGCCTCGGATTGGCGTAGAAACCATCTGCCCTACAGCAGGGGAGGGATGAAGCTGTAATGCACACAGGCACACACACATTCACCGATGAGTCCAACAGCATTGCTGCCTCCTCCTTTGCCGTAAGACATCAGATCTAAATATCTATCGAGAGCTGAACAAAAAAGAAGGGCGTTAAATACCCATTTCCATAATTTATTCAGCCCACCAAAAGACAGACGATGTCTCAGATTCTGTTTTATGGTATCATTGGCTATCCATTATCTCACCCTGCAGTCTTGAGAGGTTAATTGTACTGCGTAAGGCTGCTCTGAGACCACCACTGATTGGAGACCACATATTCCTCTGTGGTGACTAGTACTTGATATTAACATACGTCAAATACTATGATCATAATTCATACACACACACACACACATACACACAAACAAATAAAAACATAATGTAAAAAAACAAACGTAATATCATTTATGATCTGTTTTCCTCATGGGGACCAAAAATGGGACTATACTTGTCCTCATAATGAAGGGAATACCAGGAACAGGATAGATAGATAGATAGATAGATAGATAGATAGATGTACAGTTCCCACATGGCTTTGCTTTAGCTTTTGTTTACAGACTTTCTGATCTTTAAGCACTTGTTTTTGTTTTCATATTGTGCAATAAACTGCACAGTGAAGTCATTACTGACTAAAGCCCTAATGAAAACTGATCAGGCTGCCCTGGAGGTTTCCTAGCAACCACTTAGATTAATGACTGTGGTGCAATTGTTTTTGTTTTAATGTAGGACTAAAGAGAGAGAGCAAGAGAAGATAGAGGGAGAAACAGAGAGAAAATAGGGAAAGAGGGACAGCGAGAGATAGGAATTAGTGAGCTTAAAGGGCATTATGTCAGTATACAGAGGATTTAGCGCTTTAGGCAGGATTATAGCCCTATCGCTTTGATGGAGGGAGGACGGAGCCTTTAGTCCGAGGATGACCATTATTTTTCCTTTCTAGTGTGGGTGGCGGAAATGGGAAACCTGGCCAGTCATTTATGAACACCAAGCTTGTGCACAAAGGTGTGTTAAAAAAATCTGTTAAAATGGGCTAGATTTAGGGTTTACCAGTAATATAACATTGCCACCCACATGCTATTATGAAAAGTCAGTGTTCTATAACTAAAATTATCTACATTCATTTTAGCATGGAATATTTATATTTATATTTTTTATTTTTTATTTTTATTTTTATTTTTATTTTTATTTTTTGCATTCAGCGGTAGCACAGCATGATAAAGTTACAGTCACCCTCTTTCATTGCAAACATCAAACATTCACATGTTTCCATGAACCGTTTTCACTCCTGCCTTGACATTTCTGATACATGGCATATATAGGCTGCTCCTTATTGAAAAGAGTGTCTAATGTTTGGGGTAAATAGGTGAATAAAGGTGCAGAGAGAACCAGCCTGCATTGATCCACTGGGTGGAGAAGCTTTCACTTCAATCAGTCTGTTGGTCACCCCACCCCCCTGTGCCCTGGTTCAAACCTATAGTGAGCTGCCAACAGACACAGCATAATAAGACATCTAAGGTGTGCCCTCAAGGCAAAGGCTGTTCTAAAACTTAGGAATTCTAAAGGCAGCATCACATGTACACTACCGCTCAAAAGTTCAGGGTCAGTAAGATTATATTTTTTAAACGATTTTGAATAAAGCTGATTTAAAGAGCTCCTGGTACTGTGTATCAATAGCACGAGTTCAGGATTCCATTTTGTGTGCTCTTTATACACAGAAATGTATCATGCATATGATACAAAATATACACACAAAAATAATTCTACTTAATGGGTACATTTTGCATACCAGATGCACGTAAAAGATTACTTTTGCGTATATAGAGCATGCCAAATAAAAGCAATAGATACGCAGTGCTAGGAGATCATGTTGGATTTAAACCCAATGCTAATAGGAAACCTGCAAACACTTCTAATTTTCACACACCTTCAAGCGCACCACAAGAATGAGGCTGCCATGCTTATTCGTTTAGGGTTAGTTTACCCAAAAATGAAAATTCTGTCATTAATTACTCACGTACAGGGAGTACTGGAGTACAGGGGTCGTTCCAGACTCGTAAGACCTTTGTTCATCATAGGATAACCTTCATGTTATAAAGCGATGAGAATACTTTTTGTGCGCGAAAACAAAACAAAAATAACGACTTTACTCAACAATTTATTCTTGTCTGTGTAATTCTCCTACGTTGTTGACGTAGTAAATAGTGCAGCGCTTCCAGGTTCTACGTCAGAACGCCGGCTCACCATTGGCCTACACTGTTCACGTGAGCACCAAGACGACCAATAATTTGTGTTCCGAAGATGAACGAAGGTCTTACGGGTTTGGAACGACATGAGGGAGAGTTATTAATGACATAATTTTCATTTTTGGGTGAGCTAACCCTTTAATAATGCTTGTTAATAAAAGTTCTATGTTTAATATAAGTGGGTTTGTCATTGTACTGTTTTGTTGTTTTGTTTTTGATTAAGATTAATAATACAATTCAAGCAATTGTCGCCTCCAAATTGCACCCCTTTACTGTCACTTTTGATCAATTTAATGCATCACCTCATTGCTAAATATTTTTTTTTTTACTTCATTCTAAATATAAATCTTACTTACCCCAAGCTTTTACACAGTAGTGTGTTCTTCAAGGAGGAGCCCACATTGGTGATCTGAAAAAATAAATCCAAGATGGCAGAAGAACCAATGTAAACCATTATGAATACACTTTGTTTTTAAACACTCTTTGATATGAAAAATGTTGTACTAGTAATAACTAAATTTGTTCAGTGCATTTAAAATAAGTACACTTAATTATAATAATTTAGAATATAGGCCTAATAGTGTTTTTTTCTCCCAATATTTGTGTGCAGTGTGTTTTTTTATGCTTATCAGAGTGTCCTGCCAGTAGATTAACAACATGCCAACAACAAACTTCATTAATATTTATTGCAAGTCGACTCTCACTTGTGAAGCGCTATTTTGTTCCATGACGGTAAGGATGCAGCCTTAACAGGCAGCTGACTATGTAGGCATTAGGAAGATGACTAGGCTTTGGAACAAAGCTTTTGCCTCTGAGGATTGAAAATGACTGAGAATGTAAAGTGTGGCACTATATCTTCCCACCCTCCATATATTTTCCGTCTTAAATCATTGTGCACACACTGTCATGCCCTTGAAATCATGAAGACATTTTTTTTCCCCATTTCAGAGGCAAAGAGGATGGCCAGATCACAGAGTTTAGCATTATGATTCTGTGAGTGGTAATGGCCCTCCATTTGTCAACAGATAGGTGGCACAGTGTGTGCCAGAAGCCTTATACCTGAGGGAGGAGACCGTGTTTGTCTGACCACCTCTTTCTCCCTCTCCTCCTCATTCTTTTTTTCTCTCTCTTTCTCTGCTCCACTGCTCTGAGTATCCCTTTCTCTGAGGATGGAACTAGAGGAAGAATATTGGGTATTATGGATGATTTATAGCCCTGTACATGATGTACACAATGTCAATTTGAGCAGTTTAGACATGGCACATTTACAAATGGACTATTTTAACAATGTATTTACTACCTTTCTGGGCCTTGAAGGTTGCAATGATGTTGCTGCCTATGGATGGAGAAACCTCACGGATTTCTAGTCCTCAACCCCTCTAGACAATCTGACAATCTCTTTCACTTTATCTGTTTCTGCATAACCCTTTATATGGTAAAATAGCACAGGACATGAACATGAATCATACAGTCTCATACAGAATAATACCTATATATGTCTTTCATAATGGTAATATTAAAGTATATTCTTTTTCACCTCTGTATTTGGGTGCGTCGTAAACCTTTGCGGCGCATTTCTGTATTTGGTTGCATTGTGATCATTTGCAGCACATGTGTTGTCAAATTGATCAAGATGTTTTCTTAATTTGCTTGTGTTTTCTTCAGTTGCAGTGAGCTCTCTCAGCCACCGTAGACAAAGTCAAAGAAAAAGCTTTTCCGTTTTTAGTACCCTTATACACAATATTGACAAAAGTTTTGGGACGTCTGCCTTTACTTGCACATTAACTTAAATGACATCCCATTCTTAATCCATAGGGTTTAATATGGAGTTGACCCACCCTTTGCAGCTATAACAGCTTCAACTCTTTTGGGAAGGCTTTCCACAAGGTTTAGGAGTGTGTTTATGGGGATTTTTGACCATTCTTCTAGAAGCACATTTGTGAGGTCAGGCACTGATGTTGGACGAGAAGGCCTGGCTCACAGTCTCCGCTCTAATTCATCCCAGAGGTGTTCTATCGGGTTGAGGTCAGGACTCTATGCAGACCGGTCAAGTTCCTCCACACCAAACTCACTCACCCATATCTTTATAGACCTTGCTTTGTGCACTGGTGCGCAGTCATGTTGGAACAGGAAGGGGCCATTCCCAAACTGTTCCCACAAAGTTGGGAGCATGAAATTGTCCAAAATGTCTTGGTATGCTGAAGCATTAAAAGTTCCTTTCACTGGAACTAAGGGGCCAAGCCCAACCCCTGAAAAACAACCCCACACCATAATCCCCTCTCCACCAAACTTTACACTTGGCACAATGCAGTCAGGCAAGTACAGTTCTCCTGGCAACCGCCAAACCCAGACTCGTCCATCGGATTGCCAGACAGAGAAGTGTGATTCGTCACTCCAGAGAACACGTGTCCACTGCTCTAGAGTCCAGTGCAGGCGTGCTTTACACCATTGCTTCCGACACTTTGCATTGCACTTGGTGGCGTAAGGCTTGGATGCAGCTGCTCAGCCATGGAAACCCATTCAATGAAGCTCTCTACGCACTGTTCTTAAGCTCATCTGAAGGGAGGTCTGTAGCTATTAACTCTGCAGAAAGTTGGCGACTTCGGTGCACTGTGTGCCTCAGCATGCGCTGACACCGCTCTGTGATTTTAAGTGGCCTACCACTTCGTGGCTGAGTTGCTGTTGTTCCCAATTGCTTCCACTGTGTTATAATACCACTAACAGTTGACCGTGGGATATTTAGTAGTGAGGAAAGTTCACGAATGGACTTATTGCACAGGTGGCAACCTATCACGGTACCACGCTTGAATTCACTGAGCTCCTGAGAGTGACCCATTCTTTCACAAATGTTTGTAGAAGCAGTCCGCATGCCTAGGTGCTTGATTTTATACACCTGTGGCCATGGAAGTGATTGGAACACCTGAATTGTTCCAATACTTTTGGCAATATAGTGTACATGAACAATAATGTTATTACATATGAATATTACACATAATATTAATATTTAAATGGAATACAACAATATAATTAAAATGTATGTATGCAGAGTATACTTGATGTGCTGGACCCACATATGCTCAGACAGCTGTTA
Organism: Rhinogobio ventralis; assembly: GCA_039654625.1. Lineage (NCBI taxonomy): Eukaryota > Metazoa > Chordata > Actinopteri > Cypriniformes > Gobionidae > Rhinogobio > Rhinogobio ventralis. Next base: position 18,866,877 of record CM077193.1, on the reverse strand, counting down.
CATTAAAACAGGTATAGGATTATGACAGCTTTTTTTTGCAATGTAAACTAAGCCATACAACTTTTAAAAGAGATATGTTTTAAATTGTTAAATATTGGTCATATAAATATGTTCATCATTACTGAAACTGTGCACTCTATTAGAAGGATTGAACTGTTTGCAAGCATACCTGATATTGCCACAATTAATGCATTCAATTCTTACCAAAGGTACATTTATTGAGCGCTATCCTCTAGCCAAACCTTATCCGTAGGAAAGAAGACAGTAAAATGCTTTGTGCTCACTGAGGTCTTACAGTTATTACCGGTCAATACTGTACAGAAACACAAAATGTAATGACAGTTGGGTTTCACAGTAACATAAACATATTTGAGAGTATGTCACACACAATTGTATATCATGGGCCAGTATTGGCATGTTTAATGCATCATGAAACAAGTCGCCTTCATCCCGATCCATCTCTCATGAATGTGCAACTCGGCAAATCAACATTCAGCGAAGTATCAGATTCACACAGACACACACGTGCATGAAAACACACATACAGCCTTGTGTCAGCAGCAGGCAGCCAAGAGGATTATAACACAGCTTAATATCTGATTTAATTACCACAGTAACACAGTGATCATGGCTTATTAGTGTGAGGAAAAGAAACTTAGAGAGTGCAAAAAAGAGTGCTGAGAGAGAGAAATGAAGGGTAGGGAGGGAGGAAGAGAGAGATATTCTCGGGGCTGTGGTACTTCTGCAGCGAAGCAGTGAGCTGCTACCCACAGGAGTAAATATGACCTTTTTCTCTGCACTCACTCCATGCTCATTTTGTCTACTGCTCATCTTGTACTTTGCATTTTTTTTTTTTTTTTTTTTTGAAAAGCTTAAAATGTTGTCATTATAATTTTTCATTTTAAATACGATAAAAACATATAGCTGAGATCAAAAGTGATGCAGCAGATGAGTTTACCGAAAAATGTAACATTTTGTCATTCATTCACCCTCATGTTATCTCCTACCTGCATGATTTTTTTTCTTAAATAAACCACGAAATACGATACTTAGTAAAATGTCTAAGCTGCTTTTTTAATGAACGTAAATCATAGACTGTAAAAAAAAAAAAATTATAATGCGCCTTCACTCTCTTCCGTTGACGTAAGTGAAGCCTCCAGTGTCCAAATATGGCGCTGACATCTTGGATCTCGTGTCTGCGCAGTAGTGACCGCCAAATGGAGCCGCAATATCAAGGTCCCACCCACACTCCCGCCTAATCAACAACTTTTTGTGAAATAAACAGTTATGGAAATGTAGAAATTAAAGTTAAAGCTCCAGTCTCCTCCCGAAGTTCCCGAAAAATGTCTATTGGTGCCACAGTGAATACTTCACTCAGAGAAGCTGTCAATCTCAGCTGTCAATCATAACGTCACACCCCCATTTTTATAGCATCAAATAACTAACTAAAACCAAACTTATTTAAAGAACGATCCCTTTAACTAACATTCAGCGTGATAAAAAAAAAAAAAAAAAATGCCTAAAATGACAGGAACCATCTCTGGAAAAACTTTATTTGAAGTGTAATTTGATTGTTTAGTTTGTTTATGTCCCATTACATTTCATGGAGTGGGTGGGGTTTATGACTGTAATGTAGTTTGCAGAATAAGGAGGAAGGAGGCAGGAACCGGCGAACATTCACAAAGACTTTAATAAACAAAATGAAAGTAAAAACGCAGGCAGCACCACCACCTCGGGCAGCCACTCGCTGTCTTCTTTCTTCCGTATACCCGAGGCTGTATACGGTATATCTTCCGTATACCCGAGACTGCGAGGCGAGAGAAAAGGAGCCAGAAGCATGAGGAGCGACAGAGACGAGAGAGGGGAGAGAGGAAAAAAGAAAGAAAGAAAAAAATCTTGGTCCGGTTCCCAGACACACTGCCGCTCGGTCCTCAGCCAGCCGAGAGGCTGTTCCTCGCGGTGCCATGCGATTGTACTGGACGCTCCGTGGACGGCTCGATCCTCCTCCGCCCCCTGGCGGCCGGCAGTGGCTCGTCCTGTTGAGGGCAGCTGGCAGCGAGTCCCGCACTCCCTGCTCCTCCCCATCATGGCGGATGGTAGCAGGCTCCAGCCCACGGCGAACGCCGGCGACTCCTCCGCTCCCTCTAGGACTGCAACCACCCAACCTCGACCCAGGGGCGCGGCAGCGAGCTCTCCGTCCCACCGGTCTGAACTCGCTCCAGCACCACCGCCTCGGGCAGCCACTCGCGGTCTTCTTCCGCCTGCCCGACCTCTTCAGCACCGCGATCCCACTAAGCAGCGAGGGCTCTCTGACAGCATGTCCCTCCTTCCTCCCGGGTTTCGGCACCAATGTAACGTAGTTTGTAGAATAAGGAGGAATGAGACGGGAACCAGCGAACGTTCACAAAGACTTTAATAAACAAAATGAAAGTAAAAACGCAGGCAGCCCCTCATGGACGACTGCCACGCACACACATAATATAACGTAAACAAAACATAACATAAAATCCATGCCTGTTCCTCTTTCGTCTTTCACTGTCGTCGCTCCTCCTTTTATGTGACCGAGCTCCTCCATGAGACACGGTCCCTCGGCCTTGCTGCTTGCCACAATGACCTATACTGCATCCAGTCACCTGGAGGCAATCAAGACGCTTTGGGTTCACTTTTCAGGATTTGATGTAAATAGTGATAATCTTGCATGGAAAAAAAGCATCTTGGACATAATTTCATTTTGGGTGAACTATCCCTTAAAGCATTCTCCCTTAAAGGACTGGTAATGGATGGATGGATGGATGGATGGATTTCCCACCACCCATATACACATTGTTTTAAATAAAAGAATAAATGAATGAATGAATAAATAAATAAATAAAGTATAAATGTACTTAATATAAAATAGGTGGAGGGGGCAATGGGGCGGGGGGTGCAGCTCAAAGGGTTCATTTTTCGGTGTCCTCTTTTTATAAATATGTGTAATACATCAAAAACATCTTAGTTCAAAAATGATGTCACAACAAGCTCAGTTAGGTTAGAGGGTAAAGGTAGGGATAGATTTGGAGCTGTGATCATTTTGTTGATGATGTTATATTAATGTGCTGTATAGTTATAGGTTAATTATGTTGGAGCCATTTGTACATGTTTGTACCGCAGACGTGTATTAACTGCTTGCAAACAAACCCTTTGTGGTCTACCTCTGTAATCTGCAGAGCAATCCCTAGAGCGCCGACAACTAAACCCCCTGGGGCTTTCCCTGGCTGGGATAGAGCTATTTTAACCCTCTAGAAGAAGATTCAGACTTGAGAACAGAAGGTCACAGTCACAACAGAAGCAGAAAGGGGTTACACTTTATTGTAAGCATGTGCTGTTACTATGTAATTACACAATTAAGTACTGAATAATATTAAACAAACTACATGCACTTAGTATAGGGTTAAGGTTTGCTTTAGGGTTAGTTTGTAATTATGCACAATTTATTGTTGTTACTATGTAGTAAGTGCATGAAACATGTATAAATGTCACCTTAAAATAAAGTGTGACCCAAAAAAGATGCTTAATAGTGTTTGTTACAGTATGTTAGAGCAGTTACCTTCACCAGTGTAGTTGTTTAATTTAAATGTGAAATCAGGTTGATTGGGACACTTTTTGTCATTGAGAAGACTGGGAAAAAGTGTCCCAATCAACCTGGATTCACCCTAATATAATATCATTTTTCCATGTCACTTTCATCAATTTTATATTTTGTGCATTGTTAAAAAATAAAGATTTTTTTTTTTTATATTTCAAATGCCCTACTTGAAACCCAAGAAGATCGGATCAGAAAATGCCTTACATGGCTGAAAAGCTTTAAGATAATAAAAATAAATAGTAAAAAGTTGGCATGAAAATAATCTTAAAGGCCATTAAAGCTGAAAATCTGAGGGCTCTGGGAGGAGATTAGTGCACACATCAGACTCAGATAAGCTTTAGGACAAGCCATCAGTATTAAGATCTAGTATACCAGATGTTCTGTGCCTCTTATGAAATGTTTATTGTATATATTCTGTTGTGTATGTATATAGATGTGTACATCTACACATCTTATTAGGTGCCATAATCGCCCATTTCATAATGTTGAAGAAAACCTAGCATTTGTATCTGCAGCTATCCATAAAACTCATGTGCCTTCCTTTATTTTTAAGGGGATGGTTTATCAGACAAGTAGAGAGAAAAAAAAAGCTGCATCTCCCAGTCGTTTTAGGCTATCATCACTCAGGGACTTGTCAGCACTGCTACGAAAGGAACGTAGGGAGGCTTAGTGATGGAATAAAAACAGAAAAAGGGGAAGAGACTGGGAAAAAGAGATGCAGATAATGGCTCACTGTGGCCATCAGCCGCTTGGTTATCTCTCTGAAGGCCCACTGTGTTTGAGTCTATTGCTTTATGACTTCTTCCTTTTAAACATGTTTATAATTGCTTTCTAAACAGAAGGTGAAGGCCTTGACAGCTTCTAAATTGTGCCTCTGAACATTTGACACATGGAATCTAGAATGCCTCTGACAACATCCTGTGTTTGTGTCCTCTCGCCATCAGAGTTTACTATTTAGGAACACAGAGGGTGCATTTCACCATCTCTGAAGATGTCTGATTAATCAGGCAGTGCATTCAATTAAAGAGAAAACTTAGGCCAGTAATTGAACGTAATGTGTTTCTTGCTCGCAGCCTCACCCTGTAAAAGAAATGCATTTGGTAATTTTCCCTGACGCTGTAAATGCATCAGCGGCATTTATTTCTTGACCTCCACCATCAAGAACAAAAGAGGTAGTTATCTGCAAGGATTACCTAGACTGTATGTTGAAATGACTGCATGACATGTTTTAATCACTGTAGCTCAAATAATAATAATAATAATAATGAAGTCTAAAACAGAATATATCAGAATATCAGTCCGGAATTGGCAACTTTTTGCAGTGGTGTAATGTAAATAATCTTATTGTAAATGCTGTAAAAACTAAGGAAATGATTGTGGACCTGAAAAGATTAGGTAATCATTTATGAAAATATCATTGAGCAGGTGGATACCTATGAGTTTCTAGGGGTGGTCATTGATTGTTCATTTACTTGGGAAGCCCACATTTATTATCTCAAAGTTCAAAATTCTAGCAACGATTGTATTTTTTAAAAAGACTTAAGTTGTTTGGTGTAAATCAGAGGATTATGTCATTCTTTTATGTTTTTATGTTTTAGGTAGTTCAATTATGGGATGCAAGCTTGGTATGGCAATCTTTCGGTCCAATCAAGATTACAGCTTGCATGTCTTGTTAAAATTGCTATGACAGTCATGGGTGTAAGAGAATATACATCACTTTAATTAATCGGCCTTTGGTTCTTAAGAATACACAGACAATAGTAAGTAATTCAAGCCATGTTTTATTTCCAGTGTATCAACTATTGCTATCAGGGAAGCGTTATAGAGTTCCACTATGTAAAAGCAACCGTTCCAAAAAATTTTACATATAGTAATAGTAAGATAGTAATTGTTATGGTATTCTTTTTAAGTTATTATTTTTTTTTTTATATAATATGTGACCCTGGACCACAAAACCAGTCATAAGGGTACTTTTTTTAATTTTTTTTTATGAGATTTATAAATAATCTGAAATCTGAATAAATAAGCTTTCCATTCATGTATGGTTTGTTAGGATAGGATATTTGGCCAAGATACAACTATTGAAATCTGGAATCTGACTAATCACCTTCAAAGTTGTCCAAATAAAGTCCTTAGCAATGCATATTACTAATAATAATACATTTGTGATATATTTGCGGTAGGAATTTGACAAAATATCTTCATGGAACATGATCTTTACTTAATATCCTAATGATTTTTGGAAAATCAATCATTTTGACCCATACAATGTATTGTTGGCTATTGCCACAAATATACCCATGCGACTTATTACTGGTTTTGTTGTCCAGGGTTACATATTGTTGTCTTGTGAGTCCAAGACAAATTTCAACAACAATAATAATAATACAATATAATAACAATGTACCATAAATAAATAAATAAATAAATAAATGTTGTACTGTCATTTTAGAATTAATTAATTAATCAATGTGTAAATATTGTGTAAAAAGCTAATACTTTTTTTTTTAAAGAAACAACCCAATTTTAATAAGTTGGGGTCTTATTAGAACCTGCAATTAACATGTATTTTATTTAACTATAAGACCCCGTATTGTTATTCTGACCAAGCACAATCAAATAAGCGGACAAAACAGAGCAAATGCAAATAAGCTCATGAACAATGGCTAAGTGTGTGGCCTCTGTGCTGCCTGGGCCATCTGACTCATGATTTTGGCACTCCATTGTACCCTGTGCCATATGGCAGGGCATTGAGGAGATCTCAAAGCAAAAGTGATCCACCGCCCAGCCGTGCCAACCCATGCCGTCAATGCAACTTTCCAGTTAACACACAGTCATTACACATCTCACAGAGGGCACATGGCCATTAGTAACTACTGCAGAGAGGAGAGTATCAGCACAGCCACTGTAGGATACATAATCCCAGCTACACCCTCAACTAATTCAACTGAATGTGACCCATGTTTGTTAGAAGTGGAGAGGACACAAATAAGGGCAAATGCCATTAATGTTAACACAATCACTGAACAGACAAATGCTTCACACAAACTAAATGAAGCTAATTACATTCTTAGCAAGCTGTGAATGTTTCACTGAGAAAAATGCCATGCTAACACCATGTTTTGAAACTGCAAAATGGTAATACAAGTCATGTTTTTTGGAGTATCTTTAGTACCATGGTAATTTATAGGGTTTTTCACACTGTTATCGTTGTTCTAAACCCCGCTTTTAGCCTCGTGTAAAGGAATGTTTCACGCTTGTAATTTAGAACCGGGGTAAGCACCACTTTTTACCCGGGTTTATGAAACCTTGTTCCAGAGCAGGGTCAGTGCTGCTTTTGCAGTCTTAACTTCAGATTGCGGTGCCAAACGTGTACAGTCTGAAACATAGTTGTGTTGAATGTTATGCCTAGATGCTTAGCAACAGCCAGATAATTGAGTGGCTCATATTCATGTATTTTGTACAGTCAGAAACACCATGTGTTGTAAACAGTATTCAGTTTTTCAGCGTCTGAGGGGAAAAATGTCAAATGGTGACACAAAACATGACAAATGGAGTGAAGAAGAGATTCTTTCATTCTTACCTATTTAATCCGAAAAGTCCATTCAGGAAATACTTGATAGTACAGTCTGCAATATATAACAGTACAATGCTAAAGCTTTTATGTAAGCATATTGTGTACTTCTTTCATTCAATCAATGACACTGACACAAATAAGAATGTTAACCCAGGGTTTAGGAATGTACAGTCCGTGTGAAATGTCAGCTTTTCAGTACCCAGGATTAACTCTTAACCCTGGGTAAATTATGAGCAATATGAAATGTGACGCAAGATAACCCAGGATTCTGTTCACCCGGGGTATGGAATGACTTGGCTATTTCAAGTGTGAAATAAGTAATCGTTCAAGAGGCTATCAGTGTCAAACAAGCCCAGTCCACCTTTCTGCAGGTCTAGAAACTGTCACATAAAAAATGCTTGTTGCACAAAAACATGTCAAATATGTCGGCCATTGATTGAAAGCCTGTTGCTCTGTCAGCATTGGAACCCATGAAAACACACAATAGTGACTCATGCTTATGGATTGCAACAATGTAGTAATGTGCACTGCTGACCTATATGCATTCAAAAATAGCGCAAAAAACATATTAACCACTATTCTCTGAAAATGATAAATAATGTGTTTTATTATTGTCTTCCATCATGTACAGCAGACACATATAATTTAACATTGTAAAGAAAAAAAGTGTTTTGGTGTTTCAGATGTAGAAATTATGTATGTGTTTATTTGTTTTCAGAAGAGGATGCTCAAAAAATACATCCATCATGGACAAGAATGTTATCCCCTAACTGTTCAAGAGGACCTTGAAATCACTCTTAAACATGTTGATAACGTGTCCTTTATCACAATTAATACGACAGTCCCCTAGCACACTGGTGATTTAACATCATTTACAGACAGCCCCAGAGGTCATTAACATCGTCCTCTCAACAAAAAAATCACTTGACAATACCCTCCTCCCAAATCTTTTTTTTTTTTTTTCTTTATTCGCAAGAACATATGAAGCCAAATGAAACCAACAAGTTTTGTTCATGGAGTCATCATGCTATGGGAATAAATTGAACAATTATCTCGTTTTCTTGTCGTCATACGTCAACGCCCATGACTTGGCTGGGCTGTACATGTGCTGAGCAGCAGAAGGCCCGGAGGAATGCAGAAAGCTAATTGCTAAACTAATGATTTTGAATATGGTTTGTCAGCCTCTGCTACCCACTCACATAAACAAATGTCTCAATTTCTTGGTTGTTTTTCCATTAAAATGGATATTTAGATTTAGATTTCAGACAAAATTCATTTTGATTTATCAAGTATGTATGTTTTACTTCTCATTGTTCTATCTCTAAATTACATAAAAGGAAATGTGTACATGATTTCTTTCTCAGTCTGAACATGTACATTTCCCCCTTCTATACTGTGTGTGAATGCCACCTCTATCCCTCTGAGAAATATCATCAGCTTATTTACTGTTTGCTCTATAATTAATGGCATTGCAGGGTTGAGCGTAATTAACCTCTCTCTTTCTCTCAAGCGATGTAAATGCCAAACGTCAGGCAGGGGGAGCGAGGAGGAAGCTTCAGCACATTGGGCTTTGCTCCCCGCCAAGGGACAGTAACAAACATAATGCATAAATGAATCTGTCCAGGAGAAATTAAACTGAAGTGAAATATGTGAACAAGAAAGAGGTGGATGGATGTGAAAAAAAAATCCTGCATGAGATGGATGGATATGAACAAAAACTGCATGAGATCACTGCATGAGATGGATGGATGGATGGATGGTTGGTTGTGAACAAAAACTGCATGAGATAAATGGATGGATGGATGTGAACAAACACTGCATGGAATGGATGGATGGATATGAACCAAAACTGCATGATATAAACCGATGAAAGGATGGATGGATGGATGGATGGATGGATGGATGGTTTGGTTGCGAACAAAAACTACATGAGATAAATGGATTGATGTGAACAAACACTGCATGAGATATTGCATGAGATCACTGCATGAGACACTGCATGAGATGGATGGATGGATGGATGGATGGATGGATGGATGGATGTGATCAAAAACTGCATGAGATGGATGAACAGTGAAAAAAACTTTGTGCATAAAAGTTTGTAGGTCAAACAGATGTTCACTGCAAGCCAAAGGTTCTGCCTACAGAGAACATTAAGCTCTCTGATATCATAGTCAGCATTAAAAGTTTTCCATTCAAAACTGCTTTACATTAAGAGCTGCTTATCACATTTTTCCCCTTTCAGAAAGTTTAGAAGTGCATATTGGCCCCCTGCTAACCCAACACCCTCCCCCCACCCCCCACAGAGCTAAGGCAGAAAATCATTGTCGGCAAACTGTAACAAATAACAGAAGTGCATCATGATTAAGCACTACTCCTTTTCCTCACGCTATGTCCGCTCTGGAGAACACACCGCTGGCTCTAATTTGTTTTTCTCATGTGGTGACTTTAATAACATTTCCTCCCCTCAAATCCACTCAGATCTGGGGTATTATGAGGCCCTGAGTCCGATTATAATGCTACCTTATGGAAAATGTCTAAACTCCTCTGCCTTAATCCCCACTGATGAGAGATTTTCCTCTTTGACTCACACAGTTTGCCGCTGAGACCCTGATTTCGGAGAGAAACAGAGAGAGAATTTGAATGCTCCAACATGCCAGCTGCAGAGCCCAGAAATGGCAAGGGATGCCCTACTGAACTATATGCACACATTTAGGCCATCAGGGGTCAGGTAGGTCAGCCGGATTTGGATTTTCAATCAAAACATTTTAGGGTTAAACCAAGCGACTGTAAACAAGAGTCCATTTGAAGTCATGAGAGCGTTCCCATCTATATAATTTATATGCACTACAGTCAAAAGTTTAAAATAATTAAGATTTTTATTTATTTTAATTGGCTTTATTTATTTGATCAATTATTATTACAGTTTTCAAATGTGTTTTATTTCTATGATGGCAAAGCTGAATTTTCAGCAGCCATTATTCCAGTCTTTCCACAAAAAAATATGAAGCATAACTGTTGTTACACTTATTCAGTTTTTAGTTTAGTTTTCATGGACTTTTCGTTTTTTTTCATTGGTCACGTTTTCCTTGTTTGAGTTTTGGGTTGCACCAGCCGTTCGTAAGTTCTTTCTTGGAATGTAAAGTCCACACTAGAGGCTTAGCAACTACTAGCTAGTTTGTAACTAACTCTGTACTTTTTTTGGTTGCACCATTTGTTCCTAATGCAGAGCGTAGCTAGTAGGTCGAAAGCTCTCTGCAAAGTAATGCGTAGTCACATAATGTGATTGTGGCAAGCAGCGAGGCAGAGGGGCCATGAGAACGGGGCGAGGCCGGTGGCGTGATGATAATGAGCGCCAGCTGTGCGCCGCACCGGTCTCGTGTCTCACGGAGGAGCTCGGACACATAAAAGGAGGATCGATGACAGTGAAAGATGAGAGAGAAGGATTTTGGATTAAAGTGTTGAATGTTCACCGGTTCCCACCTCCTTCTTCTTATATCATCATACTTCATTATGGTGATGTTTACCCTCAGTTATCCAATAGCAGCCTTCAAATACGTGAGCAGAAGTTGTGCTGTGAATTTCAGTTTATCTTTCATTCTAACTACTTTTGCCTCACATAACTAACAATAAAAATAAGTTTCCATTAAATATGATATTTAATCATGAATAACATAAGTGTTTATATATATAAATTAAAGGTGGGGTAAGTGTTATTTCAAAACTGCTTTAGAAATGTGACTCGGGCCGAGTACCATAACAAACTGATAGCCAATCAGCAGTAAGGGGCGTGTCTACTAATGACGGGGAGTAGAAAGTGCTCAGTGCACGTCATTATTCAAGAGACACGACACACAGGACGGCATTAGCCGAGCGACGACAGAAAGAGAGAGATGCCAGATAAAAAACACGTGGAAAATGTCTATGGAACAAAAGAATGCTTACGATCAGAAAATAAATATCAGCTTTCCAGCGCTGGAGAGAACTCAAGGAGCACTAAGGCCTGCAATCAGATGCCGAGGTTGCTTTATTTCTTCTCAATAGGCGAGTAACATTGGTTTTGTTTTGTTTCATAGAACTAATATATGCTGGCTTTTGCTTGAATATGCTCGCGTGTCATGTTCGCATGTTTGTCCATTTGCAATCATATCGCCGTTCACTTCAGCGATGATAAAGACCCATTCATTTCCACACCCTATAAACCACTGTCTGTTTCGTCAGTTTGCAGTGTGTCCAAAAAGTAAGACAATAAACTCCTAATATATGTTTGTTTTCTTTGGTTCCTCTTCTAGTGATATATATATCCTCTAATCTTGTCATAACTGTAATGTGTTCGTTAGTTGGACTGTCGTGCTCGTGCTATCGAGTTGTTCATGAGAACTGTTTGTGTTTTTGTGATCGCTATAACCCTCTAATCGTGTCATAATTGTGATGTGTTCGTTAGTTGGACTGTCATGCTCGTGCTATCGAATTGTTTATGAGAACTGTGTTTGTGTTTTTGGGATGTAAGGGATGACTTTTTCTCTGAACATTCGAACTGGATTACCATAGAAACACACATTGCTTTCACTTATTGATGGCATCATACTCTCAGCCGGCTGGCACAGTAGAGTCCACCATAGTCGTTGCCTGGGTTACATATGTGTGGGGCGGAGCTATTAAAATAAGGGCGAGACCCTTTTGGGTTAAGGGGTGTGTTTGTTTTGGTGATTTTAAATATCAACATCGGTTACCAGAAAGCACTTACCCCACCTTTAATAAGGATCAATAAATAAATACTGAAACAAAAAAAAAAGAAATGACATTTATTGATTATGACTGATTTTATTTGACATGCACAACATGGACCGATTGGACAGGTTGGTGTTGAAGAGCCGCTAACAAAGTAATATATTCACATAATGTTTTCTCTCTTAAAATGTAAGTGTAAATGTCAGCATTATACGTGTAATTGAAGTCTGTCATGTAAAACAAGAGCTTATTGATGCAGTTCAGTCTGTCTGCTATTTTATTCCAACCGTTACTCCTGTGGTCAGCCATAGCTACACCTTGGCTCCTCCCTCAACTTCGCTGTGGGCTGCCGTCTCTGCCGTGCTCTGGGTCTACAGCTGTGTGCCTCTACCATCATCGCCATCTAGGTTTCGTCGTCCTCCCATCACCATCCCTTCGCTGCCTCCTCGTCCACCTCCTAAGCCTTCCAGGAGGGGGAGCTATGTTATACTTATTCAGTTGCGTTTGTTATTAGTTTAGTTTCATGGACTTTTAGTTTGTTTTCATTAGTCACATTTTCCTTTGTTTGAGTTACTTGCCACTCATCAGTTCCCATGGACACTAATTATCATCACAGCTGTTCGTCATTTAGTTATTCAACATATGTATTTAAGTTACTTCACTCAGTGTTTGTCCGGTCTCTTTGCATTAGTGTTTGTGAATGTAAGCCTATTACCTGTTGGATTGTTATTAAACCCTGCATTTATACTTTATTCCTGATCACCATCGGTCTGTCTGCAGCTGGCTAACAACTGTATTCAATATTGGTAATAAGAAATGTTTCTTGCAAATTAGAATATTAGAATAATTTCTGAAGGATCATGTGACTCTGAAAACTGGAATTATTGTAGACTGGACTTATTATAATAATGTTTCACAATATTAATGCTTTATTGTATTTTTTTTTTTTCAATCAAAATAACGCAGCCTTGATGAGCATAAGAGACTTCTTCCACAAACATTAAAAATCTTAATTATTAAAATTTTTGACCAGTAGTGTAGGTTGTATAATTTGATCACCATTATCAAATTTGCAATACTACGAAATGCTTACAATATTAAAAAGCAGCATCATTTATTTGGTGATAATGAATTTTATCTATATTTTTTCAGCTGTGCAGAGCTATTATTAGAAATCTGTTGTCGTTTGCAAGAATCTGGACCACAGGAGACGTTCATTGTTACATGCAATTATGAAAGAAAAACTGTGTTGCAAATCATCATTATTACCAGTACTGTATAATTCCTTGACAAGTGCTTGCTCAGTAAAGCACACTCATAAGATCTATCAATGCCTTCCAACGTGATCTCTGGTACACACACACACACACACACACAAAATGAGTCTGTGTGTGTGAGAGAGATGGACAGTTAGCAGTCCCCATTAGTTGAATTGCTCTACAAGCAGAGATGGAAGCATCTAGATAACACAGCATCAATAAATAAGAATACTTCAATATTAATGCAGCCAAACGGACATGGATCCACCATTTGGATGGAAAGGAGTTTCTATTGAGTGGACGGGAGGAAAAGACTCCTTGGATTTCCGACTGACAGCAGAGTTATTTCTTATTTTAGTTCAGAGTTCAAATGGATATCGTATTATCGTATCTTAATGCCATACACACTCAAGCGAGCATGTGTAGTCTATACATGCAGGATTATTTGTACCTGCTGTGATATCTGCCCTCTCAAGCTAACCTCAGCTTTCCCAGCAGCCCTGAGGTAGTTGATTAAAACAGGTCATGCACACGGGGGAGGGACATTAGGATTAGCATTTTTGGGGGGCATGTATGAGCCCAAATGCAACATAACCTTCAACATCTTCCTTAGTCCAAGCCTAAAAATGACAGACTCAAATAAAATAGTTGCAGTTCATGAACCCTCTGTACTACAGTCATAACCCTGAACTCTTCTTAAAGCAGGCCCTTGGGAGATTTTTTTTTTTTAAATAGCTGAAATAATCGGCCATAAAATATAGTCATTGCTGATAGCAGGCATGTATACAGATTGTAGCTAACCACAGAACACTTAGCTGTTACTACATGATCTCTGCTGTATGCAACTTCAAAATATCTTCAACAGTATAATACACTACTGCTGCTAAATTATTATCAATTATTATTGGTGTTCAATTATTAATAATGGTTATATAGTAATATAATAATCATAATAATAATAATGGTTCTTATTTTTTGATGAGTAGAAATTTCAAAAGAACATAATTTACTTGCTATATAAATACTTTGTAACATTATCTTATTGACCCTGATTTATGGTCTTAAATATTGAGTTTTTGGTCACGTCACCTACTGTTTATATAATTCAAAAGGATAGATAAGAGTAACTAACAACTACTGAATGGATAAAGTGCGAAAAGATTGATAAATGCAAGTGACTATAGGAGTCTATTGGATGTTACTATGGGAGTTACAAGTTATCATATGGAAAGATAAACAGTAGTTCCTTTGGAAGTAATGAGGTAAACCTTATTCTGAATTCCACAAATAAGCAGATGAAGGAACCTTGAAGTTGAAGGTTCTAACGTCTATGCAGACAATCCTTATAATCTGGAACACACAGATGGAGGATCCTTGAAGAGAAGATTCTGAAGTTGGTGCAGAAGATTTTGAAAATAAAGGTAGCTAAGCTTGTGGTCGTTGTCTCTGTTACTCTTTTTTTTAAACTACCCAAATTCACTTCTTGCAGAACTTCTTTGTTTCCCTCTTTAGAGCTTCAAAGTCTTGAGAGAGCAACTTCACAACTCCATATAGTTGCATTTAGCGCTTAGCATATCTTGGAACTGGAACCTTGAACCGGAACCAGAACTGGAACTGGAACCACAGCTGGAGCCAGCACTGGAACTCAGAACTGGAACCCAGAACTGGAACTGGAACCATGTGTAAGATCAAAACTGTAAGGGAAACCATTTATTAAGCTCAAAGGAAATTATTAATTAATTCACAGGGAATTTTGAAAGATTCACTTATTTTACGGCCGAGCAAATGACTCGTCCAGCGTTCATTTGAACGGGCCATAACTATTAACTCTGCAGCGGATATTACTATCCAAACAATAGTGAAAACACTATTTAATAGCCAGGTAACATAGATCAGCAGTTTAAGACATTCATTTTGTAAGCACATAACACAAGAATACAAACAAAACTTTATTGATTATTCTAATACATAAAACTAATATCTAACACAAACACACTCACACACACATTCACACAAGTTGCAGAAAGAAAGAAAGTGAGAAAAGGATGAGTTTTAAGAAAGTGAAATGATGAAATCCCAAGTTTCTAGCAACATATGCATTTATAACACATGACCTGAACGAACCATCAATCATTACTTTAACCCTCCTATCGTTTCTTAGGCAGGCTTATTAAATTAGATTTTTTAGCAGTTTATTAAGCAGTGTGACAACAGCACATGTCCAACTAACTGCAGTTTAGATCTCGTGTTCCCCCGTGCCCGTGTCATCTTACAGGTGGGGATACACGATCAGCTCTTGAGGGGGCTGTCTGTTCACATTGTGATCGTGAACTTTGCAAAGAGGGCACTCTGCTCTGGCCTGGCCCTCTTCGAGAAGAGTGCTCAGGCTAGCACCACTCATGGTTTGGGTCCCGCATCTGCCGAGGTGGCGCGGTAGCTCAGATCATGGGGGTCGAAAATGGAGCTTGCAGAGGAGCTTGAGACGGGCTTGTCCCTTTTTCAGCTCTCACCTGCTGGCTTGAGTGCTTTCACTTAGGATCTGGAAGCCAACTCTGCGGCTTCTTCCGTCCCAAGTGAGGGCCTGGGGGTCTCTCTTGCATACAAGGAGCTAGTGGAGGTTGTGACTCATGCCGTGGCCAAGTTAAACATGGACTGGCTGGACGAGAAGAAGGAGGTTTGTCAAAAAAGTAAGCTAGACAATTGCTTCCTGCTCAGTAAATCACAGCCTCCATGTCGGGGCATGCCATTGTTCCCAGACCTCCACACTGACATGTTGAAGTCCTGGAATAAGCCTTTTTCTGCATGGCTCTTTAGTCCCATGGTTTTGAATTATTACGAAATAATGGGGCTGAACAAGCATGGCTATAGGGCGATGCCCAGGGTTGAAGCTATCAACCACTACTAGAGCTATCACTCTAGCTATTTCTCCTTTGAGGCTGCATCTTCCCTCAAGGCCCTAACGTTGCCCACCAAGCCCTGCAGACGAACATCTAACTTGGTGGGCAAAGCTTATGTGGCAGCAGGTCAGGCCGGGGAGTGTCTGCATATGATGGCCATCTTGCAGGCATACCAGGCTAATCTGCTAAGGGACCTGGACGAAGGCGATGGTGTGGGGCCTGACACTGTGAAAGAGTTGCTTCAGGCCACAGACCTTTCTCTTCATGCCACCAAGGAGATGGTGCCATAGGCCACTCCATGGCAGCTATGGTGGCTACAGAGAGACACTTATGTCTGAACTTCTTAGAAATTAAAGAGAAAGAGAAAGCTTTCCCTGTTAGATGCCCCACTTTTCCCTTCTGGCCTCTTCGCCGACACAATCAGCACTGTCATTGAGAGGTTCCAGTAGTTCCAGTATCCCTTGCCTCGAGCCCCCCTCACCGATACTGGGGATCAAGACAGCTCTCACGGCCAAAGCCGGGTACTTTGAAGCTCCCAAGAGGGATTGGTGGTTGCATCCCATCTCAGTTTGTCACAATAGATCGAAAGGATGCGTCCTTCCATAAATACATCCTTCCTCAACACAGGAAGTTCCTCAGGTTAGTTTTCAGGGGTAAAGCATACCAATATTGTGTTCTTACTTTCGGACTAGTTATTCCTGTCACCCCACACTTTTGCAAAAGGCATGGATGCATCTCTGGCTCTGTTGCGATTACAGGGCATACGTATTATCAACTACATAGATGACTGGCTGATTCCTGCAGAGGAGATGGTGGTCCAGAATCAAGATGTCATCCTCGCCCACATGCAGTGCTTGGGGTTAAGATTGAATGTCAAGAAGAGTATGCTTTCTCCACTAAAGAAGACCACTTTTCTAATTTGGGACTCGACTACTATGCAGGCACAACTGTCTCCTGGTATAGAGGCAATCCTTTTAGCCATAAGCAGGATTAAACTAGGCTGAGTCATCGCTGTGAAACAGTTTCAGAGACTGTTGGGACTCATGGCAGCATCCAACATGATTCCTTTGGCTTTCTGTAAATGACACAATTGCAGTAGTCTCAAGACCAAGGGGTTTTCCCCTTGAGGCAACCCATTTCCCATCATCAGGGTTACGTGCAGATGCCTTTGCAAAGTGATGTTGAAGAAGGCTTGGTTTTTGTCCCAGGGATCAGTGCTGGGGGCCTCTTGTCGACGCATGAAGCTAACGACAAATGTGTCCCTCACAGTTTGCCAGCAAAACACAGACATTTAATGCAGTTTCACTTACCGCCTGCGGTTTCGACTTGTGACAGGAAATAAACAAACACACAGAACGTCTCGGTTACGTTTGTAACCCTCGTTCCCTGAAGGAAGGGAACGGAGACGTTACGTCAGTTACTGACGAACTGGGGGTTTCGCTTAGAAGCCAGTTGCCTTTGAGCTCTACAAAACGAGCCAATGGCATGAAAATGCCATGGGTCTGCGAAATTTGCATGCCGCAACCCCACCCCACCGCGTGGGTATAAAGGGCGTTGCGTGGCAATCTCGCATTATGTTACCTGCTGAAGAGCCGAGGCATGAGCGCCTGGCTGTTCCAGCGGTACAGCGGAAGTGTTTCAATTTTTCAACCCCAGGCGTGGCAAGGAGTCTTGCCAAGGGAAGACACGCGCTCAGAGAGACTTACCATGGAGATACACATGTGGGGGTTACCCAACGGGGGAACTATGCACACAGATGCACCTAGCCGAGCACGAGGGCTGACCAAGCGGGCATGCACTCTGGTGTCGACATCAATAGTGCTGGAGGAGCTCAGGGCTTACTGCGAAGCTCACCTGAGAAGAAATGCGCACGTATCCAGTCCGTAGAGTGGAATGGCGCAGCAAGCGAAGACACCTGAGCCTGTCCAGTTACTGGCCACTGGGGGCGAGTACACGAGAGGACACAGGCTCCACTCGGAGATTATAAAATCTTGCGAATGTGTTGGGTGTCGCCCAGCCTGCAGCTCTACAAATGTCTGTCAGCGAGGCGCCATACGCTAAAGCCCAAGAGGAAGCAACACTCCTGGTGGAGTGTGCTCTTACCCCAAGGGGGCATGGCATGCCCTGAGCCTGATATGCCAGGACAATGGCATCCACTATCCAGTGGGACAACCTCTGCTTGGAGAGAGGCTTTCCTTTTTTGCTGCCCTCCGTAACAGACAAAGAGCTTGTCTGAGGTCCTGAAACACTGCGTCCGGTCTACGTAAGCGCGAAGGGCGCGTACTGGACAGAGCAGTGCCAAGGCTGGGTCTGCCTCCTCCACGGGCAGCGCTTGCAGGTTCACCACCTGGTCCCTGAAGGGAGTGGTGGGAACCTTGGGCACGTATCCAGGCCGCTTTGTCAACCGAAAATGCCTGCAAAATACCTACCCTCTTGATGGAGGCCAGAGCAATCAAGAGTGCCACTTTCAATGAAAGGAACTTCAGCTCCACAGACTGCAGTGGCTCAAAGGTAGCTTTCTGCAGGGCAGATAAAATCACTGCAAGATCCCAAGAGGGTACTTGAGGCGGGCGAGGAGGATTTAATCTCCTCACGCCCCTAAGGAACCTGCTGAACAGGTCGTGCTGTCCTACCGTTTTTGAGTCCACCAGGTCATGGTGGGCCGAAATAGCGGCCACATAGACCTTCAGGGTGGAGGGAGACAGCCTTCGCTCCAACCCTTGTTGGAGGAATGAGAGCACAGACCTGACCGGGCATTTCCTGGGGTCCTCTCGGCGGGCGAGTTGCAACATCCAGCGGGAGCGTAGACCACCTAGTCGGTTGATGTACGCTACTGTCGCCGTGCTGTCTGAACGGACCAGTACGTGTTTGTCCTTGAGCAGGGCTCGGAAGCGGTGCAGGGCAAGACGTACGGTCAGCAACTTGAGGCAATTGACATGCCAAAGGCGCTGGGGTCCTCTCCAGGAGCCCGCGGCAGCATGTCCATTGCACATGGCTGCGCATACATGGCGACCGAGTCGATTTCCATACCGAGAAAATGAGATCCTCTGCACTGGGGAGAGTTTGCTCTTTTCCCAGTTGACCCGAAGGCCCAGACAGGCGAGGTGCTGAAGCACTAGGTCCCTGTGTTCACAGACCTGATCCCGAGAGTGGCCTATAATCAGCCAGTCATCGAGATAATTCAGGATGCGAACCTCGTGTTGCCTGAGCGGCACAAGGGCTGCCTCAACGACCTTCGTGAAGATGCAAGGGGACAGGGCTAGCCCGAATGGGAGAACCGTGTACTGATATGCCTGCCCCTCAAAGGCAAAAGGTAGAAACGGTCTGTGTCGAGGAAGAATGGAGATATGAAACTATGCGTCCTTCAGGTCGATCGCTGCAAACCAATCCAAAGGGTGAACGCACTCGAAGATGCGTTTGGCTGTCAACATCTTGAATGGAAGCCTGTGAAGGGTTCGGTTGGAGGGACAATCTCGATCGCACCCTTCGCCAGTAGGGTGTTGACCTCCGCACGCATGACAGGGGCATTGCCACCCACCATGGTATAGCGGACTCCCCGAAAACAGGGAGGAGACCGGGCGAACTGCATCGCATAGCCGAACCGGATGGTGCGAGCGAGCCACCTAGACGATTGGGAAGCGCTAGCCAGGCTCCCAAGAACTGAACCAGAGGGGTCATGTGAACCACAGGCGTACCCCCGATGGGGCAGCGAGGCGGAATGACCGGCCCAGACGTGGGAGGCGTGGGAGCGTCCCGAGGTGTGGGCGGGGTCGAATTCCGCGCCCTGACAGAGGAGACCAGGGAAGGACCAGCGTTCCACGGGGGTCTCGTCTGCCAGGGGGCTGGTGACAAAGGGGGCCGAGAGTGGCGAGGCTGCTGGGCGTCACATACTGCCAGCCGCGCCCTCTTGGGGCTCGGAGGTGAGAATGTCAGTTCTTTTTATTTAACCATGAATAGGGTACCGCCGGACGTGAGGCTAGCGGCGGAAGGGGAAAACAAAAGATTCTCCCCCGGCCCTCTACCAGGGGAAGGAGTGGTCCTGCTACCATCTCCTGGGAAAGAACCGAGATCACCTCCGAGCCGCCCGTCTCAGGACCGCCGCTTAGATTGAATTTATAATGAACTGGGAAAAGAGCTGAATAATTGAATTACATTTTAAAAATTAAACTCACATATACATGTAGTGGCCTCTGAAACAAACACTCGGAAACTGCAAATGGGAAAGATCATCATTATACAAAGGTCAATCAATTATAGTTTCAGATGATTCTCTTTTCAAACCCCATTTGTGAAATAACCACTTGAATCTTGTTGGATATTTTGTAGGTGAAAATAAACATGAATGTTTCCTGTGCTGAAAGGTTTTTAGCTCTGTATGATTCTCAGTCATGTTTGTGCATGTTCATATTTTTTTATTTGAAGAAATCTCTATAGGCAATATTGAATTGTCAATGCCTTATTAGATTGATAAACATCTATTGCTGCTTCTGTGAATTTCTTTTATCATAATTGTTGACTGAAAATGACACAATGTCAGTCAATCGCATCAGTAAGCATACACACCATTAATACACCTTGATTTGACGTGTCTGCATTCAGGCAAATGATAGAAGGAAAAACAGACAGCGACAGAGAGAGAAAGGCAGAGTGTCTTTTAGTACAAAAGTAAAGTTGTTGACAGAATGTCATATTTCTATAAAAAAATTTTTTTTAGATTTTTCTTGATTACTAATTTTTAAAGAAAAAATTTAAAGGAACAGAGTAGACTCTAAACTAAGTAGACTGGAGCAACATTTATAGTGGATTACAATGTATTTGCCCAGTTTAATAAACTTATTTTGTCATCCAGTGCAAGCACATAAATAATAAATACCTTTTAGAATGAAGTAATGAAGCCTTAAAACTTCTGTCTGTGATCAAGACTTTACAATACTAACATACCATGTATTTATTTTTTATCACATTACTCATTAATATATTGTGTATTTATAATTGTAAAAGTATTAATCCTATTAATAACATGATATGCCAATAGTCCCACTTTATATTAAGTGTCTTTAACGCATTTAACATTTAAATGAATATACTGTTTGTATATTATATACAATGTACTTATTGTGTACATACATGTTTTTACATTGTACTTATATTGAAAAATACTTGCAAGTTATTACAGCTCTAATCCATTTATGTAATTACATACATAATTACACTGTTTATCCTTTCCTTATACCTTAAACCTAACCATACCACCAACCCATCCCTATCCTTACCTATATCCCAACTAAATAGCAACAAATGTGTTTTGCAAAACACATGAACATGAACACAATAAGTACATTGTACAGTTATTATATATATATATATATATATATATTTTTTTATATATTTATATATATTTTATGTAAGTACACATTAGTTAAAGACACTGTTAAAAAGGCCCATTGTGACTTGTATTTTGAAATTTCTGTCTGTGAAACTTGCTCTGGCAATCAGCCAATGTCAGAGCACGCTGCCAAAGCAGCAATGCAAAGATGCTATGCTCCGCCCATCTCCAGCAGGTGGCTTTGATTAGTGCTAGTAAATAGCCCAGCATGGAGTGATAGTATCAATCAGACTGCGTGTTTGCTTCACATTTGATGTGTGCTTATATTGTATGAGAAGTTGATTTTATGCATTTCAGCTTATGTTATCTGTTTGATGAACTGACTTTATTATGTTTGGTTGATTATCCCTTGTTTAATGATACTTTACATTGAAGTAATGATTAATTTGTGTTCATGTATTCACATGATGTTGCTCTAAGTGTTTCTGTTACCTCTCAATACGTTTATCTAGTTAATTAATTGTTTCTGTTATATTATATTAATTATTTCATTGTATGCTTTGTTTTAGACCACACACAAACATATGGAAGCAGCAATGTACTGATTTGCAGCAATGTGCTAAAAAAAAAAAGAGCAAAGAACTTAAGAAACATATTGCTTCTTCATGTCTCTAACCGGACATCTGTGGTGAACTAGTCCACAACTGGCAACCCCCAAACTGAGTGAAATTTACCAGTTTTCTTTAGACGCCTAATATAAAGTGTGATCTAACTGGTTCCCAAACTTTTTAGAGTGTAGTCACTGAATCATTGATCGATTCGTTCAAATGAGACACACACACACACACACAAAAACATACATTATCGACATATGGACAGCAATATGTTATTTAAAAGTGGTTATGTTTAGCTTTAGGGATAAGATTAAGGGATCGTACATACATGTATTTGTAAACATTTTAAAGAACACGTAATGCTAATTAAATTAATGTCTAATAAAGGTTGGTATAAAGCACTTAATTAATGATTGATTTCCTGTGACCTAATCTAAAGTGAGAACTATTCACGGTTAATAATAATAATATTTGTCACATTTGCAATCGTGAGGATAATTGGGGTAATTTCTTGCTCGTATAATACATTAACTCACACAGGTTATGTTATGTATTGAAGAGAGTTTAAGTCTTAATGGATCTAATCTCTAATATACACAGTCTGTGTCTACATTTTTGAGAACGATTTGCTAAGGCAGCATACTCTGCTCACAACCTATCATATGCACCCTGCTTATGTGGATACAATCAGTTTTGACTGCCAAAAGTAGTAATTTGATTGGATGTCATGTATTTGACCTTTTACAGTATTTTGCCTGTTAGAAATACATGTTCGGTTTTAATGCTATTTTAAGGTATGGTAGAATCAAATGAAAGGTAAACTCATGTTTTCCACGTACCACCTCTGTCACCTCACATACCACCAGGTTGTAATAAATTCCACAATGTTGTCTTTGGTACACAAATAGAGCAAAGAAATCTCAAAAGATCAAGAGGAAAATTACCTACAACATTGTTATGCAAGGGGGGAAAAAGCTTGATTTACGTGTCTCACTTTGGAGGTCAATTATGTTTTCCTCCTCATATACAACAAACACAATGACTCAGACTTTTGCATTTAATTTTCAGCCGAAGAAATATACACAAGCCACCCCCCTTTCCATTACTGCATTACTGGATGTATGCACATTTAAAACCATTTCAATCAATTAGACAGGCATTACTAATGGTGCCTGCCTTTCAGCGAATGATAAGAAACATACGTTTTCATTAGAGAAAGGCTGATTGCAGGTAGACCTTGTATTGAAATAAAGAGCTGCATTTGCAGAGCCAAGCAACAGAAAGGAGAGTGGGGTTCTGGTAGAACAAGTATAATGGTAAGAGGCTCATTTTCAGATTCTCCAATGACAAATAACTCTACATTAAGAAGGGCCAATGGATGTTTTGCTCCACTGGTCTAATAATGTGCTTGGCAAAAGCAATAGGGATTCAGGTTTCAATGGCTGGAGCTTTTTTCAGATCAGCTACATTGCTGAATAGCTGTTTTTGTTTACTGGTAATAGTTGGAATTGTCATGTCGAAAAGTATAATATCAATGTCAGGTGTACATCTGTTCACTCTAGTCTCTCATGCAAACAAAAAAGATACCAAAAGCATCAAACGTCAATATTTGCCAAATGTTTGGACACATTTGACTGAATCTCATAATCCTTAAAACCTTTTGCCTCATTTCGTTGGAAATAGTTTCAAAGCTGAAGTGTGTAATTTCTGCACCACTAGCAACACATAGTTTTGACAGTGCCACAGTGTACTTAAAGCAATTTAATTATTGAATTAATTAATGTAATTACTTAATCTACTTTATAATGAATAAGTTGGACCAGAGAGTGAATAACAGAAAGTCAACAAAGCAAAAACTCCCACGCTGCACCTTATCAAGAGAGGTTGAGAGAGTGTAAACAGAGGATGTAGAGATGTAATCTAGACTTCGAAGAAGTTCAAATAAATTGGTTTTATTAACATTTTTGGTTACTTCATGATTATCACACATCCATTTGTGTTATTGTATTATTCTTGAAACTAGAGAGAAGAAAGTGGGACCTTATAACACTTTTGCTCTTTGTCTCATCTCATTCTTTTTCACTCTCTCTCTCTTTCCATTAAGCATAATTACTTGGTATTAAATTTTCAGAAAATATTAATTAATCAGAATGCCCATAGTGCTACATTAAGATGAACAGTAATAAAGGAGTATTACAACTCTGAATGCAGCTTAATAAGGGGGAACTGTGTGGTGTTTTATTTCAAGTGCCCTTGTGTTATTACTTGCATTATTTTTTATCAAGGATAAATCACCATGAGATCAGTCAGGGGACTGTAGAGCTAGCAAAAAATTCACACTTTCTAAATTTTCAAATTTTTTCTTATAATGTCAGGCCAATGTGAAAAAAAAATAATTATACTAATGGACTAAATGAATAATGTAGAACCATTTGTACTTATAATATGACTGTAAATATTATAATCAAGCTTTTATCTGGGTGTCATAGTTTAGATGTCATTACATTTGTTAATTAGCTAATTAAAGGTTTATGAATTGAAGTGACCTGAACTGAGATCAGTTACACTGAACACAATTGAAAGGGTGGAGCAGACATTTTTCCATTCTTTCATCTGTAAAACCAATGCTGTTTTACTAGTCGTACATTTAAACACATTATTTTCCAATTTAAATGATAAAAATGCACAAGATGAAATCATTTGAGTGTCAGTATCAGCAGGAACAGGCCAAAACAAATTCCCCAGAGCAAGCTGGAATGATTTTAATAACCTAAATAAGTATTGCAGCATTACCTATAGAGACACTCATGGGAAAAATAACTCTCCTCTTCCCAGAGTGCACTGTTAACGTGGGTGAAATGTATTTTCCCAAAGCATGCAAGTCTAATTAGTTTAATCTCTCCTCTATCATACTCTCTCCAACATTACCATAAATTACCCTTACAAATTATGCACACTTGTTATGGGATCAGGGTGGGATCCCTTTGAGATATAATGATGTATGTATTTCACGTTCATTTCAAATAAATGTATGCTTAATCACGCACAAGACAAAATTACTTGATTTGTAGGATTAGAGCTTTCTTTCTCACCTGATTAAAAATGAAATAAAGAGATATTTGTTTTTACTGACAGTATAAAACACATTTATGAGGATTTTGTTATCAAATGAATGATAGTGTTGCTCTTCCATGCCTCCACTAGTGACTAACGCCCCCTACTGCTCATCTACAGCTACCCCTGTGTTCATGCACGTATATAAATAGAGCCCTAAAGCCTCTGCGTGAAAAAAACAAACAGAGATCTAAGGATTAACAGAGATTATTTGTAAGCATATGCATGCACACTTATTCGTCAATGCTAGTTTATATACGTGTGTACATGCATGTGATTCCAGGTCAGGTGTCCTCCTGGCCTACAGCGTGGGAGACATGCTGACTGAATCGGCCATTCAAGTGTTTCTATATAATTGCCGCCATTTAAGACACCACTGAGACTCATAATAGATACGATTTATCCCATTGACTTTCCCTGCCTGTCTCTGTTTCTCACTGTGCTCCAAACCCCCAAGTCCCACTTCATCCCAACATTTCACTTTTAAAATCAATACAGTTCAAACCCCACTCCATTAGATTATATGAACAGAAAGGACAGGCAGAGGACAGAGATAGTGAAATAAAGGACAGCTGCCTAACAATGCTATTATTTCGGTATTACTCACAGCTTAAAATTACAATTATAAGGTTTACAGTTATTGGTAAGTATTATGGAGGGTTCTGTCATTGATTTAATAGCAGACATCTGTACAATTCAATTGACTTAATGACTGCTAGTCCAGCTGTGACAAATGAACGCTTTTTTTCAGCTGAAAGCTTTATCAAGCAAAATCTCTTAGACATTCACTGAGTACTGAAGAACATATGAAAGCATTTTTCTGCTATAGGGGAGACCGGGTATGATTGTAAGACTTTTTTCTTCAGCACCTAAAACTACCCCCTTTTTTTAGGCAAAGTACCCAAATTTGTACGGTGGCCCAGTAGTGCACAACACAACGAATTTTAAAAAGCATACATACATTTACAACACAACAAAATAAAGCCACAACACAACGAAAAAGCCACAACACAACAGAAAAGCCACAACACAACAGAAATGCTCCCGACCATTTGATTACACTATTCTTTACTAGAGAAACTACACTTTGACCTGATATAACTCATACAACATTATCTACAACGGTAGAAGTACTAATCAAATATTTATTTATTTTTTTACTTTCTTACCTTAGAATTAGATTTTCTGCTGTAGCTTCAGGAGAGATAGCAACACAGACTGGAAAACCTCCATGTGGGATCATAAAGGAAGCCAGAGGAAACATATGTCATATGACTTATCTTATCCGTGATTCGTGGAATTGGTAGTGTTACAACTCTCCCCATGTTACAACTATACCCGGTCTCCCCTATATACCCAGCAAACCTGGATAGGCTTGTATATGTACACAAAAGATGGCCACCCAGCTAAATACCAGTTTGACAAGGCCGGAAGACCTGCTGAAGGCCAGCGTGGCCAGGCTAGAAGTCCATCATATACCATCAAAGACCTGCTTAAACCAGCTAAGACCAGAAAACAGTGTTTTGTTTTGTTTTTTTTTCAGCAATTTTTGATGTATTGGTGATCTGTTGGTTTCCTTTAATAAAGGCAAAAATAAATGTATTGTTTTACTCTCACTTTACAATTGCAATACAACTTAACAGTACAATTTAAAACAATACAATACAATTTAACTTCGACATTGAGCCCCAAACATTTTTGACGTATTTAGAATATGAGAATCGGCAGGTGGAATTTGCATGCCAGCCACTCCCCAGAACATACGGGTATAAAAGGAAGCTGGTATGCTCCACTCATTCAGTTTTGTTCTTTGGAGCCAAAGCTCTAATGTTTTTATAACTCATTATTGTCTCTAATGAAAATAAGAGAAGGAAATCGATTCACCTCCACATGCTGCTAAATACTAGACCATATTTCAGCAGTCTCTTTCTCGGGTGAACAGAAAGGTGCGAAGAGTTGTGTCTATTTAAAGATGCCTTTCCGTCCATGACCATCTGGATGTTGGCGATTTCTCTCTTCCTCAGATGGCCACGATAGCTATCTCGAATATGTACGCTGAGACGGACACACCCCAATGAGCCTCATTGTACATACACTGTGCAAGGTTAGCGAGGAAGAATAACAAGTCCTAATGGTTGCTCCATTCAGGCCCAACCAGACTTGTTTCTCAGAGCTCATGCTGATGGTGTTGGCCCCTCCCTGGCAAATCCCCCTGAAGAGGGATCTTCTTTCTCAGGGGCACCCGTGCCCGAACCTCTGGAACCTCCATGTCTGGTCCCTGGATGGAACAAGAAGGAATTCAGAGGGGTTACCAGCGGTGATAGACACAATCACTCAGACAAGAGCCCCTTCTTCTAGGTGGCTTTATGCCTTGAATTGGCACCTTTTCCTACATCGTGAGATGTGGCATTGGGTCAGTGCTTTCTTTCCACCAAGAGGATCTAGAGAAGCACTTGTCCGCTTCCACCCTTAAGGTATATGTGGCTGCAATTGCAGCAAACCACAACACTGTCGGTGGCAGGTCTCTGAAAAAGCAGGACCTAATTATTAGGTTCCTGAGAGGTATGCAGAGGTAAAATCCCCCAAGACCGTGCCTTATCCCCTCTTGGGATCTCTTCTTGGTCTTACAGGTCTTACAAAAAGATAAGTTCAAGCCCTCAAATAGTCAGTTGAGTTTAGCATGCTCTTCATGAAGAAGGCCCTCCTGACTGTGCTCACTTCTGTCAAGAGGGTTGGGGACCTACAAGCCCTCTCTGTTAGCGAGGCATGTCTGGAGATCAGTCCGGCAGACTCTCACATTGTCCAAGTGGTGAACTAGCAATCCCTCCTGACAAATGATACCCAGCCCATTCTCTGTTGTGCCTGGATCTTGCTTTGCACAAATCTATAGATTTAGATGATCTGAGAAGCTCTTTGTCTCCTTTGGAGGTTAGCAGAAATGGAAAGGATGTCTCCAAACAGAGAATGGCCCATTGGATTATGGATCCCATTTTCCTAGCTTACTAAGCCCAAGGTGTACCATGCCCCCTGGGAGTGAGAGCTCACTTTACCAGGGGCGACGCAGCCTCTTCGGCTTTAGCGAAGGGTGCCTCGTTGGCAGACATCTGCAGAGCTGCTGTCTGGGCTACACCTAACACCTTCAAAAAGATTCTATAATCTATGCACAGAGCCAGTTTCGTATCAAGGGAATGGAGGTTACAACAGTAACCAAGCCGTTCACAGCAACTAATGAAGAATGATTTCAGTTAGCAATTTGAGAAATCTGTTATTGATGCCATTTACAACATGAAAATTATGATTAAATATGAAACAGAATCAGGATTTCAGTCCACACTCATTCTACAGTATATTTCTCATCCTGAGAGAAACCAGGGGAGAACCCCAAATCCCAACCATTTCTTTTTACCTCAACCTCGAAAGGAAACTCTCTAAAACACTGCAACAAATGGTGTAACTACCCTTTAGTTCGCTGTACTCCTCCATTCCCATTTGAGAGTTGCCACATTTTAATTGAAGATCCATAAAGGTCGTCTGAATAATTCTTGGGTAAGCTTGACCTTTATGTAAAAGTGGAGCCAGATGAAAAAGCTAGCTTGTGTCATGGTCCCCTAATGACATTCAAGACTACTGGAATTCATCAAGGAGATATGTGACTGCTGATTGGCTGTCTCTGTCGAAGCATGTAGTGAGTGCACAGATGGAGAAAATCATGACTGACTTCAATATTGACATGGATATATGGGAAGATTGAGTCACAAAAAGGCAAATGCAGAGACAATAAAACTATCTATCACTGGAGAGGTTTGTGTATTATTCCTCCAGTGTAAGCTCCTTAAAAAAGCATCATGGACAACGGGGGGTGAGTTAATTCATTGTATGCAGTCAAAGGTGGTGCTTTTAAAAGAGATTTAATGAGATGCAATAAAGATTACTATATCTACTATTTCATTATGAAGGCTAGATATAACACCCCTTGTGAAAAACAAGTGTGCCTAATTGTATT
This sequence comes from Rhinogobio ventralis, assembly GCA_039654625.1. Taxonomy (NCBI): domain Eukaryota; kingdom Metazoa; phylum Chordata; class Actinopteri; order Cypriniformes; family Gobionidae; genus Rhinogobio; species Rhinogobio ventralis. Next base: position 18,837,731 of record CM077193.1, on the reverse strand, counting down.
GAATGTGCACTTGTAGTGTAGTTCAAATCTTAAAAGTAGATTTTTCAAATCTGTACTCACAGATAATCTAATATTAATTCAATTAATTAACCATAAATTTTTATTGCTGTTTATTAACATTAAGTACACCTTTAAATTGTGCACTTTGTAACAATATCTAGTTCAATGTTTTATGTGAGGTACACTGTTAAGTCATTTTGTTTGGTAACACTTTACAGTGTCCTTGTTACACGTTACATGAACTTACTACAGTAAAAACAGTAATATAAGCATAATTACATGCAACTAACCCCAAACAAAAATTTCTTAGCCAGATCTGATGTCCGATTAATTAGATTAATTAATCGCCACATTGTGTAATTGATTAGATTAACAATTTTAATCGCTTGAAAGCCCTATAAGTTTGATTATTTTTTGTTGTGCTTTAAAGAAGTATTTTATGTGTTGACTAACATACTATCGGGCAGCATGATGGCCAGGAGTACTTTCTGTGTTGAGTTTCCATGTTCTTCCTGTCTGTGTGAGTTTCCTCCAGGTACTCCGGTTTCCCCCACAGTCAAAAGACATGCGCTTTAGGTGAATTGGACAGTCATAATTGCCTGTGTGTGAGAGCCCTGTGATGGACTGGCCATCTGTCCAGGGTGCTTTCCCCTGCCTCTGGCCTAAGAAACTGGATAGGCTCCTGTGACCTTAGAAGGTTGTATAAGGAATAGAGTGAGAGAACATACTATAGTAGGGTACAACGGGGGGAAAGGCGGCATTGATTGTATTTTCCTCTAAACCACTAGATGGCACAAAAACTTGACGCAGCACTTTCCAAAACATCAAAATTTGGAAATTTGGCTGATCCTTGAAATGATCGCGGACTGCAGTGCAAAGTTGATTCTGGGCCAATTTGATCTAATATTTGAAAATGTTGTAGATTTAAGTAGCAAATGAGAATCGTTAAAATTATTTTGAGACAAAGGTCTTTCAGATTTTCAGTAACAGTTTTTCAATAATGGAAGAATATCTAAAAGTATTTGGGCTAAAAGCCACCCCTGCTGTTGGGCCTAAAGGCACAATAATTAACATGATAATTTATCGCCAGCTGACTTTTCCATTTGTTGACATGACATGGTTAGATTCAGATGGTAAATAACATATATTAAGTTGGGCGTCCATCTTAGAGATAATCACCATATTTATAATGAAATCATCATATTTAAAAATACATATATTAATCATATCGTATAATATAATAACATTTATTGTTACTACTGTGAATATATATTACATTATTATGGGATCTCCTTCAATGCTTTCAGAATCTTTACTTTTCAAAATCATTTTGTTTCTATATTTTTTAACTATACACTATATTGCGAAAAGAATTGGGACACCCCTCCAAATGATTGAATTCAGGTGTTCCAATCACTTCCATGGCCAAATGTGTATAAATGTGCATGCAGACTGCTTCTACAAACATTTGTGAAAGAATGTGTCGCTCTGAGGAGCTCAGTGAATTCAAGCGTGGTACCATGATAGGTTGCCACCTGTGCAATAAATCGTTCCTCACTACTAAATATTTTATGGTCAGCTGTTAGTGGTATTATAACAAAGTGGAAGCAATTGGGAACAACAGCAACACGTAAAATCACAGAGTGGGTTCAGCGCATGCTGAGGCGCACAGTGCACATAAGTCAACAACTTTCTGGAGAGTCAATAGCTACAGATCTCCAAACTTAGTGTGGCCTTCAGATTAGCTCGATTAGTGCGTAGAGATCTTCATGGAATGGGTTTCCATGGCTGAGCAGCTGCATCTAAGCCTTACGCCACCAAGTGCAATGCAAAGCATCGGATGCAGTGGTGTAAAGCACGCCACCACTGGACTCTAGAGCAGTGGAGACGTGTTCTCTGGAGTGACGAATCACACCCCTCTGTCTGGCAATCCGATGGACGAGTCTGGGTTTGACGGTTGCCAGGAGAACAGTACTTGCCTGACTGCATTGTGCCAAGTGTAAAGTTTGGTGAAGGGGGGATTATGGTGTGGGGTTGTTTTTCAGGGGTTGGGGTTGGGCTTGGCCCCTTAGTTCCAGTGAAAAGAACTATTAATTCTTCAGCACACCAAGACATTTTGGAGAATTTCATGCTCCCAATTTTGTGGGAACAGTTTGGGGATCGTCCCTTTCTGTTCCAACATGACTGCGCACCAGTATACAAAAGAAAGGTCCATAAAGACATGGGTGAGCGAGTTTGGTGTGAAGGAACTTGACTGGTCTGCACAGAGTCCTGACCTCAAACCGATAGAACACCTTTGGGATGAATTAGAGCGGAGACTGCGAGCCAGGCCTTCTCGTCCAACATCAGTGCCTGACCTCACATATGTGCTTCTAGAAGAATGGTCAAAAATTCCCATAAACACACTCCTAAACCTTGTGGAAAGCCTTCTCAGAAGAGTTGAAGCTGTTATAGCTGCAAAGGGTGGGTCAGCTCCATATTAAACCCTATGGATTAAGAATGGGATGTCATTAAAGTTCATGTGAATGTAAAGGCAAGCGTCCCAAAACTTTTGGCAATATAGTGTATTTCTTAACATATTTTAATGACAAAAACGAATTACTTTATCAAAATGAACAGAAAATACAAACTTAGCTAAAGTGATCGTTTTGAACAACTATTAACTTATATGTTTATTAAAAACATATTATTTTAGTTCAAGTATTTGTATGACTACTTTGTGCCTTTTGCCCCATGCTGGTGAGCCTCAGTGCCGAATTAGTGTACATGATATACTGATTCACAAGGGAACTGCTAGGGAACTGATTGAGACACACCCCATAGACAATAATCGACAAGTTACTGAATTCAACAGAGGATATAAATACACATAGCTAAATGAGTGAATTAACAATGGGCAGGTGGACACAATAGGTTACTATGGTAACAAAAAGACACACACTAGGAAACTAGGGGTGCATCTCAATCAGCTCCCTAGTTCAGTAATCAGGGCACTGATGAGGGAGTCGCTACTTTAAGGGCTGTCTAAATCAATAAATCCTTCCAGTGCACTGAAAACTTTACTCTCTAAAAGTCCCAAAATGCACTGTGAAAACCAGCATTGATGCTCACTATGTTCCCTTCACACAGAGAACATAACAAAGCTAAAATCATAATAAGAAAATTACAACAGAACATAAACCTGACAGTAGTATGTTTTTCAATATTTGGCCATCATTTAAAGTTATTTTAAATTTCAACTTCATCTTTACAAATGTGTAATTACAAATATATTTAAAAAACATGACATATACGTTTCAATATAAATTACATTATAGTAGCTCACCATAAATTCTTGTCAGTACATTTGGCAGTAACCTTATTTAGACAATAGATAGATAAAAAATATCTATAAAAGATAAAACATAGTCAAGTCAAGTCAACTTTATTTATATAGCGCTTTTTACAATGCAGATTGTTTCAAAGCAGCTTCACAGTGTTAAACCGGAAAATAATTAACAGAATTTGATTCGGCTGTACAGCCGCTCTGGAGAAAACGGTGATGTCATCAGCTCATTTCAATTACCATATATATTCAAGTAATGTAGTTGATATAATTTAGTTTAGTAATTAAATTTATTTGGATATTTATTTAAAAATTTAGTGTCCCCAACTGAGCAAGCCAGAGGCGACAGTGGCAAGGAACCAAAACTCCATCAGGTGTCCTAATGGAGAAAAATAAACCTTGGGAGAAACCAGGCTCAGTCGGGGTGCCAGTTCTCCTCTGCCAATTAACAAACAGTGTATGATTATTATTTTGGCAGCCTTATAGGTCAGAAGTAATATTAGATCGGATTATTCGAAAGATCGGAGGCATCACGCCGCAGACGGGTTTATTGAGGATGGCGTGTCAATTAAACAATTATTAAAAAGGAATATTCAAAATATCGGAGTCATCACGCCGGAGATGGATCCATTGAGGATGCCATGTCGATGAGCAATTTCAGAGGGTAGATTAATTGACTAGGTCTCTGCAGACACTTCAGGGATGTGTTGGTAATGTCTGGGCGCTGGTCCACCATCTGATCTGGATACGGCCCCGATCCGGCTGACTGCTGTAAACCTCGGGATAAACAGAGAGACTAACATTAGCGTAGATGCCATTCCTCTTATGATGTAACGAGTACATCAGGTGTTATGGGAAGTGTTCCCGGTTCCGGCTGACCTAGTTAATGCAGCCTAACAATTATATTATATAAAATATAAATTAAAAATATTTTATGTGTATGCCATAGTAAAGAAATGCGTTTTTAGTCTAGATTTAAACTGTGTGTCTGCTTCCTGAACAATGCTAGGAAGGCTGTTCCAGAGTTTAGGTGCTAAATAGGAAAAGGATCGACCGCCTGCAGTTGATTTTAAAATTCTAGGTATTATGAACTAGCCAGAGTTTTGAGGCCGCAATAGACGTGATGGAGTATAATGCGTTAAGAGCTCGCTCAAGTACTGGGGAGCTAAACCATTTAGTAATTTGTAAGTAATTAGCAAGATTTTAAAATGCATGCAATTGTTTAATAGGGAGCCAGTGCAGTGTTGACAGAACCTGGCTAATATGGTCATACTTCCTGGTTCTAGTAAGAACTCGAGCTGCTGCGTTTTGGACCAGCTGCAGTTTATTTATTAAGCGAGCAGGGCAACCACCCAGTAGAGCATTACAATAATCTAGCCTTGAGGTCATGAACGCATGAACTAACTGTTCAGCATTTTGCATTGAAAGCATATGCCGTAATTTAGATATATTTTTAAGATGGTAGAATGCAGTTTTACAGATGCTAGAAACATGGCTTTCAAATGAGAGATTGATATCAAAGAGCACACCCAGGTTCCTAACTGACGACGAGGACTTGACAGAGCAGCCATCAAGTGTTAGACAGTATTCTAGGTTACTATATGTGGAGTTTTTTTGTCCAATAATTAAAAATTCAGTTTTTTCGGAATTAAGTTGCAGGAAATTACTAGTCATCCAATTTTTTATATCAGCTATGCATTCCATTAATCTTGTGAATTGGTAAGTTTCGTCAGGGCGTGAAGAAATATAGAACTGAGTATCGTCAGCATAACAATGAAAACTAACGCCAAAACATAGATGGAGTAGATCGAGTCCATCAACACCCAAGCTTGCAAAGTCCTATAGCTCGACATTTCATTCAGTAACGTTAGGCAGTTTTGATTTACAGTGGTGGGCAAAATTATTAGAACACCTGACAGATATGAAAATATTGACCTTTTGTTTCCTCCAAAACATGATTTAATTTCATAATGTTCATGAAACATGCAGATGGTTGCTCTGACCATCAAATATCAGATGAAGTGAGTCGTACTGCTTTTATCCACTTTTAATTTTAATATTTGGTATGCCCATCTTTTGCAGCAATTACAGCAGCACATCTCTCTGGCAATATATATATATATATATATATATATATATATATATATATATTTCCTCTGAGAACTTCAACACTAATGCTATCCCATGCATTCTGCAACTGAAGCCAAAGGCTTTCCTTTGAATGTACAATAGATCTGTCCAGTTTATTTTCCATCTCGCCCCAAATGTGCTCGATGGGGTTGAGGTCCGGACTTTGAGAGGGCCAATCCATCATTTTCAATGTTCCAGCAGATTCCTTCCGTCGCAAGTAGTTCCGGCAATAGTTAGAGGAATGTTTCGGGTCATTGTCCTCTTGGAAAATAAATACATGTCCAATAAGATGACTCCCAGTTGCCAAGTGTTCTAATAATTTTGGCCACCACTGTATATGCTGCTTAATGTTGATGATCGCATTATTTTACATATGCATCTGCTTACATTTATTGTTTCTGCCTGTGTTCTGATCTTCTTTCAGAAGATGTGTCCTATCGCTTCCTACTGTATAACAGTGAAAATACGGAAGTTATTTCGTTTTATAAATCAATCAATGGCAGGGAATAAGTTAACTAAAGCCAAGCATTTCCTGGTCATTTACCAATAGTTTTCAAGGGAGTTTCACTAATACCCATAGTGCCACTCTTCTGTAACAGCGGGGAACCAAAGCACTCTGCCTTCCAGCTTCGATCTGCATCCCCGTGACCGTGAATTAACCCCCCTTCTCAGGTCTCCTTAATACCACTCTGGAATTCTTCATTTACCCATAACAAACCACAGATTATTATTGCACAGTAGATGGACTCTTGGACTGGAAAATTACGAATTGCAGCCTCCACTGCCTTTCTATTCAGATTGGTCATGTAAACCTGGGAAATAGGCCTAATCAAAAAGGGAGTCTTTCTTTTATGTGCAAAATACTATTGAGCATAGCAATGTTAGATTGTGAGAGGGAAGATGAGGCTGTTGGTGAATTAGCCTTTTGTTTGAGCGTGTCATCGCAGGGTGTATGTTCATGTAATTTCTCTGTCATCTGGACGTACTTTTGAATGTAGAACATGACAGTCTTTTGTCACAATTGTGACAAGAACGTCTCACCGATGTGGTTGGTAATTATGGCACAATACCACACAGAGAGTCATGCTTAAACATACACACACACATAAACAACAAATCACACATTAGGGCTTCCTCGCTTGCTTTAATTGTTTAATTTCCCTCCACCAGGCACAGTTTGTACAATGGCTCCATTTGGTGGAGTCCCATATGATTGCTCCATGGTCAAGCTGAGAAGATTATCTCATGTCTGTTTAATGGGAAACTCAGCCATCTGTTTGTGTGTGTACGTGTAGATGATCTCAGTGCAGCGCTTGCTTCGTTTTACAAGCTAATAGCTTCAGCCCCACACAATGACCTTGAACCTTCATTTCAGAGTCAAAGACCATGAAATGGCTCAGATACTTTTCCCCTCTTATCGACCAGTAATCACCAAGGATTAAAATACATCCTTGCAGTTTTAATACTCATATGACATCCTATGAAAAATAATGAGGTCCTTCGAAAATATTAAGACATAAGAACTAATATATATTAAAACCTATATTCTATATTCATTCATATTAAAATGCATTATAAATGCATTACAATATATTATTTTAAACATTTAAATTTAAATATAAGAATTTGCTGTATATGTAACAGTTTGAGAATTGTTAGTAGTCTTGAGGGACACAATGTATTCACATGTATCTGTATTCACACATTCAGTTCAGATCTAGTATGGGTCCAGTGGGTTGGCAGTGCCCTGGTCAAGACATAGAAGGATATTTTATGAAATATGATGATGAACAAAATCTCTCTCTCTCTCTCTCTCTCTCTCTCTCACACACACACACACACACACACACACACACACACGTGTTTTATGTTTTATAGGGGCTTCAGTTACACTTTATTTTAAGGTCAGTTTTTGTGTGTCCCTTTAAATGCAAATGAGCTGCTGCTCAAGGCTCCCTTTCAAGAAGAGGGTGGAGCTTGTGTTAGCAACTCCGATTACCAGTCAGACAATGATGGAGAGACTCAAAAAGAAGTAAAAAATATGTAGAATGCAAAAGGACGTTTCTGAATGATTAGTTGATGAATTTATGTACCTGGTGTGGAGTTAATTTGGAGTTAATCTTCAAGTCATTGATTAGCATGTTATGTCATGTCACTATTGTAAGATGCACAGAGCCAGAGAATATATGCTGTATGAAGATAGAACAGGTATAGTTTAGTTTAGTTTAGTTATGGTTATAATTTATGTTGTCATCTTGCTTTTATGACTATTGCTTAAATTCTATTGCATTTGTGTTACATACTGCATTGCAACAAATGTGAAAAGACGGATGCGAAAGCTTGAGCAGACTCCTAAATGTGCTCTACTACAACAACTCTTCCTCTTCTTAACATGACCTTTGTTGTGTGTTCCCGGGAGCTTTGTCCTGCGTCCTGCTAGACGTAAGTAGTGTCCTGCATTTCAGTTATGTCTGTATTATTATTATTTTTCATCCCTGAAATTACAATACCACAGTAAGAAATATACTAAAAACTGTGACTGGCATTTAAAAATCTATTTGTGCAGCCGTCATGTTCTAGCTGTGAAAATATCCAACCAATGCAATCGTAGAGAGAGGTTTTCCCGCTGATGACTGAGTGGACAGCGCAAAGGAATAAGTGCGGGCCTCATCAAAGTCGGTAAACACAGCTACACCAGCAAGGATTTCATCTCACATACTGGATAAGAACCTCAAGAGCTGCTCAAAGCTGCCCAAATAGATGATATAAAGCATGTAATCATCCATCCTGATGGCAAATATTTCCAACGAACATGCGCCATTCTCGTGGATGCTTGACCGACATCCACGGAAATGATCGAGCACCTATGGAAAAACATGAGATATTCTCCATTCATCTGAACCAATAAAAAAATGTATTGGAACTTTCAGACACAACTATCTTCTCACGTTAACAGTTCATTTAAGGCAGTTTCTATGGCATAATTATAATGACAAATGTCGAGAGTGCATTATTCTAGCACAAAAGTGCATCAAACGCGCGAGCAGGAATCTCTCCGGTCACAGGAGGATTCTCTTCTCGCACAAAACTGGATGCGCACTCTCTCTCACTCAGATATTACATGTGCGTGCTCAAACTTTGTCCTCCTGCATGTGCACTTGTGAATCTAGAATAGACTTCTCTCCAGGATTTAATGTTTCCAGAAGTGCAACATTATAGTGTGGGCCCCCACTGGCAGAAACATTAATCGGTGCATATGCCAAGTTTGCCAATGAATGTAAATCAATATAGCATAATAGTAGTAAATGTATCTGTCTCACACATGTCCCGCATTGTCCTGCAAAATCACATCTACTGTCCTGCAACAGATCAATAGCCAGGTGGTCATCCTAGCTCAAACAGTAACATTACACAGTAACTAAAGTTAAAAAAGTGAAATCTTAATCAACCACTCCTTTAAGTACTGAGTAATAATAATTAACTACTTACTACTTACTGTAAGGTTAGGAATAGGGGTTTGTTTAGGGTTAGTTGCATGTAATTAGGCTATGCATAATTTATAGTTATTGCTACAGTAACTACATTTAACATGAGTAACAAGGACACTGTAAAATAAAGTGTTACCAAGGCTTCCATGGACATAATGATTTTTATACTGTACAAACTGTATATTATATCCCCCAAAACTACCAATCACAGAAAACATTCATCATTTATACATTTTCAAAAAACATAATTTTATAATTTATAGATTTAAAAGCTGTTTTCTGTTTTACATGGGGATTTGTCCCTATAACGTAGGGTTTACAGAGTTTACTTTTCTTTTCAATTAAGATGGCCTGTTGGCCAGAAGTGATGGTTTAAATTCCCCCCCCAAAAAAAACCTTCTTACACACCTAGTTTTCCTTCCGAAGACATTGATTTTCAACTTTCTGGTACCCATTAACGTGCATTATGTGGACTGAAGAAATCTGAAGAAAGACAAAATACATCTGGTATAGCGCTGTGCTAAGAAAGAGACATTTATGTCTTTAATTTCATAATTAACATTTATGTCTCTCTCTTTAAAGTATAGCTAAGTAAGTACACACACAAAATTGGTGATTACTATCAAGTATTGTCTGCTGATGTGAATGAACATTAGCCTCTAATGTCTCACTTGAAATGGTGAACTTGTGAACTTTATTCCTGGTTTGTGACTTGTTTATAATGTTTATATAAAGGCAAAGTTTAGACATTCGTTATTGTGTTATTACGTCCAAGTACCATAATAGCCTAACTCTTAGGATAACCTTTCACATCAAACATTAGTTCACAACACAAATCCCTAATGGAGGTAAACATCCAATGTTTATAATAATAGCAATAATAATAATAATAATAATAATAATGATATGATGATGGTGATGAAGAAGACAAAGAAGAAGAAGAAAAATAAAAATAAAAAATAAAAATAAAAATATGTGAGGAGGGCATGTTTTCTCATGTGCCTGTATTTGAAACATTTTAGATTAAACCTCCTGGCCTTCTTAAAGCTTATGTTTTCTCAGCTCTCTCTGAGGATAGAGGCGCTACAGGATTTTTATTTTCACATTTCAGACTTTCCTGGCTTTTAGTTCATTTAGCACACAGCCATATGTAAGCTCTGTCTGGGAGAGGTGAGAAAAAAGCCCTTTCTCGGGAAAAAAAAAAAAAAGTTTACACATTAAGCCCTCTGGGAGTGGAAAAAGTTAAGACGTTAAGGCTAGCCACTTTAGCAATTCATTATCCCTTAAATCTCAGAACGGCCCACCTGCTAATTAATTTAATGACATTAATATGTCGTTATAAAGGCGAGAAAGCTGTTGGGCAGGAAAGAAATTAGGAGAAAATGGAAAGAGGAGGAAAAAGCAAAAGAATAAAGGAGTAACCTCTGGGGTGTCATGGCTAAAGGCAACCTTTCCTGCAGCCGTGCAATCCACGGTGCATGTAATTAGACAGGGAGAGGGAGACTTGTATGAGTCTTGCCTTTAACACTTTCCCCGTCAGCGTTTTTTTTTTTTTTTTTGCCAGTTGCCAGCCACCACCAGCATTTTTGATAAATTTCACAAAACTTTCATGGCCCCCAGAATATTTAGTTGTGTCAGAACATTCAAAAGAAAGAACATAGCCTCTGCTTTATTAAATAAATAAAAGCTTCATGCATTCTTTTTTATTAACACTTGAATGTGGGTAGGTTTCATAAAACATTGTAAACAAAAATGAACATGAGAATTTATTAAGACTACAACGTGCATAAGCAATGCTTTTATCGCTTGTTTCTGCTCCTTTTTTCTTGTGTTTTGATCCGGATATTCTTTACTCTTTCAGAATATGCGTAATATACAGTGGCCCAGTAGTGCACAACACAATGAAATTTAAACAACACAATTGTGTAAGGGACTCTGTATCAGGGAAACAGGTCTGTTTAGCTCAAATGATTGAATGAATTAATTCATAGGGAATTTTGAAAGAGTCTATTTTACGGCCGAGCAAATGACTCGTCCAGCGCTCGTCCGGGCCATAACTATCAACTCTGCAGTGGATATTAATATCCACACACTAGTGAAACACTATTTAACAACCAGGTAACTTAGATCAGCAGTTTAAGACATTAAATTCGTAAGCAGATAACACAAGAACACTTATTTTTAAAAATAAACGAAACTTTATTGATTACTCTAACACGTAAAAATAATATCTAACACAAACACATGCACACACACATTCACACGCGTTGCAGAAAGGAAGAAAGTGAGGAAATAATACGTTTTAAGAGAGTGAAATGATGAAATCACAAGTTTCTAGCAATAAATGCATTTATAACACATGACCTGAATGAACCACCGACCATTAATTTAACCCTCCTATTGTTTCTTAGGCGGGGTTATTCAATTTGATATCAATTGCACCAGTTCAGTTTAGAATCTGGAGGTTACTTGCGTTTGTGTCTCGTGTCGTCTTTGAATGGGGAATCCCCCTTCCCTTGGTCCTGGCTGCAGGGGTTCCCCGGTTCTTTGATTCACTGGCGGTCTGGTCGTGTCTTTTGAAGGACGTCTTGGGAAGCCAATCACGTGGCATCATGTTGTCTGTCTTGACTTAAGTTGCTCTAACTCTTTGTTCGTGTTCTGAGATTAATACTCAAATATTGGCCCATCCTCTTGGATGGATTCTGACCAATCAGGGGTCATCTTTGTGGGGTCATCAATCAGGGGACTTTGTTCACCCCCCTCCCCAATAAATGATCTTATCTCTTGTCTCCTAACTTCCCACTCTTAAGCAGAGTACTATTAGACAGGATTTCTTATAATAAGAACACGATATATTCTACACAGATTTCACTGAAACCATCTTTTGAATTATGATCAATTCAATCACACTGATATCAAGAATATTTTCACATTTTCAATCAGTCAATTACACAAATTGTGAGTGATTCTAAGCACAGTGGTCACATATATTGGTTAAATAGATGATATAGAATTATGCAGTAGAAGGATGTTTGATTATAAGTCCAATGATCAATGATTTGATGCAGTTCTTTGAGTTTTTTTTGTTTCACCCACTAGTGCCGGGGTCCTGAGGAATTTTTATAGCAGTCACAGACCAGGACATTAGGGATTAGTTTCTAGATGGGTGAAGGGCAGAAACTGGATGTGGACCAATGAGAAGTCCTGTCCTTCCTGGGCTTGGTACCACAGGTGGACAGTTTGTTTGTGTTAGTCCACCAAGATCCAATCAAAATGTAGCAAACCTTTGTCCACTGTTATGTTGGGTTTTGTGTGGAATTATGTTTGAACGAATCATCTGGAAGATTCATTTGTGTCTGCGCCCACAATTCCTACAACGGAAACCAGCCACAACACAACGTATTCGCCAATACTCACACAAAAACGTGGCCTATATATATATATAAATGATCAGGCATAACATTATGACCACCTTTCTAATATTGTGTTGATCCCGCTTTTGTTGCCAAAACAGCCCTGACCCGTTGAGGCCCTGACTCCACTAGACCCCTGAAGATGTGCTGTGGTATCTGGCACCAAGATGTTAGCAGAAGATCCTTTAAGTCCTGTAAGTTGTGAGGTGGGGCCTCCATGGATCGGATTTGTTTGTTCATCACATCCCACAGATGCTCGATTGGACAACAACAAACCATTCCTGAACCATTTTTGCTTTGTGGCAGGGTGCATTATCCCGCTGAAAGAAGCCATAGCCAGCAGGGAATACCTACCGTTTCCATGAAATGAACAATTTGGCCCTTGTCAAACTTGCTCAAATCCTTATGCTTGCCCATTTTTCCTGCTTCTAACACATCAACTTTGAGGACAAAATGTTCACAGTGTATATACATATAAAAGCCACCTCGGTCAAAAATGAGATAACGACACTGAGTGAATGCTCTCTACACATAGTATACGTTCATCAAATACTTTCACTTCAAACCCGCTAAATCCCAGCCTCAGCCCTTTCAGAAGTACCAGTATTAGGTAGAAACCTATACATAGGTGCCTGGAAATAATTCTAATTTTAAAGAAAAACATCAGACGGACTTAGAGGCTTTTGCATCTGAAGTCTTCATATATATATATATATATATATATACACTCACCTAAAGGATTATTAGGAACACCTGTTAAATTTCTCATTAATGCAATTATCTAATCAACCAATCACATGGCAGTTGCTTCAATGCATTTAGGGGTGTGGTCCTGGTCAAGACAATCTCCTGAACTCCAAACTGAATGTCAGAATGGGAAAGAAAGGTGATTTAAGCAATTTTGAGCGTGGCATGGTTGTTGGTGCCAGACGGGCCGGTCTGAGTATTTCACAATCTGCTCAGTTACTGGGATTTTCACGCACAACCATTTCTAGAGTTTACAAAGAATGGTGTGAAAAGGGAAAAACATCCAGTATGCGGCAGTCCTGTGGGCGAAAATGCCTTGTTGATGCTAGAGGTCAGAGGAGAATGGGCCGACTGATTCAAGCTGATAGAAGAGCAACTTTGACTGAAATAACCAACCGAGGTATGCAGCAAAGCATTTGTGAAGCCACAACACGCACAACCTTGAGGCGGATGGGCTACAACAGCAGAAGACCCCACCGGGTACCACTACAAATAGGAAAAAGAGGCTACAAATTGCACAAGCTCACCAAAATTGGACAGTTGAAGACTGGAAAAATGTTGCCTGGTCTGATGAGTCTGGATTTCTGTTGAGACCTTCAGATGGTAGAATCAGAATTTGGCGTAAACAGAATGAGAACATGGATCCATCATGCCTTGTTACCACTGTGCAGGCTGGTGGTGGTGGTGTAATGGTGTGGGGGATGTTTTGTTGGCACACTTTAGGCCCCTTAATGCCAATTGGGCATCGTTTAAATGCCACGGCCTACCTGAGCATTGTTTCTGACCATGTCCATCTCTTTATGACCACCATGTACCCATCCTCAGATGGCTACTTCCAGCAGGATAATGCACCATGTCACAAAGCTCGAATCATTTCAAATTGGTTTATTGAACATGACAATGAGTTCACTGTACTAAAATGGCCCCCACAGTCACCAGATCTCAACCCAATAGAGCATCTTTGGGATGTGGTGGAACGGGAGCTTCGAGCCCTGGATGTGCATCCAACAAATCTCCATCAACTGCAAGATGCTATCCTATCAATATGGGCCAACATTTCTAAAGAATGCTTTCAGCACCTTGTTGAATCAATGCCACGTAGAATTAAGGCAGTTCTGAAGGCGAAAGGGGGTCAAACACAGTATTAGTATGGTGTTCCTAATAATCCTTTAGGTGAGTGTATATTGGTGTGTATATATATATATATATATATACACTCACCTAAAGGATTATTAGGAACACCATACTAATACTGTGTTTGACCCCCTTTCGCCTTCAGAACTGCCTTAATTCTACGTGGCATTGATTCAACAAGGTGCTGAAAGCATTCTTTAGAAATGTTGGCCCATATTGATAGGATAGCATCTTGCAGTTTTTGCAGATTTGTGGGATGCACATCCAGGGCACGAAGCTCCCGTTCCACCACATCCCAAAGATGCTCTATTGGGTTGAGATCTGGTGACTGTGGGGGCCATTTTAGTACAGTGAACTCATTGTCATGTTCAAGAAACCAATTTGAAATGATTGGAGCTTTGTGACATGGTGCATTATCCTGCTGGAAGTAGCCATCAGAGGATGGGTACATGGTGGTCATAAAGGGATGGACATGGTCAGAAACAATGCTCAGGTAGGCCGTGGCATTTAAACGATGCCCAATTGGCACTAAGGGGCCTAAAGTGTGCCAAGAAAACATCCCCCACACCATTACACCACCACCACCAGCCTGCACAGTGGTAACAAGGCATGATGGATCCATGTTCTCATTCTGTTTACGCCAAATTCTGACTCTACCACCAGAATGTCTCAACAGAAATCGAGACTCATCAGACCAGGCAACATTTTTCCAGTCTTCAACTGTCCAATTTTGGTGAGTTCGTGCAAATTGTAGCCTCTTTTTCCTATTTGTAGTGGAGATGAGTGGTACCCGGTGGGGTCTTCTGCTGTTGTAGCCCATCTGCCTCGAGGTTGTGCGCGTTGTGGCTTCACAAATGCTTTGCTGCATACCTCGGTTGTAACGAGTGGTTATTTCAGTCAAAGTTGCTATTCTATCAGCTTGAATTAGTCGGCCCATTCTCCTCTGACCTCTAGCATCAACAAGGCATTTTCGCCCACAGGACTGCCGCATACTGGATGTTTTTCCCTTTTCACACCATTCTTTGTAAACTCTAGAAATGGTTGTGCGTGAAAACCCCAGTAACTGAGCAGATTGTGAAATACTCAGACCGGCCCGTCTGGCACCAACAACCATGCCACGCTCAAAATTGCTTAAATCACCTTTCTTTCCCATTCTGACATTCAGTTTGGAGTTCAGGAGATTGTCTTGACCAGGACCACACCCCTAAATGCATTGAAGCAACTGCCATGTGATTGGTTGATTAGATAATTGCATTAATGAGAAATTGAACAGGTGTTCCTAATAATCCTTTAGGTGAGTGTATATACACACCAATCAGGCGTGTGCCTGATATGACCACTGACAGGTTAAGTGAATAACACTGATTATCTCTTGATCACGGCACCTGTTAGTGGGTGGGATATATTAGGCAGCAAGTGAACATGTTGTTATCAAAGTTGATGTGTTAGAAGCAGGAAAAATGGGCAAATGATTTGAGTGAGTTTGACAAGGGCCAAATTGTGATGGCTAGACGGCTGGGTCAGAGCATCTCCAAAACTGCAGCTCTTGTGGGGTGTTCCCGGTCTGCAGTGGTCAATATCTATTAAAAGTGGTCCAAGGAAGGAACAGTGGTGAACCAGTGACAGGGTCATGGGCGGCCAAGGCTCATTGATGCATGTGGGGAGCGAAGGCTGGCCCATGTGGTCCGCTCAAACAGATGAGCTACTATAGCTCAAATTGCTCAGGAAGTTATTGAGTTAATATCCTGATCTCTGGGTGTGTATATGATGTATGTATGACAGGTGGAATGAAAGCGAAATAGAGAGAAAAACGTGACTCGAACAGGCTAAATTAAGATTTATTTGAGCATTCTAGGGGGTTGGTTGAAATCCATTTATATATTCAATGCTTGATTCTGCACCTTGGAGTTACCCTTTCAGATTATATTAAAATCCAGACCGTGCCACTTTCACTTCATCTGCACGGGAGTCATATCAGGTTTGCTGGCCTAGATCATGCAGAGATGTCTCAAAAGTCATCATCGGCTTAATTCAATAAGCCTCTGATTCCCTAACTTGGAGATATCACTGATGAATAATCGGTTTGGCTATGAGAAACCATTTGGTCATTCTTCATGTGAGAAAGTAAACTTATTAGAGGCGGACCTGTAAAGTAGCTCAAGCATAACAATAGGCTGAAGCTGCACACGTGTGACAAATGCTTGCATGTGTTTTCATAGATCACACGGGCGTGTGGACATCTAATGCTTTTGCGTTGCCACAGAACTTTGAAAAGTGTACTCGGCAAATCAATCTGCTGAACCCCTGATGCGATGATTTATCTGCTTGGGGACAAAATGGTGTCAAGAAACACTTTATTCTCTCTTGTGGAAGCTTATCGACCTGTTGTTTTTTTACGAGGAGCACTATCACTGAAGGTTTCCTCAACCGTTTTGCAGATTGTCAACTCAAACTAGTTATGTATCTCTCTGTGTAGTGTTTCTGTTTGGTTAGTTCATCCAAATGCTGACCGGTGACCTTCAAAGGATGTAAAGGTTTGACTGCAGAGTGTTGTGTGGTGATGACTAACAGGTTCTCCTATTGTGATCTGTGGTTTAAAGCATACACTTTAACGTATGATTTAAACTTTAATGGATAAATAATAGCCATCTGTAGTTTAAAGCATACACTGCAACATATGCTACAAAGGCATCCTTGTGCAAGGTTTGAGGTGTTCAAAATCCTATAAAAAACAGAGAGCAGGAGGGACACACATATAGTCGAGAAAACCACAATGTTTCACATTCCACGCACAGCCCCTGACCTGAGGACAAGAATGGAGATTACTAGATTAAAGAAGGCTTTAATTTTTTGATCAAAAATACAGTAAAACAGTAATATTTGGAAATATTATTACAATATAAAACAACTTTTTCCTATTTTAATTTATTTTAAATATAATGAATCCATTCTTGAATGTCACATGATCCTTTAGAAATCGTAATAAAATGCTGATTTGGTGCTTAAGAAACACATATTTGAAACTCCTCCAGGCAGCTATTTCAGGCATCCAAGACCAAGTCCTATCTATTTGAATGGGGGAATCCAGAAATCTCAAAAACTGCTTGCCGAACTCACAATTAAATAACATATTTCAAATCAGCAACAAAAATCTGCCATAAACTGTCCCATAAATAGATTTTAAAAATTATGTCCCATCAAATCGCGTTGAAAAAGCTTATTTTTCAGGTTGGACAGGCCAATGTGCATTCGCAGTCCTAAGTGCGAGTCTCAGGTTTCTGTGGAAATCTGAGCTTCTAATGGCAGATGCAGTGACACAATTACTTTACTAATCAGCGATTGGCTCTTTCACTTAGAAGGCGGGACATATTCCACCATATTGCCCGTTGCAGTTTCTCCCATTCATAGGTAAAAGGAGTGAACCGTCTTTATATATCAATAGTCTTTGCACATGGTAACACTTTACTTTAAGGTGATGTAGTCACACATGGCCTATGTATTTTAGTAATAACAATAAATCATATATACTTACAAGTAACAAACCCTAAACAAAAACATAACTCTGTAGTAAGTACTGTGCATGTATTAATATTACTTAATAGATGTATTAATACTCAATACTGACACCAATCAGGCATAACAGTATGACCACCGTCCTAATATTGTGTTGGTCCCCCTTTTGATGCCTTTTCCTGCTTCTAACACATCAAATTTGAGGACAAAATATTATTTTCTCTTGTACAAAATCATACTGACCACAAACTTTTGAACAGTATATGTTCAGCGAGATTTAATATGTTTATATCACATAAAATATTTTATTTGTTTAAGTTTCTGAAAACAAGAACATTAATTTCTTTGATGGACACTTGAGATACAATTACCATGACATTGAAAAGACTCTTGAACCTTAAAATTTAGCAACTGAATTTTCACACTTAGCACTTTTAAATCTTGCTGATTGACCAAAATAGCAATTTTACAAGATGATGGTGAGTTGGAAAAAGCCATGTGAATAATGTACTATCAGCTGATTTTATGGTCATTGTCATTTTGTTTCCCAGGTACAGTGTGTGTATATATATATATATATATATACACACACACACACTCACACTAACCTACAACAAATTAGTCAAGTTTGATACCAGGACCTTATCATATCATTTGCTGTACTAACCTTACGACCACTTGCCTTTTTTCATTATGCATTTGATCTTCAAACAACACATACTACATTCTAAAATGACCATTTAGCCACAATTATATTCAACTGACTATTTTTTTTTTTTTTTATCTAAAGCTACTGTATATAAGTATTCATAGTTCATCATTGCATTCGCTGGGAATCCAAACCTTGACCTTGTTGTTGTTAGCGCCATGCTGTTTGAGCTACAGGAACATAACACTTTTAACCATACACCAAAATCATTGTTTGAGCCATCTTTCAAAGCACGTATTGGTGTGCACTTGTCAGAGTTTAGTAAAAATCTGTTGGATGGTTCCTCTCCAAGGAAAACAACCTTAAGAAGACAAAAAAGAGAAATGTTACGCTTCTCTGGGCTGTCTCTTTCAGGTTATATCAAAGACAAAGCAAAATCCAGATTGTACAACAAGAGACTAGGGGTGAAATGGTGGTAGTGTAACAAAACTATTATGATTTTTTCTTTGGAAACGGAGAAAGGATGCAGTGAAATGATACCACAGGACTCATCATCTGTGAAATAACCGTATTGATGAATGCAATGTTCTGTACATAGCAAATGCAGGGGACCTAACATAGAGCCCTGCTGACTGCTTCATGTTCATGGCTTACAGTGCTCAGATTTAACACTGAAATGTGACATTATCTTTTACAACACACCCACATTTGTACTGAAAGTGTAATCATCATCAAATACACGACAGCAATATTTTCAATTGTTCATGTACTCAGAAGATTTGCCTGGCCAGATCTCTTTCAACAGTACCTTACGGGCAGCGAGTGTAACTAAGTGACAAACCGGCTTCGTTGCGCAGAGGTATTTTGTACCCCTCCCCTCCGTCTCTCCTGTCTTTTTCCCTCTACCATTTCAATCCATTCCTATCCCTGTACAGAATGCTGTCACATTTTCTTTCTTTTATTTTCAAATCCCCACATCACATCAGTTATTCTAAATGCCGGTCAGACGAAAGAATGATTTGCTCTCTCTCTTCATCTCTCTCTTTCTGCAGTCACAGTTGTCAGTGGTAATCTACTTCTACATCCCCCTCCTCATTCTCCCTGATTGAAAAACCGCAGCACATAAGACATGAAAAGCTCAAGACTACATTAAGAGCTCGCTGCAGTGTGTTTACTAGCGCTGAACGCTAAATGTCCCTGAGAGAGTATGCAGGCATGTGCAGTCATGGGTCTCTGCTCTGAAGTGCACATCCCTATTAATTGCCATTCATTTTATATTATCTCAGAGCGCGCCAGTGCCACTGGTAAAACTGTGAACGGTCCTCTGAGATGCATTACTGGAGAAATCCCTTCAAAAGCAATTACATTTTACATCTACGTTTATCTAAGTTAATGCTATTGTGGGTATATTTTTAAACTGCTGAAATAACTAAATTCTTAAACAAGCTAAATTGTTGAAATACTGATAGCTACCACTGCATTGAGATGAATGGCTTGCACTGAGAATACAAATATCAAAAAGGTATTTCATATTTTGTTCCGAAGAGTGTTTCCCCATGTGAGGTGAGTGGTATATCTTAACCTACTTTACCTTCTGCAACAGGCCAGGTTGTACACTATAAGCTCCAGTGGTTCAGTGTGAGGGAGGGGAAGGGCTCCTCTTTGTCAAGATCACAGTCTGGATAGTGTGAATTATACAAACAATGTAGGGTTGCACCGGCTTGGCCAAACAGAAAAAAGAAAGGGTAACACTTTACAATAAGGCTTCATTAGTTAGTATTAGTTAATGTATTAACTAACATGAACTAACCATAAGCAATACATGTGTTACTATATTTGTTAATCTTTGTTAACGTTAGTTAATAAAAATACAGCTGTTCATGGTTTGTTCATGTTAGTTCACAGTGCATTAACTAATGATAACAAGATTTTAATAAAGTATTAGTAAATGTTGAAATTAACAAAGATAAATAAATGCTTTATAAGTGCAGTTCATTATTAGTTAATGTTAACTAATGAACCTTATTGTAAAGTGTTACCAAAGAAAGAAAATAAGGAAAGACACAAGCTTTTAAAAAAAGGTGGGATGTTAGATTTAAAATAATAATAACAATATTTATTATTATTATTAATAATAATTATTATTATAATTTTCCTGTGATGGGAAAGCTGAATTTTGGCAGCCAATAGTCCAATATTCAGTGTCATGTGATCCTTCAGAAATCATTATAATAAACCTTTTTTAAATAAGCCTATATATACAGTATACTGTATATATATATATATATATATATATATATATATATATATATATTTTTTTTTTTTTTTTTTTGATGACTTTAAAAGAACCAAGTGGTACTCACTGCAGAGTCAAATGACGTCCAGCACCACCTCTCTGGATGTCTAATGGGGTGGAGTGAAAGAGTTAGGGGGTGGTCGGATATTCTAGCTCCACCCATTAGGCCCAAATTACATTCGCTCCTCCTCGCTGGGTGTCTAATGAGGAGGAGCTAGACATAAGCTCCTCTCATTTGTTCTGCAGTGAGCAACCTCTCAAAAGAACAGCATTTACAAGATGAAGGGCCTAAGCATTTTTTTTTTTCTTTTTTAGGCACTTTTGGGGCCCTTAACATGCTCAAAACTCTTTTACTTACGTTGGAATCGTCGGCCATCAGGGCCAAGCACGTTGACATGTAGGGGCCCCTTTTCACCTCTAGTAACCAAACTTCATACACTTATAGATCTCATTTGGCCAAACAACTTTCACACTCTAAGTCATACGCCAGCCCAACAGGAAGCTGGTTATTATGAGTTGTTTGAAAAACTCATGCTCTAAAATTTGATATACTCCTCCTAGGCAGATTCATCCAATCGGCACCAAACTCGGTGAGCATGAAGTCAAGACATTGAGGATATTGAATTGTGAGCCTATTTTTGATATTTCGAATGGTTTGGCCATGGTGAGGCAACACTAATTTTGATGAAACTTCAACTATGTGTTCGTTGTAGGAGGCCGATCACATGAATGTGACTATTGTGAGTCAAAGTCATAGTGCCATCAACTGGCAGCAGGAAGTGTCATTTTCAAAATGCTTTGAAATTGCCCTCTTATTTTTACCCAATTAGCTTCAATCTTTGTCAGAATAATGTCAAGACGCCACAGATGTATACCTGTGAAAGGATTATTGATATATTGAATACTGTTGTCATGGCAACGCATTAAACCTTAATATTATTTCTGGGAGCCTTAGAGATTAGCATGTAGGAGGGGCTCAGTAGCACCACCTTTTGACTAAAGTGGGGGGTTAGTCTTACCTAGTTACTAAATAACTTACCAGTTATCAAACTCGGTACATAAAGACAACGTTCTTATTTACAGTCATTAGCTCCGACCAACAGGAATTCAGACCTTTTTGTTTGAATGTATATTTTAATCAAGCTCTTAATTTTTAACTACTGCTCCAAAGGGCTTAATACGATTCACACCAAACTTTCTCAATATGAAGCCATTGTATTGAAGATGCTAAATTGTGAATGGGTATGAGATAGCTTGTATGGTGTTGCCATGGCAAGGGATTAAGTTAATGACTAAAAGGGAAACAGGAAAATTCTTATATCTTCTAAATAATAAATTATACATCTTTATTACAAGCCTTGTTGCTGAGAACAGTGTTTTCAGACATAATTACTTTTATTAGCTATTGCATTTGGATATACGTATATAAACATTATCAAAGAGTTTAGATTTTACAATTTTGTTGTTTAAAATGTTGAATGTTCTGGCTCAACTATCTGGTAAAAAGTCTCCAACTATTTTACAATCTTGATGGTTTAGAGTTTAACCCTTTATTGCATTACAGGATAGGAAATCTCTTAAGACTAGGTTAGGATCTTTTTCTATCAGTTTTAATGACAAAATAAAGGCATAGAACCATTTTATTTGTAGTGCACTGACAACATAGTTTTATATAATTTCACACTCATTTGAAAGAGGCCTATGACATCCTATGACATGAATTTCATCTAAATTTAAATGATCTCATGGATGTGGCTGTTGTGGTTCATGGTCATAGTGGCACAAGCTGGCTGCAGTTTTCCTAAAGACACTGTGGTGGCAGTGGAGCCGGGGCTTGGGCTGCTTGCAGTTAAATTGTGAAATTTTACTGTCCTTGCTGAATATATAAAAAAAAAAAAAAAAAAAAAAAAATATATATATATATATATATATATATATATATATATATATATATATATATATGTTACACATTATAAAAAAATACAGACCCCAAATTTTATAGATATAAAATTAAATTCAATTATTGATATAAATGGATATTAAAGTTACACAATGCTATTAGATGGTCCAAAATGCATTACAGAAAAGGCTTAACAGTTGTGTGGTGTTCATATTTTTGTTATTTAAAATTGTTTTGTTTGTTTTTTAATAAAATGTAATAAAAAAGGAAAATCAATTATAATCAAGATATTAGTGGAAATAATTTAACAAATTTACAAATTAACAAAAGTTTTTTCATAACTATTGCTTTTTATTTATTTGAACTTCATTTGAAATTTAACCCATTCACAAACACACATACACACATACTCACACACACACGTACTAACAGCAGGCCCAGACAGGAGGAGGACAGAGTGAAGGCAGAGTGAAAGGTGAAAGCTCTTTTTCGTTTTGGAACTAGCTGATGCTCAATCTCATCCTTGTCTTCTTCAAAGTCACTGTCAGACTTTGAATTTTCAGAAATGTGATCCTCACATTCTGAAAGCTCTTCCTCTACAGCAGGGGTGACAAATCCGGTCCTGGATAGCCTCAGTCCTGCAGAGTTCAGTTCCAACCCTGATAAAACTCACCTGCCTGTAGCTTTCTAGTAACCATTGAGGCCTTTATTCGCTTGTTCAGGTGTGTTTGATTAGGGTTGAAGCAAAACTATGCAGGACTGTGGATCTCCAGGACCAATGTTCGCCACCCCTGCGCTACATCATCAAAAGCTTCACTCTCTTCCAAAATCAATTGCAAGGCCCTCTGAGCAGCAAATCTTTTGGCCATCTTGATCAGTTGTGATAAGGAACCACACACTGGCAAAGCTATATTTATTGTGTCCCGCCCCCAGTTTGCAACTGGGATAGAGTATGAGAAAATAAAGATTGGTTCCCACAAGACAGAGGGTAAAATGTGCGGGAAAGTGAGAGCAGACTGTGTTGGTGCTTGAATATTGCAACAATGCTGCAACCTTGTGCGGGAACGGCAGGGGCAGAAACACAAAACTCACACTCTCTCTCTCTCACACACACACACACACACACACACACACACACGTCTGGTTCACTATCTTTGTGGGGACTCTCCATAGACGTAATGGTTTTTATACTGTACAAACTGTATATTCTCTCCCCTTACACTAACCCTAACCCTAAACCTACCCATCACACACACATACACTAACCCAAAACTACAGGCATTTTTAAATTTTTTACAAAAAAACTTATTTATGAGCTTGTTTCCTCATGGGGACCTCAATTTATGTCCCCATGGTGACACGAGTCCCCATGAGTCAGTGTGCATTCAGGTTGAAGTCCCCACCGGGATAGAAAAAACATGAACACACACAGGCCCATATTATGTGAAGGTACAGGACAGAGTGAAAGTACACAGGACCTACAATTTCCACACTTTTATTAGTCCAGTGGACCCGAACATCCTGTATGTAATATAAATGTGTAGGGGGGTGTACAGTGTGTGGTCATTGAAAATGTGTTCTGATATGTTCTTCACAGAAAATGAGCCAAGGCCAATGAGTTTGAAAAAATAATTAATCGTATACTTTTTCTTTTGATAGAAAACGGTTCCCACAGACCCGAACACCATATAAGGGTTAAGAGAGGCTAGATTTGCCTGTGTATAGGTTCTGCATATAGGCCAAAAACCAATCAATATCTGAGGAAACCATTTAGGCCAATCAACTTTCAGTATCACATCAGTGCTTCATTAAACCTGCTGAAGAGAAACTTCAGATATCAGGGGGATATTATCTGTGTACAAGAGCATAATTATCAGTAAATATATTAGTAAAAAACCTGCTGCAATTTTTGTATTGTTTTTTGTAAAATACAATTTTGTATTTACATATAAGCCTTTTTTAAAAATTCTCTCACGGGCTGCCACTGGAGTGAAAAAGAATGAAAAACAACAAGCACACATACAGTGACCTTTTTGACAAGTACGCCCATGTAAAGAAGAATCTTTGAATGCAACCCTCCTGCAGTGATCCCAACAGGGGCATAGAGAGGGGTGAACATGTTCTGGTTCGAGAACATGTGAGAACAGGCACTGAATCAGAACGTCCACTGAGCAGCTAAGATGTTCCACAGACTGATTCAAACAGTAATATGCTCCCTAAGGTGCATGTGGGAAGGCTCTTAGGCAAGACAAAACATTGAGTCCTTTGACAAAGCCTGGGGCAACACTTCTATTCTATTTCACCTTTTCCTTGGCTGCAATCATGGCTGCATTTGAACTCTCTAAAAGCATTCAAACTTTCAATATTACATTATCTCTGCACCAAACTAATAATCTTCTTTAAAGTGCTCTCACAAGCATTTGAAAATAAAAAAAGTGTTTATTGCAAGTGTCCACTGCAGGTTTTTTTGTGGGGTTTTTTTTGGTCTGTTCAAATGTTTTCTATATATCACTTATCATCCTTAATTAAAGGGTATGAACTTAATGTGTAGTGATTGCAGATCAGCTCAGCACTGCTGATATCGCTATTTACATGAACAGGTAAATAAGAGCTCATTTAATTGTATGCTACCTTTACAGGTTTTGAATCACGCATTATTTTACAATTCAACCTGGCAATTCATTTGATTTCCAGGCCAGGCAATTTACTGTAATTTATTCCACTCTGATACAAATGCTCTTCAAATGCAATCCATGTTTTCCAGAGGTAACACTTAAATTACAGCTTTGATTTGCTCAATAACACAGCAACAAGGCAGTGTGAGGAGAATCAATACACACTTGCTGGCTGCAAATTGAAGACTATTATCGGTTCTCATGAAGCGCTGGGACGTAATGAAGGTATAAAGTTACAAGAAAAAACATCAGAGTCATATTTGCTAGAAGTTAAAACTGGAAGAATAAGAACTCCAGTGTTTGAGTAAACATTGTTGAATTGCACCATTTGTATGTTTTTAGCACTCTTATTTTGGTAACCAATGCGTGGTGCGTTGGAATGGACCACATGAGCTTTTGATGTTCAAGTACCTTTGATAATTGTTTCAGTTCTTCCAAATTACAAAAAACTAAACAACCACTTTATTCCAAGGTTACGAACTGATAAGAACAATGGATGCTGTAACATACTATGAAACAAATAAATATATATATATATAAAAGATTATAGCAGCTACAGTCTAGATATGATATGTTTAATAATGTTTGTGTGGGTGCTAAAGGTGACATGAGGGTGCGTAAATGATGACAGAATTTTAATTGTTGGGTATACTATCTCTTTATTAGTTTAAGTGTAACCAAAGTCCTTTTCCAGGAAAGTCAGTTGACTCCACAGCCTTATTGGCATGCAGCTATTTTATGTTGTTTTAAATGTTGTTTCCTATGTTCAGATTGTGTTAGTTAAATTGGTTAGTCTAGCCAATGCGCATGTGCAGTCCCAATCTTGTTTGAGTAAGGGCACTGACCGTTTCTAAGGGAGCCAAAGCTACGGAATGACTTTACCAATTTATTGGCTCTTTTGTGTAGAAGGTGGGACTAAATCTGCCGTAGTACAAGTTTCAGTTCTGTCTCAGTAATTCATCAGTTCAGCATTTCTATATAAGGATATGGTTAGATACAATTAGCTTATCTTATCTCTCCCTGCACCTCTAACTGGATATCTTGCTGTCCAGATGCCAACTAGAAGTCTCCCCAAAATTTGTGCGGCAGTGAGCAACCCCCACCTGCACTCCGATTCAATCTGTCACAGAAAGCTACACTCAGAGAGACACTCACACATACACAGACACCTTTCTGGGGATGTGAGTGACAAGCATAGCACTGTCAATCAGCGGCGCACATTTTCCTCCTGATTGCCATCGGGGAGAAGGGGGGGAAAAAAGTTTCTCAAACTTGACATGCAGTGAGTAAAACAAAAGGGAAAAAATGAAGAAAGAAAGGGAGGATTAATCAACTATAGGGACGTGGAGAAGACATAGAGAGAACAGGAAAAGTCCCTGAGAGGTTTGCAAATCAAAAGTGCCGAAAAGACTGGGGAAAAAACCAACATGTACTTTCCAGAAGAATGGCTCCTCTACCCCAGTGGAACAAAGGTGTCATCTGTCGGTATGAATGGGAGAAAAAAAAATAGTTTCTTTAATGTGCTTACCATGTAAATCTACCATTTTAATTGTCACACTTCCAGAAAGCTGTTTCAAACATCAAGCATTGTGAATAATAGGTAATAAAATACTAGGTAATAGTAAATGTTTTTAAATAATATTACTCAGTAGCTAGTAGAAATCTCACCCTAGAAATACAAGAAAAGTTCTTTTTCAAATGTCATACAGGTAAATGATCCCTTTAACTACCTCTTTAAACGCCCTATGCAATTATTGGTAAGTGCAGCTTTATTTCTTGTGTTCTACACATTTTCTATAGAAACAGGACATTTGAAGCAGGTGGACATGTCAAAGGACTAGTCATTCTCATTCTAGAAAGCATTTGATCACACAAAAGTCTGCATTGCAGGATAATTTACTCTCCCTGAGAAATGTTTTTGTTCATACAATGGAAGTCAATGTTTACCAAAATATCTTTGTGTGCTCTACAGAAGAGAGTCATACTGGTTTGGGACACAATGAGGGAGAAGTAAATTATGACAGAATAGTAATTTTCCCCTTATAATGCCTACATCTGCTAACAATTTGCCAATTAAGACTAAACCAGCACATATTGCCTTAAAGTTAATAGACACCAACTACAAGCCACAAAATAATGTTGAACAGTTCTATGACCTCAGTAAGATATCTTTAAGACACAAGTAATATTTTTTGGTAACACTTTACAATAGGGTTTCATTTGTTAACATTAGTTATTAACTAATATGAACTAACCATGAGCAATCCATGTGTTACTGTATTTGTTAATCTTTGCTAACGTTCATTAATAAAAATACAGCTGTTTTTGTTACAACCATTTTTTGTATATGTTAGTTCACAGTTAACTAATGTTAACAAATACAACTTTTGATTTTAATAATGTGTTAGTAAATGTTGAAATTAGCATTAACAAAGATAATTAATGCTGTAGAAGTGCAGTTAATTTTTAAACCTTATTCTAAAGTGTTTCTATTTTTTAAGTATTATTCTATTTCCATAATTACTAGCAATGGCTGTGCATCAAATGCACATTCCCTACCTGTGAAGTAAGATGTGAAAAGGCTGTGCTATGAAAAGAGGCGATTTAAAGTGAGAATAACATATCCTTTCTCAAATAAAGAGATATTAAAACAGACTGTATGCTTTAAGGTGAGACACAATGTGCAGCATAACAAAAAAGAGGGAAACAAAAAGACATTAAAGTTGCAATTGGGAAAAGATGACACTTGTAAAATGGAAGAAAGAACAATGATAGTGAGGGAGAGTGGATGTAACATAAGGGCCCGAGACAGCTAGAACAAGAGACGTGGCGGACGGAATTTCCATGATAAATTGTGCTGTGTGTGAGGGATTTTTTGACACTGCTTCTGTAGGTATGTCACATGCTCATTATTGTGCTCCAGGTGCCCCAGTCCTTCCATGCTATCCATTAACCAGTGTGGAAAAAGAGAGAATGACCATGAGAAAGATAGAGTAAAGAACCGACTTACATACCTGCTAATGAGGAGCTGAATGAGCGCTGAAAACATTTCAAAATGTGACCAAGAAGACACATACTGGAGACATTATCACGTAGGCCCTGTAAAGTGGACATGTGCTTGCTGAAATATCCATTAAATAAATCACATTGCTGCATTGACCTTTTAAGACAACCTGCCTAAATACGCACGCCATCAGTAATCACGGCTGCTTTGTGTGAAAGATTGTCTCCTACAGTTCCATGTGAAGAAACAAAAGGGGAAGAATCAGATCATGTTAGCACATTCAAGAGGCTGAGGACTATAACACCCGGTGAAGAGCCAAATATGTATTTGCATTTACGTTGTTCTAGAACAATTTAAATTCGAGAGGTTTTTCTGCTGTGGAGCAGGCCAAATTAAGTAACAGGGAAGGACCATTAAAGGTTTACTTCAATCTAGACAATTTCTCCAGATAATCCTGTTTCAATCATAATAAACAGCGAGAGTTCTAAATAAATATTTGACGAAAACGAGTTACGCCACCAAATGATGCTTGTGAACAAACAGGCTCAATTAGAGAGCGCAGACAGAATATTTAGGTAATTCATTATCCTCAACATCTGTCAGGGAGGTCTGAAATTCTGATTGAAACTCGCCGCCGCATACCGCTGCTCAGTCCAACCATATGGAGCTGGCAGTTTAATGCTAATGTGATGAGGTGCACATTATTTTACTTTTAAAGTAACCATGAAATCAAAGTTGACAATTCTTATTTTTATGGGATATTGCAGTATTTATAAATGATCCATGCACATGATTTTTTTACGTAATGTTTAATCAAAACAACTTCCCTCCCTCTTGCAGCGACATCCCCTTTCTTCTTCTTCTTCTTCTTCTCTGTCATTCACATGAGATCACAGCAAAAGCAAACCACAACCATCTAATGATCCAATCAATTCCAAATGGACAAAGTCAAGTCCAGCACTACATTTTGTTTTATTCAGGAAGCGGTTACACTCGGATATACGTCACAATAGAAAAGAAAACACTATCACAACTTCCGATTCATGTCGACAAATATAACCCAAACTAAAACCTAAGCTGCTATTGTTGCTATATATGTTTATTATTATTATTATTATTATTATTATTATTATTATTATGTTGCTAAAAAGATGCAAACACTTTAAAGATTAAAGGGTACATAACACACAGTTTCTGCCAGTCTCATGTTAATCTTGAGTACCTATAGAGTAGTATTGCATCCTTCATATCTCCGAAGAGTCTTTACTTTTATCATATTTATAAAAGACAGATACACTGTACCGTTTCTTTCTGAAAACAGCTGAGCTCGTGGAGGTGTGCAGTGGGTGGGGCTAAAAAGTCACGAGCACACACACACAATACATTAATCATGGCATTATCCCTGGATAACTTTCGATTCACTATATGTTCGTGTTGTTTACATTATATGCACTTACGCGCCGATTACCAACAAAACACAGACATGTGATGCAGTTTCACTCACCGCCTGCGGTTTCGACTCATGACCGGGAACAAACAAACACACTTGCAAGTTGCAGAACTCCGTTGCTGCTCCAAAAAAACAAAACTGCATCCACTGTTTCCTTGATGTTGGGTGTTTTGGGAAGCTGAACAAGGTTATCTTTCCCTCACAATCAACTTCTTTAGTGACATTGTTGATTTCGTGGTCTAAAAACAAAATGGCAGCACTGCCGACGGCTTCTGTAACCCGAACAAAGCTCACTGATGGATGCGCTCTTGCTCTCATCCAGGAGAAATGCCCATACAAGGAATTCCACCCTTTATGTCATCATACAGGGCCATACTCAAAAAAAAAAAAAAAAACTTTCCGAAACTTATTTGAATCCTGAAGGAGTTTATTTGGCACAGGAATCAAGCATAGCGTCAGTTCTGGCAAGTCACGTTAGTCAAGCTCGCATCAGCTGACTGTCAGCTGATCACATCTACCTACAGGAATACAGTGTCTATCACAGCGTGCATATATAAGCTCCTTCAGTACTATCAGCAGCTATCACGTTTCTCCAGAGCTCATTTACCCTACTCCATTCCTAGCACCTCCTCTCGTCCAGTCAGGATTTGGTATTCTGATTCCCCTTGAATCACACTAAACTAAATCCCCAAATTATTTTGTACATTAAATATTGACATTAATGATATCTGAAATACCTTATGTTGGTTCTGTTCTGTTTACCCTAAAGCTAGGAACACACCAAGCCGACGTCGACCAACTAGTGGTGACGAAAGCAGACTGCTGAGTCGGCTCACGTTGGCTCACGTCGGCAGCGTCTGGGTCCAAAGTTGCCCTGACACACCAAGCCGACGCTCGACATCCGACGGCCAAGTACCACGTCCGTTCTGCGCCTGCGTAAGAGGAAATACCTTTCCGTACCAGCTGGTGGCAGTAGTCTGTTTTCGTTATTCAAAGCGGGCAACCGGAAGAGCTATAAAGATATAAATCAGCTCAGAATCTCGCTCACCAAAGACAGATTCGTAATGTCATACAAAGCCGGCCTTTCCTGGATCATGCTGATCAATTCGTCTTCACTTGCCTCGGTCCACACAGCCATATCTTTTTAAAATATTCACGTGTACTGACCGACAAGCTGCCGACGAGGACCAACGTCAGCGACGGTGTGGAACACACAGAGAAAACTTAGCTGGCCGAAGCACGAAAACTGCCCGACGGCCGACCGCCGGCTTGGTGTGTTCCGGGCTTAAGGGGGGTTATCACTGCTCTCCCTGCTCTTATCCATGCTAGGCTGGCGCAGGGGGTTCTTGCCCAGAACAGAACCATACCGACAATCCAAACTGTATGCTGATTGTCAATCACCTTTGATGATAGTGGTCCTGACAGAAATACACCGTCATACGTCCAACTCGTTTTTTGAAATTTTGGCCATGTTTATAAGTCAGAATGCATGAAATAGCATTAGACCCCCCCTTTAACAAATTGGTTTTCTGGTTAAGTAAACAATGATAAATAGATAGACAAACAGGCATGTCTAAGTTGTCTCTGTCTTTATTATTTGACAGTTAAATGAGTTCAGCAGGTCATCAAAATGTATTTTCCAAGAACCGGACATGCAGTTGTAGCAATTATGAGGGACATTGCCAGTAAATCAGATCGTGAGAGATGTATGCCCTGAAGTGAACTGTCCACCAGGCTGAAAAACAGGAAGCCAACAATTAAAAGCTTTTTACAGTGAAGGTACATCTCTCTTCCTCTCCCTGCTTTCTGCTGTTGTAATTTTCTAAATTAGAGTAAAAATAGATGACTGAAACGCATGTGCGATCAGACTTTTCTAGAATATCCACAAATTAGTTATATTTATATATAAATAAGTGCAACTGAAATGCTTTCCATGATTTTATGAACCATAATTTGACTGTCTAGTATAAATAGACACTGATTAAATGTAAATCACTTAATATTGCATTTTACACTACAAGAATGTGTATTATCGAAAAAGACAAATGTGAATACATAACTTGCCACAAAAATCTAACTGCGGATGTATTGGTCAGATGTCAAGCTTTCAGTCGATTCTGGC
Organism: Rhinogobio ventralis; assembly: GCA_039654625.1. NCBI lineage: Eukaryota > Metazoa > Chordata > Actinopteri > Cypriniformes > Gobionidae > Rhinogobio > Rhinogobio ventralis. The sequence goes on along the minus strand of CM077193.1, from coordinate 18,805,885 downwards.
ACAGGCTTTGTATTATAAGAACTAATGAGTAGAGCACTGCAGGGACTTTCATACATATTTAAAATACAGTCTATGAGTCCTGTAAAGGTATGGGAAAAAAAGGCTTTCTGTCAGTTCAGGATGGTGGTGACAGTTACATTAAAAACGCTGTACGCAATTTATCATAGTTCCTTATGCTTTGCTGCAGATGACAGATTTCACACACACATAATGATCTGTACCAAAAGATTGTAACTTATCTCTGGGAACTGTATTAAATAACCCCCCCAGCAAACCCCACCCAAATTAAAATATTTTTTTATTTACCAGGTAAATGCATAGACACCTATAAGTAAGTGGTTCATAAAGGTGTTATTTAAAAAAAAAATGCTTTGTTTGTTTGACCCCTGTGACAAAGCACTTCTGGCTCTGTCTGATGACTACCTGTCTGTCTCAAACAGATGATTGGATGCCTTTTTCAAAACTGACATTGTTTCTGCATTTTGAGTTTGGTGCTATAGTGGTGCTGATATTACACACTGCAGCCGAGCCAATTCTACAGGGCTCCTTTAGGTGCTAAGCATCCTCGAACAGATGTAAGAGCACTGACAATTGCTAATGCACAAACACGCACACACGCATGCCATTTTCCTCATGGCCTCACAAGGTCACCAACAAATGTCCTCACCAAATGTGGTCACCACATTTCCTCACCAAAAAATGGCCTCACAAGGTGAAGCATTTTGGATATTGCCATGTTTTTTGGGAAATTGTGTCCCCATAATGTAGAGTTTACCTGGGCCACACACACACAGGATAAATCTCTAGCTGCTGATCTGGACTTAGTGACTAATAGTCAAATCTGAACCTTATTTGTGAGAGGTTGATCGCATTATATTATTTACATTTTTTTTCATTAATTTTGGTAGCATTAGAAGGTCATTTGTTCAGAGAAAATGAGTACTTTTATTTAATGCTTTAAGTATCATGCAATTTGTCAAAAAATATAGTAAAGACTTACAGTACATTGTTACAAAAGATTTCTATTTAAAATAAACAAGCTTCCTTTGAATTTTCTCTTCATAAAAAATGTATCATGGTTTTCACAAAAATATTAAGCAGGACAAAGTAAGAAATGTTGATTACACTTTATTTTAAGGTGGCATTGTTTCAGTGTAATTAAACATTTAAGTACTGAGTAATATTAATTTACTACATTTACTTACTATAGTGTTAGATAAGGGTTTGATTTGGGGTAATATGCATGTAATTATGCATAATTTATTGTTATTACTACATGATGTAACGTGTAACAAGGACACTGTAAAATAAAGTGTCACCAAAATGTTTTGTGAGCAACAAATCAGCATACTAGAATGATTTCTGAAGGATCATGTGACACTGAAGACTGAAGTAAAGGCTGCTAAAAATTCAGATTTGCCATCATAGTAATGCAACATATTATACTTCAAAATAAATTAAAATAAATGTTATTTTAAATTGTAAAGATAACTGTAAAATACAGCAGTGCTCTACTTTCTGGTTGTTAAAAAAGACATTAGTCAGTGACATGACTTTCTATTCAGCAAATCTGACTGAATCCAGCTGATTCAAGCAGTTTATAGCTCCAGGTTGGGGTTTTATGTTTTTCCATGTAGATTAATTACCATCTGGATGTAAATGTGATCCCACTCAATGCTCAATTCCTGATTACAATTTTAAAATTCATGGTCATTATTAAAGAAAATATGAGACTGAAATAATTGCATTAAAGGAAATAGGAAATAAATAATTGTATTTTCAGTTTTTGTTTGGTTACACAGCAGAAACTGCTTGAGAAATCACAATATGAGCCTGCTGTTGTACATGAGTGTGCAATATGAAACTGCCCTAAGGGTGAGAGAGGAAAAAAGATCATGAAAAACTAAATTACACAATTATTGGTTCATCCTAACTCTTTCCCCCTTTCACTTACTCACACTGTATATGTGTATACTGTAACTCTCCCTGACAGTGCGTGTATAATTCTCTTTGATTGTGTGTGTGAGAGTGTGTGGCTCATTGACATGCCTGGCTGTGCTCTGTGTGTGTGTGTGCTGGTCCTAAGGGTTCTGTAGCTGCTGCTAGTGAAGCGGTTAAGGGGTATTAAAGACTGGGCCCCACGGGTTCTCTGCTCTCCTCTACTCCACAGCGCCTTGATGATGCACAACATTAGACGTCTCCTCTGAGACCACAGTATGCTTTCTAATCCCAAGGACATGCTAGCATGTCTGCTGTTTCGCCTAACATTTTCCTCCCCATGTATTTTTTTTTTCTACTTGCCCCATAATACAACTGCACATCCACTTTTCAGTTGTGTGTTGCCTCTTAAGGTGCGGTCATATTTACCTGTTATGGACTGCTCCGAGACGTAAAATCCAAATGCAGCTTTTTTGGATAATCCAGAATCATAATCCATGTAAAAGACAATTGGTCAAAACACCATGCAGATAATCCAGACAATCAACACCAGGGCAGAAAACAGAGACAAACAGAGAAATTCAGGACAACATGAAGAAGATCAAAAGACACAAAAAAAACAGGATACAAGGGCTCAGAATTGCAGTGTAACATTGAACATACAAGACTTTGCAATGAATGAGTGAAAACACTCGGCTTAGACTTTAACCCATAGATAATGAAACACAGGTGGAAGTGATCAAACAAAAAAGAGTCCAGCAGAGAGTCCTGCCCTCTGGTGGAGATTATGGACACTCCAGCTGGTGGATGTAACATAAGCATTGTTTTCGCAGACGAGATCCCGTAATTTCAATGGGAATCAAGGCCGTAACCATGTCTTGAACATTGGGGGGGACCAATTTTTTTTTATCTTTATAAAGCATAAAGAAACAGAACATTGAACAAAATTCTAGGTCTAATTCTAGTTGGGAAATAATCCTTTTGGGACTATTTGCAAACAATATTTGCATTAATTTGCATCACATATTATTAGTCCCGAGATTCTTCATATTAGTGAATGAATACATAGATCTGCTAATTATGTTAGAATTCCCTACTGGTCTGGTGGTAGAATTTTTGTAAACCGTGTCAAAGGTTCCAGGTTCTAATCCACTCTCATATGTATATTTTTTTCTTCTTCATTAAAATCAAAGCTATTCATCAATGATTGTATATTAAGAGCAGGGACACGTTTGTGTGCATTTTGTTTTGTGATTTAACTGGAAAAAATAGTCTCTCTCCGCAACGGCATTAAGCGATAAATTGATGCGCTCATCTGTATGTGAAAACAAAAGAGAACGTAAACCGCGCCTACTTTGATTTGATTGGCCATCTCAGTGATTTTGACATTGACGAGCGCTGTTAGACCACTGAGGCAAACCAGACTGAAATGTAACTTTTAAACCTTTTTGTCATCCTAACAATAACATACAGAGTGCTGCATACTGAAGTGCAACAGAGCAGTGCAAGAATTTCAAATATTGGGGGGGACAATTTGGCCATTTCTAATTATTGGGGGGGACTTGTCCCCCTCAAGGTCTATGGTGGTTACGGCCCTGATGTGAATGCATGAGATCTGGAATTTCGAGTGAGGACGAAAGATCCTGCTGTCACCAAGCAGATTTTGCAACAGATTTATGTTGATCACGCAAATTGCTGCACTTATGAACAGAAAGCTGCTTGGTTTGAAAGAAAGAAAGGAAAACTACATTGCTATACTGCTGACAACGACTTGCAAATTTCGTTGCATTATTTTCCTGTTACCATTGTGAAGCTGTTTTGAAACAATATGTATTGTAAAAAGTGCTATATAAATAAAGGTGACTTGACTTGACAACACATAATGGACCTTATTGTCTGCAAAATTTCACTAAATTTTACTAATGTAATGTACTAACATTTAAATTAATGATTTGATACAATGCACTTATTGTGTACATACATGTTTTTACATTGTACTTATATTTAAAAAAATACCTGCATGTAATTACATCTGTAATTAATTTCTGTAATTACATTTTTAATTACACTGTTGACACTTCCCTTAGACCTAATCCTACCCTTAAACTTACCCATAACACCACACCTGTCCCTAACATTACCCGTATCCCACCTCAATATCAGCAAAAATGTTTTGCAATACAATATGAACATAATAAGTACATTGAACTTATATTTTGATGTATGTACATAGTAGTTAAGGCCACCTAATATAAAGTGGGACCATATTAATTAAAAATATGTACTTACTATAGGGTTAGGAGTAGGGTTTGGTTTATGGTTAGTTGCTTGTAATTATGCATAATTTAATGTTATTCCTGTAGTAAGTAACATGTATAACAAATACACTGTAAAATAAAGTGTTACCAAATTGCTTTGTGGTTCAGTTTCATTTCGATTCTTCCCAGCATGCACTGAAGCCTGAATAATTATGCCTGTATTGTTTGAGCACATGCCAGATTTATTTAAACTGTTGTTGTTGATGTTGTTGTCATGCCTAGTAACTTGTTGTCTTGTGATGTCAGGATGAGTTTGTTCCTCTATTAAAATGATCAGCTAGTTCGTTACCCTTGTCACTTTTTCATGTACCAAGCGTTTGGGTCTGTATTTATTTACTCTCTGCTGTGGCATGTCCTCTATCACTCTCAAAAGCCACAAAATGTGATTTTTTTTAAAAAGGGGGAACTCTTCTGGCAGTGAAGGAGTTAATACTCAGGCAGATATTATTTGTATGTTATCAATTTGTTCCCTGTCACTGATATAGTTTCTGATATTTGATATGTGTGTTTTCATTTGGCAGTTCTCTCAGATGCCATTTAACTACCAGTTTATTGCCTTTTGATGAAATTTATTTGTCCTTCTTTTTCATTTCCGCTATCTTACCACAACATTATTACTTACCAAAATATGCTTCCTTTCGCGCCGCACGCTGAGGTTTGGAGGGAGCGAGAGAGAGACAAGATTGATTGATCCCGAATGAACGCATAGCGAGTTTGTAATGCTTCTTTCTTCTTGCTCATTCTCTGTGTGTTCCACCTTCCACTTTGTTTTTAATGTGTTCCGTTAGAATCTCCATGGGAACAGAAAGGCCTTTTCTCTCTCAGAGAAGATACATTACACACTTCCATCAAGAGGCAAAGAACTCTGATGTGTGCTGGCTTAATTATTCATGGCTAGTTATGATTATCACAGATTAATAATTTGTTAGATAAAACTAAAAAAGAAATAAATAAATTGCAAGCCTCTCTCTACATCCTAAAGCTTGCGCAAAAAAGTCATTAGCTTAGATGTAAGAACATCTGATATGATTAACAGCTTTTCAGGCCCTTATCTATTTCACATATGCTTCCAACTAACCTTTTTGGCTAGAGTAATGTTTCCTAACATGCATTTGCATGGCAGTAGAAGGGTTACGAAAACTCTGAATTATTTCCTTTGCAGGGAAGGCCATTAGGCTTATTGCTAGCTCCGTTGGCTGTCATACACAGAGCTATGGAAATCAGTACACATTTGTAATTGTGTTTCCAGGGTCACACATGCTCCATTAAGTATACTCTAAGTGCTCCCTGTGATGTCCATTTGCCAAAGACCAGAGAGATCCACTGATTATGCAGCCGTGTCAACAGGTGGCATTATGGCATTACCGCAAGACTGGTAATTGCAAGACATTATTACTTGTTAGAAATGTACACAGCCTCTCTAACGCCCTTTGTTCAAAACACAATATACAGTGGTGGTCAGAATTATTGGCACCCCTGGTAAATATGATCAAATATGTCTGTAAAAAAGAAATCTGCATTGTTTATCCTTTTGATCTTTTATTTAAAAAAATCACCAAAATCTAACCTTTCATTAAAGTAAAAGAATTGAAAGTGGTGGGTAAATCACATTATAAAATAAATGCTTTTCTCCAAAACACGTTAGCCACAATTATTGACACCCCTAGAATTTGTTATGAGTAAAATATCTCTGAAGTATATTCCCATTAATATTTACATTTTATAGCACACCAGGGTGACTAGGAACATTCATTTTTTTCACCGCAGGAATTTTCCCCAGGAACTAGGGACTTTAGGGTGGTACTCTGTGTGTTTTGACCGCAGGAACCGGGATCTAAATAAAGTTCCGGGTAAAGATTTCCCCCTCAAAACAGCCCTGCTCGCGAGGTAGTACTTTTTCAAAGTTCAGGAACTTTCGGCGGTGGGACTTGGGCGCTGAATATGCTGATTGGTTGAGTTCATGCAGCATTTTGATTGGTCGACTCGACGCAGCATTTTATTTCAATCACAATTTTTTAAGTCTGTTGCGGACGCGGTGCGCTGCAGTAAGAGTCGATTGCTTTTCAAATCATTAATGGAGTTTAAAAAATATGACCAATGGGCCGACGACGAGGTTCAGGCTTTATTCAATTTATTTGCAAAGGACGAAATCCAGTGGGAACTGTAAAGTCGATACGCGCAGTCCTACGTCACCGGTACTTAGACCACGATGGAAACGCAGACAGCAGCAGGTTTGGGGGAAAAAAGAGTTCCTGGGAAAAAAGTTCCTGGGACAAATTGTTCCGGGTAATTTTGGTGGAAACGGGGCTTATATTTGAACTCTGATTTCAGGTCTCTAGCTGGTTCAGGACCAGCAGGTCCTTGAGTTTCTGAGCCGATATGTCAGGGATCTTGACTTCAGCATTCACAACATCCATGTCTGTGAATGAAACAATACAAATGGGTTTAAGAAAAAGCATTGATAAACAATGTAGACAAAAAAAAGTTAATATATTAAATAAGATTAAATAAATTATATGTTAGGCTTAAGAGAAAGAGAGAATGTCTTTGAATGAGACAAACAAATCAGTTTAATAACAACATTATAAAATATATGAAATAAGATTAAATAATATTTTAATCTAGGGGTTAAGAGAGTATGCATGTCCTTAATTGATTTAAGTTGATTGAACTCAATTGATTTGAGTAAACTTGTATATTTATACTTGCATATGTCTCCCAAAACTTTTTATATTTAAGTTCACTTAACTTAGTGCTCACGTTGACTGTACTTAAACTATTAAGTTCACCAAACTTGGTGTTTATGTAATGCACTTAAACTATTAAGTTGGATTTACTTAACTGTTTTATGTCAACAGGTTCCACGTAACTGGGTTATGTTGAATTTAATTAACATTGTTTATTTCAGTAAACTTAAGGTTTTTTTTTTACATAAGGTTAATTCAATGTCATTTAGTTAAATCAGGTTAACATTCTTAATTTTGTCCAAAACTATTAAGTTGAATTATTCTAAAATGAATATCAAACAAAAACCAAAACAAGTAATCCAGTTTAATTGATTATTTTTATCTAGTGAAATACAATTTTTACAACATTTACAAATGCTATCTAACAGGAAAACCTTTTACAAAATCGTATTGGCTAGCCAGAAGATGGTTTAGTTACATGTCCAAAGTAGTTGTTTTTATTAAAACAACTTTAATTGTTATTAGCAGGTCCTCACCCCAAACACATGCTCTACACTTCACCACAATGGTAACCTCCAAAACACTATAACATAACACAAACTTTTAAATACCAACATAACAAAACATTAAACATTAAAAAGTCTCTCCATTTTCTCATCTTGTTAAAAGTAAGCTTTGTGCAAACATACCAAACTGAAAAAAAAAAAAAAAAAAAAAAAAAAACAAACATACTGAACAGCATATTGAATGTGTTTATTGACTTAAATTAAATGACATTACAGTACACACTGCTGTAATGGAATTGGGACACAACCACACTGTACAGCACTGTAAAGGTAGTAACAGTAATAACAATATCCCGCATCAACTAATGTGCTACAGAAATTGTAGAACTCTGTGCACTTAATTTAAACATCACACTTTTTAGCCTGACACTTATGTTCATATGTAGTGAGCATGTAAATGTAGCAAAAACTAACTAAGTTCTTATTACATTTGACTGTTTAAGCTTTGGGCAATCATACTGAGCTGAAATAAAACATACTGAACAACATATTCTATGTCTCTGACAAAAATTTCAAAATACTATTGAAATACAGTGCACACTATATTGTAATGTTAATGTAACTGGGTTACAACCACAACTACTAACTATATCAGCTGACTCTACACTCTCAGAAAAAATGGTACAAAAGCTGTAACTGGAACGGTACCCTTTAAAATGGTTCAAATGCGTACCATTTAGGTACTAATATGTATACTTTTGGTACCAGTATGTACCTTTGAGGTACTAATGTGGTGTACCTTTTGAAAGGGCACCGCCCCAGTGACAGCTTTTGTACCATTTTTTTCTGAGAGTGTATGAACTTAATTTAAACATACTTTTATCCTTCATTAATGGATAATGGAGTAAAAAAAATAAATAAATGATACTAATATGTACTGAGCCGACAATACTAACAATGCTGACACAAGTCTGCAACAATGAGACAAACATTTTTCGAAACCAAAAAGCTGGTTTGCCTAAGACTGTAGCTTCAGCTTGAGGGCATCTCGTCCATTGACATCATTACATGCTGATTTCTCAAACATACGGTCAACAAAATCATGAAAATATCGTTATTATTTTGAAGGGACAACATCACTAACTGGCCTCAGAAATAGTTGAATGTTCTTTCTCACAGAAACACACGATTACACTATGGTTAAGCAAATTAACTAATATGTTTCAATATTACAAATCAAATAAAGAATCATTTGATATCTCAGTTATACCATCACAAACCCATCAATAAAAATATCGTTAATTAATGGCTACATAGTTAGCGAAGTTTCACATTTGTAATCATGGCAGCGATGTGTTTTACTATAGCAACGTACCATTAAGATTTAAACAACCATTTCACTATTAAAAATCACACCAAAATAACTTTATATCTACATATTTTTACTTAAGATTCACACGATGGAAAAATCCCGTCTTGATTTGAATCAGCAGCAACAGTTGGCGAAAAGGACCACCTTTTGCAAATATCCACCAATCAGTGCAATCACATCAAAGGAAGACCAGAGTGAGCTATTGTAATTATGATTTTGAGTTCATAACACTTGAAATCTTAAGTATGTTATGTAGTTTGTAGTTTAATAAGTTAAACTCACTTATATTTTTGAGTAAAGTAATCATTAGTCAAGATTACCTAGAGGGACCTTTTAAGTTTAAGTAGAGACAACATTAGGGTTTACAGTGTACAAATTAGTTTAAGAAAAGCATTACTGATAAATAAAGTATAGTTTAAAAAAAAATAAATAAATTACCCAGAGTTGAATTGGGATGCATGCAGTTCAGGCAGTTGATAAATTAAAAATGAAGTTTATTTCCAGCTTGGCTGCTGGCCCGGCCCCCTTTCCTGTTTGGCGAGGTCTGTCATAGAAGTGTATTTGGTTTACCATGTGTTGCTGCATATCAAACAATTAAAAGTTAGCCTCCTCTAAAGTTTTATTATCATGTGAAGCACGTATGTAATCAGTCCAATGGAGAGACGGAACATCATAGGTTGGTGACGTCATCGACCCGGAAGGTATAAAGCATACCGGCAAACAAACGCCGCTAGCCTCTGTGAAAGGATGAAGCAAGACGCTCACGGGCATGCAGGGAGTATGGCAGGGTGACGCAGCGTCTCCTTCCCTATTCAGGGAACTAAGGTTACAGTCGTAACCGAGACATTCCCTTTCAAGGGAACTCGCGCTGCGTCACCAATTTGGGAATGAGAATACCCATGCCCCCATAGGAGCCGGATGCCCGCCTGTAACATTGTCTAGGAGTTGAGCACCCGAGCCCCGGGAGTAACATTAATGTCGAGTTCGTAGAACCTGACAAAGGTGAGGGGTGAGGACCATCCTGCCGCGTCACAAATGTCCTGCAGGGAGGCCCCTGCCAAAAATGCCTGAGAGGCAGCCATACTCCTAGTTGAGTGGGCCCAGACAGCCAAAGGGGAAGGCTGTCCGGCCGCCACATAAGCAAGTCAAATAGCCTCGACTACTTGCTCATCTTCTGCTTTGAAGATCACTGCCCACCTGAGAGAGAAGGTCCCTCCTGAACGGAATCTCTAGGGGAGAGCCGCTGAGAAGCGACACAATGTCCGAGAACCAAACTCGAGCTGGTCAGAACGGAGCTACTAGCAGAAGACGGGCCCCGTCCCAGCGCACTCTCTCTAGAACTCCCAGAAGCAGAGCAATCGGGGAAAGGCATACAGGGGCAGCCTCGGCCACTCCTGTACCATGGCGTCCAGTCCCAGAGGAGCTGGAGGCATTAGGGAGAACCACAGTCAACAATGTGTTTTCGTGTGTGGCAAACAGGTCCACCTCGGCCCTGCCAAACTTCTCCCAAAGGGAGAAGCACCGCCTGAAACACTGTTAGCATTGCCAGACAATTTATGTGCCACAAACGATGACAGTCCTGCCATAAGCCCTGGGCCCCCCAACCCGTAAGGGAGGCATCCGTGGTCAGAGATACCCGCTGCCCCCAGTAACGGGCCTAGGGCTAGAAACCAAGGATCCTTCCACATGACCAAGGTGCGGAGACACTGCCGCGTTGCCTTGATCACACGAAAAGGGTTTCCCTTCTGGGAATATCCTTTGGTCTTGAGCCACCACTGTAACGGTCTCATGTACAACAGGCCACAAGGAATCATGTTGGACGCTGCTGCCATCAGACCCAACAGCCTCTGATACTGTTTGACAGTGAGTCACTGGTCCAGCTTCACCCCTTTTACTGCTGAGAGGATCGACCCTATGCAAGGCTCTGATAGGCGGGCCTGCATAGAGACCCAATTCCAACTCACGCCTAGATACGTTATTCTTTGAACTGGAGAAAGAATGCCAGGCGTGCTGACTGTGCCAGGATCAGCCAGTAGTCGATATAATTGAGAATGCGAATCCCCTGCATACGCAAGGGGGCTAATGCCGCGTCTACACACTTGATGAAAATGTGGGGTGAAAGGGCTAGACCGAAGGGAAGCACCCGATATTGGTACGCTTCTCCCCCAAAAGCGAACCTCAGGTACTTCCTGTGCTGGGGAAGGATGGAGACATGAAAATAAGTATCTTTGAGATCTATCGTGACAAACCAGTCCTCTGACCTGATTTGAGACACAATATATTTGAGTGTAAGCATTCTGAATTTGAGCTTTGCTACTGAGCGTTTGAGGATGCGCAGATCTAGAATAGGGCGCAGCCCCCCATCCTTCTTTGGCACGATGAAGTACCGGCTGTAGAACCCTGACTCCCTGTCGGACAGAGGGACCTTTTAAGTATAAGTAGAGACAACATTAGGGTTTACAGTGTACAAATTAGTTTAAGAAAAGCATTACTGATAAATAAAGTATAGAGGGACCTTGAGACGCTGAGCTCTGAGCTCCTGACGCTGAGCTCCTGATTTTCTTGTGGCCAGTCGATGTTTAATCTGGCCACAGCTCTGCTCAAGACCTCCACTAGCTCCTCACTAGCAGGAGATTGAAGTGACGAGTCTTCAATTCCTGCGTCGACACTACAGTCTGATCTCAGACACAAACACAGAGCTGACAAAGACAATGATACACAGAGCGCTTGCTGAAGACAACAGAAGCTAGCGGCGTTTGTTTGCGGGTATGCTTTATACCTTCCGGGTCTATGACGTCACCCGCCTATGACGTTCCGTCTCTCCATTCACTCAAAACTAGCAGTACTTGCGTTTCATTTAGAAAACACCGCCATTTAAATTCCACAATCTTTTACTGATTATAGGTTATAGGTTAATTGAAAATCAAAACTCAATGTTTTCAGAAAGAAATACATTATTGTTTATCCCTCTTGCATTTCTGTTTATAGTATAAATACCTTATTTGATCACTTAGAAATCAAAACTCAGTGTTTTGAGGAACAAAAAAACATTTCACCCATGCCTTTGTTTATTTTTGTAAATATATACTGAATATACATACATCGTCACCTTTATTTCTGTAGCATTTATACAATACAAATAGTTCAACATATTCAAATTCTGCTATAATGCAGCTCTGACATAAGTCAGTTCAGTGTTGTTGATTCAGTTCAGCTCAATAACTGTAAAGTACATCAATTGTACAACAATTGTGCATGCATACATGTACACTGTACACTGAACAAGCAAAAGACACAATAGAGTAATGTTGTACATTTTTTCACATCCGTGTGAAGTTTATTGTGACTAATCATTTGAGGATTATGCTGGAAGTAGCCATCAGAGGATGGGTACATGGTGGTCATAAAGGGATGGACATGGTCAGAAACAATGCTCAGGTAGGCCGTGGCATTTAAACGATGCCCAATTGGCACTAAGGGGCCTAAAGTGTGCCAAGAAAACATCCCCCACACCATTACACCACCACCAGCAGCCTGCACAGTGGTAACAAGGCATGATGGATCCATGTTCTCATTCTGTTTACGCCAAATTCTGACTCTACCATCTGAATGTCTCAACAGAAATCGAGACTCATCAGACCAGGCAACATTTTTTCAGTCTTCAACTGTCCAATTTTGGTGAGCTCGTTCAAATTGTAGCCTCTTTTTCCTATTTGTAGTGGAGATGAGTGGTACCCGGTGGGGTCTTCTGCTGTTGTAGCCCATCCGCCTCAAGGTTGTGCGTGTTGTGGCTTCACAAATGCTTTGCTGCATACCTCGGTTGTACCGAGTGGTTATTTCAGTCAAAGTTGCTCTTCTATCAGCTTGAATCAGTCGGCCCATTCTCCTCTGACCTCTAGCATCAACAAGGCATTTTCGCCCACAGGACTGCCGCATACTGGATGTTTTTCCCTTTTAACACCATTCTTTGTAAACTCTAGAAATGGTTGTACGTGAAAATCCCAGTAACTGAGCAGATTGTGAAATACTCAGACCGGCCCGTCTGGCACCAACAACCATGCCACGCTCAAAATTGCTTAAATCACCTTTCTTTCCCATTCTGACATTCAGTTTGGAGTTCAGGAGATTGTCTTGACCAGGACCACACCCCTAAATGCATTGAAGCAACTGCCATGTGATTGGTTGATTAGACAATTGCATTAATGAGAAATTTAACAGGTGTTCCTAATAATCCTTTAGGTGAGTGTATTTAAAATAGCCTGATAACCAGCATTGTTTCTTAAGGGGTGATCTGTAATGTACACAAGTTGTTTCTACACATGAAAACTCTTTGCATGTGTGTGTGTGTGTGTGTGTGTGTAATAATTATCACTTTAGAAAATATTTTAAAATCAAAAGATTTATCTCAGGTGTTTAACAACCACAGGGAATACTCATGAAAACTAATCTTGGTGTATTTTCTCACTAAAACAACATTTATTCATACCAAACAAGTATTGTTTTACACATGTTGACTATTTGACTATTTTGTAGGTATCATGTAATTTTAGAGGATTTACTAAAAGCCATATTGACTGATTAGTCATATTATCGCATTTTGGCTGTTGGACTTTTGTTTGTCTTTAACAAAATCTCCTCTTCGAGAGCTGTCAACATTATAGGAATAAATTAAAATTAAGAAATTAAGTGATAGTCTTTCTGTTTGATAGTTTTTGACTAAATTGATCTTTTTAGTGTAACGTTCCATCTGTACACGATGTGGAATCACAAAAACAAGCCTATCAATTAAGTTACACATTACCAAGTCAAGGATGTCACGGACACACTATTTTCTTTGTACGCGTCTCTAAACACGACTTCAATAAAAAAGTAAATTTGATAAATTGTTATTTTAAGTGAGGGGTGAGTTGATTCAAGCCATTTTATTTTCCCCCGCTTTCCTCTTTTAGGCATCTGCCTTTAGTTTTGATCCATGAAACAGGCCCAACTACACTACAATGTGTCATCATGTTTGTCTCAATAATTTTTCAATAATCAGCAGAATACCAAAATTGTTTAACAACTCTTAATTTTTACAATTTGAAATATATGTTCAGCTTAAATATTAGCATCAGTTCATTTCAGTTGTTACCAAACGCTAGTGAAGAGATAATCTACAGAATGTCACAGTCACATTAGAGTCTGGATTCTAGTTTATAGCAAACAATGTTTGTTATTACCAGTGATCATGTTCCTGGCATCGGCACACCCCTGTGAGTATACATATAAACCAGGAAGTTTTTGACTATGAAACCAGACCAAGAAAATGAGCAATTAGTTGTAGCTGTATGGGGGTGTTTTGTGTGTTTTTTTCCCCCCCTAGAATCTGCTGTAATGTTAGTGAACTCTAGGTGTTCCCTGTAAATTTGTTTGCTTTAATAAAATGGTGACTTATGGTACAGACCTAACAATGGTTTATTCAAATTGTAGAATATTGTTTGTATATTTTTGAAAAAACCCTTAAAATAATTATTGATGTGTTACATACTGTAACAGCAGTCCATTGGAGGCAAGTTTGCTGAACCCAAGTGCAGTTTATTAAACACTCAAACAGCTTGGACAAGGACAAGGACAAGGACAAGGACAAGGACAAGGACAAGGACAAGGACAAGGACAAGGACAAGGACAAGGACAAGGACAACAGTGGGTTACATACATTCAATACAAGACCAGGACACATGGCAAACATGAGGGTTTAAATACACAATGACTAAAGACTAGACAAGACACACCTGTGAACAATGATTAAACCAATAAACCAATGACATGACACAATACACAAGACAAAGGAGCACATGGCAGGATCACATGACAAGACCAGGAAGTGCATGACAAGACATGACAGTGAACATGGCAAACTTAAACACATGAAACATAACCAAAACACCCTGTGACACATACAATATGTACATTGCGTTTTTAATTTTACTCGTGACAATTTAATATGACGATGTCAATAAAAGTATTTAACTGAACATGTCATCTTGACATTATCTTTGGTTAAAGTCAACTTAAAATCTGCACAATAAGAAATTCCATCCTATCTGCTTTTTTGTTTTTGTTTTTCCAGTTATGATTTGTATATCATAACTGGATTGAGTTAAAATGATAAACTTCTCTGTAGGACATGTAGGACTTTTACAAGCAGCTACTCTGTTGCCTTTTGTCCAATCTGTAGTCACATTTTTCAAACTCTATTACAATTAGGACATCATCCGTCTGTTGTTACCATGCATTAACACAATACATGTTGTTTTCACACAATATGCAGTCAGTTAAAACGATTCTAAAATGCTTCAATTTTCTTTTCATACAAACATTACAAACGCTTAAACACAGTATGTCACAAATGAAGTCCTAAAATTTAAATGTAGTATAAAGCCTCTACTTCTACAACAACAGAAGCAGCTCAAACGTATTGAAAAAATATATAAAAGAAAGACTGAAACTGATAAGCATTTTAAGCTCTGAAATATTTTATCTTGTAAAACACCTATGTTTGAAATCATTTAAGATGATTATTTTATTATTATTATTTACCTCCTAAAGAATCAGGGTTGCAAGCTGTGTAATACTGTTTGTAACTAGCTCAGACTAGTTCAAGTGATTGAACCTTTTATTTTTCAAGAAACTGGTTCTGGACCTTGATGAAATTAAGCTCTCTCCTAAAGTACATTCTTTGAAAAAACAAGCTGCTTTCTTGACATTTTTTTTTTGTACTGTGGATGTTCATTTATCTGCCTTGCTGACTTTTTTTTTTTTTTTTGCGATTGGAGAACTCTACCCTTGACAAAACCTGTGCCCTGTGACATCCAAAATGCTCATTGTGTGCAACCTTTACGTTTACATTTGTAGTAGTTGCATGCACATCTCTTATGTTGTATTAAAACAACAGAGTTGATAATGAGGGATGCCATCATTTGATAACTGTTTTGAAAAAAATATTTTTACATTTACAAATTTCAGATTTTGTATTTCAGGTTTTTGTTAGTTTAAAAGGCTTTCCAAATGTTTTGATACTGAGATTAAGCTATCTATGAACATAGAACAGCTAATTGTACAGTTCTAATATGTATACACCATTGAATGCGGATGTTTGTCATTGCTCAAGCTGTTTAAACCTTTAAATGGATTATAAGCATTATAGGTTTATTTAAGTGCTTGCTATTTCTTCTTAATAAATGAGGCTTAACTGCACACTTTCTGAAGGGACATAGACCAAACAGATAAAAAATTACAGATTTTCAAATAACAAATTAATTAAAAAATAAATCAAACTGCACATTGTCACAGTATTATTTTGTCACATTATAAGAGTAACATTTAATTCAATCTAAAATAATTACCAGCACGGCATAAAACAAGTCAAATGTATTTAAAAGAGCAAATCATTTTACTTAATTATATTAATTAAATCAGATTTGTAAGTAAAAATTACTCAATATAATTTAACAGGTCAAGATATATTTACTTACTCACTTTGGCAATTTTACTCCGCTTAGTTAAGTAGATTTACTTAATTTCCATATGTGTAAAATTTACTTAAATATTTGTGCAAAAACTTATAAATTGAAAATAAAATAAAAATAAAAATTGAGTAAATTCTACTTATTTTTTTTTCTCAATGTATTGACAAAAATATATAAAACAAAGACTGAAACAACTTATAAGCATTTTAAGTAGCAGATCTCTGAAATATTTTATCTTGTAAAACATGTATGTACTGTTAGAAATCATTGTTGAAGTTCTTTCCATTACTTGGACATACAGTAAAAATAGGACTCTATTGCTTCTTTAAATATTTAAGAATATATTTCTTTAAATATATATATATTTAAGGAAATATAAAAATGCCGGACCCCCTCTCGAGGGTGGCCCGAAAACAAACAAACAACTGTTCTGATCTCCTCCACAGGGCAGCTCTGTGGATGTAGGCATCTAGTGCGCGAACAGGGCAAAGCAGATTAAGTCGTTCCTTGTCTGACGTCACAAAGGGCTGAAGACAGAAAGCCTGAAGTACGATAGGTCTCACAGGATTAGTGGGAACTTTAGGAACATAACCCCGCCTAGGATGTAGGAAGGCCTTGGCCATACCGGGAGCAAATTTCAAGCACAAGGCTGCCACAGAGAGGGCTTGTAAATCCCCAATTCTCTTCAGCGAAGAAATAGCAAGAAGAAATATAGTTTTTAGAGTAAGAAACTTCTCGGAAACTTCCTTGAGCGGCTCAAAAGAGAGCCTCGGAAAGGCCTTGCAGGACAATAGCCAGGTCCCAGGCCGGCACCCTGGTGCGTACTGCAGGTCTTAACCTCAAAGTGCCACGGAGGAAACGAGTAACTAGAGGGTGTCGCTCCAATGAAACATCACCCAAAGAGTGTGGTAAGCTGCTAAGGCCGCCAAGTAAACCTTTAGTGTAAGAACCTCTCCTGCAAGAACTCCAGCACCGCGCTCGCAGGGCAGTTAACTGGATCCCACAGGCAATCTCTGCACCATGAGGTGAAGAGTCTACACTTCAGAGCGTACAGTTTCCTCGTGGAGGGAGCTCTAGAGTGCAGAATGGTCTCAACAACATCAGCTGAGAGACCAGAACTTATGTGCTGGGCCTCCTCAGAGGCCAAGCCCACAGTTTCCACAACTCCGGGCGAGGGTGTACGAAGACACCGCCCGCCTGAGAGAGAAGGTCCTCCCTGAGCGGAATCTCCAGGGGAGAGCCGTCGAGGAGAGACACAACGTCCGAGAACCAAACTCAGCCCGGCCAGCACGGGGCTACTAGCAGAAGATGGGCCCCGTCACGACGCACTCTCTCTAACTTCACCCCTCTCACAGCCGAGAGGATGACCCTATGCGAGACTCTGATAAGCGGGCCTGCATAGAGACCGAATCCCACCTCACACCTAGATATGTTATTCTCTGAACTGGAGAAAGAACGCTCTTCTTGGAGTTGAGCCTCAGCCCTAACTTCTTCATCTCGATGTTGAGCCGCGAGATGAGCTGACTGTGCTAAAATCAGCCAGTCGTTGATATAATTGAGAATGCGAATCCCCTGCATACGCAAGGGGACTAGCTCTGCGTCCACACACTTCGTGAACGTGCGGGGTGACAAAGCTAGACCGAAGGGATGCACCCGATATTGATACGCTTCTCCCCTGAAAGCGAACCTCAGGTACTTCTTGTGCTGCGGAAGGATGGAGACATGGAAATATGCATCTTTGAGATCTATCGTGACAAACCAGTCCTCGGACCTGATTTGAGATACGATCTGTCTGAGTGTAAGCATCCTGAACTTGAGTGTTGCTACAGCATGGTTGAGGACACTAAGATCTAAGATAGGGCGCAGCCCTCCATCCTTCTTCGACACGATGAAGTACCGGCTGTAAAAGCCTGACTCCCTGTTGGGCGGGGAAACCCTCTCTATAGCCCCTTTCTGCAGCAGAGTCTGTACTTCTTGAGACATAACCAGAGCCTGCTCGGGACCCATCACGTGTGCTCAGGTACCCTACTCGGGTACCATGTGCTGAGGTGAGCACTGTCTGCCCCCGGAGGGGACCACCCTCACAGCCCTGGGCCCACTGCCATCAGGGCTTCTTCGACCCAGCCTTCCTGCCGACGCTCTGCTTTTGGTGCGCTCTATTGGAGGAGCTCATACTCTGCGCCTGCTGCTCTCTCACAGCAGCAGAGATGGCTCGCGAGCGTCTCTCTGCATCGAACCATAACCATGTCTTTTCAGCCCCTCGATGTTACTGTACACAGATGTATGGGGACTGAACATTTGTGAAGACATGGGCCGCTTCCACAATCTCGACACCTCGTGCAGGCTGAGCAGAACGGGCTGGCAGAAAGCGCTCATCAAGCCTGCTTTTAACTGAGGCGCGCTCCTGCTGATCTTGTGTGGGCCAGTCAATGTTTAATCTAGTCACAGCCCTGCTCAGGACCTCCATGAGCTCCTCACTGGCGGGGGTTTGAAGTGGTGAGTCTTCAACCCCCGCATCGATACTGCAGATATCGACCTCCTCGGAGGAAGACCGCTGCAGCACCGAGGCCGCCCCCCGGGCGGGAAAAACAGCAGAGCAGGCTCCCGAACCTAGAGAAGCGGCCGCAGATCTGACGGGTGAAGGCTGAGATAGGGCGGAGCCCGTCTTAAGCCCGACCATCAGATCCATTTGCGAAACCCACGACAAGAGCTGCCGCTGTGCCTCGGCAACAGCGGGGCCCGAGCCACGGGGAACGCGAACCGGGACGCTCTCCTCGAAGAGCGCCAGGCAGGATCGCAGCACACGCAAAGGCAGTGCCTCACAATGCTCGCAGCCGGCCCCCTCGAGAGCCGACTGCGCGTGCTGCTCACCCAAGCAAACAACACACATTAAGTGTGTATCCCCGCTCCTGATGTAACGTGAGCAGGGAGGAACACACCTAGTAAACTGTTGTTCGCTCGCCATAATCTCTCTTAAATATTGTCAGTATGTGATGCAAACTTGTGAAAAAACAAGAAAGTCTGAACTCAGACACAATACAGAGCTGACAAAAGACAAAGACACAGAGCGCTTGCTGAAGACAACAGAAGCTGGAGACGTGTGTTTGCCGGTGTGCTTTATAGTTTCCAGGTCTATGACGTCACCCGCCTATGATGTTCCGTCTCTCTATTGGACTGATGACATACGTGCTTCACGACGCATTCACGCAGGGGCGTTCCCAAAGCGGTGACGCAGCGCGAGTTCCCTTTAAGGGGAAATAATACTGTGACAATGTGCAGTTTGATTTATTTTTAAATTAATTTGTTATTTGAAAATCTGTAATTTTTTATCTGTTTGGTCTATGTCCCTTCAGAAAGTGTGCAGTTAAGCCTAATTTATTAAGAAGAAATAGCAAGCACTTAAATAAACCTATAATGCTTATAATCCATTTAAAGGTTTAAACAGCTTGAGCAATGACAAACATCCGCATTCAATGGTGTATACATATTAGAACTGTACAATTAGCTGTTCTATGTTCATAGATAGCTTAATCTCAGTATCAAAACATTTGGAAAGCCTTTTAAACTAACAAAAATCTGAAATACAAAATCTGAAATTTGTAAATGTAAAAATATTTTTTTTCAAAACAGTTATCAAATGATGGCATCCCTCATTATCAACTCTGTTGTTTTAATACAACATAAGAGATGTGCATGCAACTACTACAAATGTAAACGTAAAGGTTGCACACAATGAGCATTTTGGATGTCACAGGGCACAGGTTTTCTCAAGGGTAGAGTTCTCCAATCGCAAAAAAAAAAAAAAAATGTCAGCAAGGCAGATAAATGAACATCCACGAAAAATGTCAAGAAAGCAGCTTGTTTTTTCAAAGAATGTACTTTAGGAGAGAGCTTAAGTTCATCAAGGTCCAGAACCAGTTTCTTGAAAAATAAAAGGTTCAATCACTTGAACTAGTCTGAGCTAGTTACAAACAGTATTACACAGCTTGCAACCCTGATTCTTTAGGAGGTAAATAATAATAATTAAATAATCATCTTAAATGATTTCAAACATAGGTGTTTTACAAGATAAAATATTTCAGAGCTTAAAATGCTTATCAGTTTCAGTCTTTCTTTTATATTTTTTTTTCAATACGTTTGAGCTGCTTCTGTTGTTGTAGAAGTAGAGGCTTTATACTACATTTAAATTTTAGGACTTCATTTGTGACATACTGTGTTTAAGCGTTTGTAATGTTTGTATGAAAAGAAAATTGAAGCATTTTAGAATCGTTTTAACTGACTGCATATTGTGTGAAAACAACATGTATTGTGTTAATGCATGGTAACAACAGACGGATGATGTCCTAATTGTAATAGAGTTTGAAAAATGTGACTACAGATTGGACAAAAGGCAACAGAGTAGCTGCTTGTAAAAGTCCTACATGTCCTACAGAGAAGTTTATCATTTTAACTCAATCCAGTTATGATATACAAATCATAACTGGAAAAACAAAAACAAAAAAGCAGATAGGATGGAATTTCTTATTGTGCAGATTTTAAGTTAACTTTAACCAAAGATAATGTCAAGATGACATGTTCAGTTAAATACTTTTATTGACATCGTCATATTAAATTGTCACAAGTAAAATTAAAAACGCAATGTACATATTGTATGTGTCACAGGGTGTTTTGGTTATGTTTCATGTGTTTAAGTTTGCCATGTTCACTGTCATGTCTTGTCATGCACTTCCTGGTCTTGTCATGTGATCCTGCCATGTGCTCCTTTGTCTTGTGTATTGTGTCATGTCATTGGTTTATTGGTTTAATCATTGTTCACAGGTGTGTCTTGTCTAGTCTTTAGTCATTGTGTATTTAAACCCTCATGTTGGCCATGTGTCCTGGTCTTGTATTGAATGTATGTAACCCACTGTTGTCCTTGTCCTTGTCCTTGTCCTTGTCCTTGTCCTTGTCCTTGTCCTTGTCCTTGTCCTTGTCCTTGTCCTTGTCCTTGTCCTTGTCCTTGTCCTTGTCCTTGTCCTTGTCCTTGTCCTTGTCCAAGCTCCAAGCTGTTTGAGTGTTTAATAAACTGCACTTGGGTTCAGCAAACTTGCCTCCAATGGACTGCTGTTACAGTATGTAACACATCAATAATTATTTTAAGGGTTTTTTCAAAAATATACAAACAATATTCTACAATTTGAATAAACCATTGTTAGGTCTGTACCATAAGTCACCATTTTATTAAAGCAAACAAATTTACAGGGAACACCTAGAGTTCACTAACATTACAGCAGATTCTAGGGGGGAAAAAAACACACACAAAAAAACACCCCCATACAGCTACAACTAATTGCTCATTTTCTTGGTCTGGTTTCATAGTCAAAAACTTCCTGGTTTATATGTATACTCACAGGGGTGTGCCGATGCCAGGAACATGATCACTGGTAATAACAAACATTGTTTGCTATAAACTAGAATCCAGACTCTAATGTGACTGTGACATTCTGTAGATTATCTCTTCACTAGCGTTTGGTAACAACTGAAATGAACTGATGCTAATATTTAAGCTGAACATATATTTCAAATTGTAAAAATTAAGAGTTGTTAAACAATTTTGGTATTCTGCTGATTATTGAAAAATTATTGAGACAAACATGATGACACATTGTAGTGTAGTTGGGCCTGTTTCATGGATCAAAACTAAAGGCAGATGAGGAAAAAGAGGAAAGCGGGGTAAAATAAAATGGCTTGAATCAACTCACCCCTCACTTAAAATAACAATTTATCAAATTTACTTTTTTATTGAAGTCGTGTTTAGAGACGCGTACAAAGAAAATAGTGTGTGCGTGACATCCTTGACTTGGTAATGTGTAACTTAATTGATAGGCTTGTTTTTGTGATTCCACATCGTGTACAGATGGAACGTTACACTAAAAAGATCAATTTAGTCAAAAACTATCAAACAGAAAGACTATCACTTAATTTCTTAATTTTAATTTATTCTTATAATGTTGACAGCTCTCGAAGAGGAGATTTTGTTAAAAACAAACAAAAGTCCAACAGCCAAAATGCGATAATATGACTAATCAGTCAATATGGCTTTTAGTAAATCCTCTAAAATTACAAGATACCTACAAAATAGTCAAATAGTCAACATGTGTAAAACAATACTTGTTTGGTATGAATAAATGTTGTTTTAGTGAGAAAATACACCAAGATTAGTTTTCATGAGTATTCCCTGTGGTTGTTAAATACCTGAGATAAAAAATTTTTTTTAAATTTTATTTGTTTAAAGATAATAGTCTTGCAAAAGCAAACGCTTCATTCAAAACTCTTCTAAAAATTGTGTGTTTGTATAGTAACTACACATAATCCTCAAATGATTAGTCACAATAAACTTCACACGGATGTGAAAAAATGTACAACATTACTCTATTGTGTCTTTTGCTTGTTCAGTGTACAGTGTACATGTATGCATGCACAATTGTTGTACAATTGATGTACTTTACAGTTATTGAGCTGAACTGAATCAACAACACTGAACTGACTTATGTTAGAGCTGCATTACAGCAGAATTTGAATATGTTGAACTATTTGTATTGTATAAATGCTACAGAAATAAAGGTGACGACGTATGTATATTCAGTATATATTTACAAAAATAAACAGAAAGGCATGGGTGACATTTTTTTTTATTCCTCAAAACACTGAGTTTTGATTTCTAAGTGATCAAATAAGTATATATTTATACTATAAACATAAATGCAAGGGGGTAAAAAATAATGTAGTTCTTTCTGAAAACATTGAGTTTTGATTTTCAATTAACCTATAATCAGTAAAAGACTGTGGAATTTAAATGGCTGTGTTTTCTAAATGAAACTAGCTAGTTTTGAGTGAATTGTCTAATGTAGAAAACGTCTCGGCTACAACTGCGTCACCACTATGGGAATGCCTCTGCGTGATTGCGTTGTGAATCACATGTGTATCCAGTCCAAAGGAGAGACAGAACGTCATAGGCGGGTGACCCGGAAGGTATAAAGCATTCCGGCAAACAAACGCCGGTAGCTTCTGTGAAAGGCTGAAGCAAGACGCTTGCAGGCATACGGGGAGTATGGCAAGGGTGACGCAGCGTCTTGTTCCCTATTCAGGGAACTAAGGTTACAGTCGTAACCGAGACGTTCCCTTTCAAGGGAACTTGCGCTGCATCACTGCTATTGGAACGAGAATACCCATGCCCCCATAGGAGCCTGATGCCCGTCTGTAACATTGTCTAAGAGGTGAGTACCCGAGCCCCCAGAGTAACATTAACATTGAGTTCGTAGAACCTGACAAAGGTGAGCGGTGAGGACCATCCTGCCGCGTCACAAATGTCCTGCAGGGAGGCCCCTGCTTAAAATGCCTGAGAGGCAGCCATACATAGATTTCTCCTGGTCTGCCGTCAGAAAAGGCAGAGGACAAAAGGCCTGAAGTACTATAGGTCTCACAGGATTAATAGGAACCTTAGGAACGTAAAGAAGAGTGCAGAAAAGCTTTAGCCATACCGGGAGCAAATTCCAAGCACGAGGGTGCCACAGAGAGGGCTTGTAGATCCCCTATTCTTATATATAGATATAGCAAGAAGAAAGATAGTTTTAAGAGTGAGAAACTTCTCAGGAACTTCTTCAAGTGGCTTGAAGGGAGCCTCTGAAAGGCCTTGTAGGACAATGGCTAAGTCCCAGGCTGGCACCCTGGTGCGTACTTTAGGCCTCAGCCTAACAACTGGCACTCGGGCGGGGTTGGTGGATTGACTCTGTGAGGGTACAGAGAACAGACAGGCACCGTGTAATGAGGTGAACACCGCCTGCCCCCGGAGGGGGAAACCCTCACTGCCCTGGGCCCACTGGTGTCAGGGCTTCTTGGACGCAGCCTTCCTCAAAATAATGAGAGTCCGCAGATCTGTCTTACTCTTGGAGGGCTGCGCCTGAGAGCGCTGCCCACAGCCCCACCCTTTCTGAGAGCTGACAAGGTGTCACATGTCTGTCTTGTCTTGTTGTGATGTTGTGTTTTTGTCATTTCTAGCCATGTGCTTGTGTTTGTCATGTTTGGTCTGATGTCATGTCTCCGGTCTATTGTCTATCCCACCTTTCTTGTAATCTGATTATTGGTTAATTTGCCCCACCTGTTCTCCCTCATCACCTGCCTTGTTTGTTCCCTTTATAGTCTCATTGTGTTTGCTATCCTGTGCTGGATCGTTGTTTTCTGTTACGCTGTTTTCTGTTACCGTTCATGCTTCTTGTTCTCTGCTCCATGTGTTTAGTGTAAGTTTGGTTTTCCCCCTCGGGGGTAGTTTTGTTTGTTTTAGTTTATATTTTATTATAAATAAATCCACCATTTCTTCCTGCGTTTGAGTCCTCGCCTTATCTCTGCACCTGCAACCGTGACAGAACGATCCAGTCATGATAAGGACGAAGGGCAGGATAGACAATAGACCGGAGACATGACATCAGACCAAACATGACAATCACAAGCACATGGCTAGAAATGACAAAAACACAACATGTGCTACACAAGACAAGACAGACATGTGACACAAGGACAATGATACACAGAGCGCTTGCTGAAGGCAACAGAAGCTAGCGGCGTTTGTTTGCCGGTATGCTTTATACCTTCCGGGTCGATGACGTCACCCGCCTATGACGTTCCATCTCTCCATTGGACTGATTACACACGTGCTTCATGACGCAATCACGCAGAGGCATTCCCATAGAAAATAAATAAATAAATCAAACAACCCCTACAGCACCACATGTTGTTTGGGAGAGATTCAAGAAAAATCCTTCTTGGTCATCCAGAAACAAACTCCAGCATATTCAGCTGTCAGAAACGACTAGAAATTCAAAAGGGACCTGGTTCTGTGGTCAGATGAAACTATAAAAAGAGCTTTTTGGCAGCAAATCCACCAGATGGGTTTGGTGCAAACGGGGATAAAAAGCACCCCATACCCACGGTTAAAAATACAGCTGGATCTTAAATGTTGTGGGCCTATTTTTTTGCTGGAGGTCCTGGACATCCTGTTCAGATACATGGTATAATGGATTGTAGCAAATACCAACAGATAAAAAAAATCAAAACCTGATGGCCTCTGCTAGAAATCTTATAATGGGCTGTGGTTGGATCTTCCATCAGGACAATGATCCAAAACAAATATCAAAATCAACACACAAATGTGTCACTGAGCACAAAATGAAGCTTCTGCCATGACCATCCCTGTCCCCTGACCTGAACCCTATAGAAAATGAGTGGGGTGAACTGAAGAGAAGAAGCACCAACATGGATCTGGGAATCTGAAGGATCTGGAGAGATACTGTATGAAGGAATGGTCTCTGTACTCTTGTCAGGTGTTCCCCAAACTCATCAAGAATTATAGAAGAAGACTCAGAGCTGTTATCTTGGCAAAAGGAGGTTGCAAAAAGTATTTAATAAAAGGGTGCCAATAATTGTGGCCAACGTGTTTTGGAGAAAAGCATTTATTTCATAATGTGATTTACCCCCTTTCATAATGTGATTTACCTAACACTTCAATTTTTTTACTTTAATCAAAGGTTAGATTTTTGAGATTTTTTTTTAAATAAAAGATCAAAAGGATAAACAATGCAGATTTATTTTTTACAGCCATATTTGATCATATTTACCAGTGGTGCCAATAATTCTGACCACCACTGTATATATCTCAAAACTACCACGAACAAAGCAATGTACTAATTATGCTGCTCGGATACAGCACAGAGGTTTGTCACTGGGGAGAATAAGAGGAATACGAGTAAGAACTAAACTGACAGGAAACTTTGCCTAGGAGATTTGAGTAGCATTATGAATTAACAGGAGGGAGAGAATAGGCGCTAAATAAGGTGTCGAAATAATCCTTCTCTGAAACTGTTGGTTTTGGAGGAGCAAGATATGGGTGGCAGTGAAATCCACAGGGATGGAAAAATGTGTTTGTAGCTAAAATGTGTGCTGGAGTGAATAAAAAGCAGGGAAGAACAGAAGCAGGAACGAGTAATGCAGCGAGTCTTATGGGTGATGACCGGACAAGTCAGTCAGTCTGCCCCTCTCACTGGAGAATTGCATACAAGAATGACATGACATCATTCTGTTGGTTGGATTGACAGGGAATGTGTGTGTGTGTGTGTGTGTGTGTGTGTTTGTGTGTGTTTACTTCTGGTAAAAAAAGAGCTGTCCCTAGAAGTAAGCTAAAACCTTGCTTTGGTGATTTATGGGGACCTCAGTTAAATAAGTATATATAAAATTAAAATAAATGTTTTTTTGTTTGTTACCCAAAACTTTTTTGTTGAGGTGTGTATTTTAAGGTCTTGGTTTTCAATCATGTTTGGTTAGTCAATGTATGTATTTGTTTATGCTGTTCACCGTGGTGGATCGTGTTTGTGTTCTGGGTCAGATGTTCTTGTATTTTCATGTGGAGTCTTGTAATTGAAAGCGTTGCGTGCAAGTGGATTCTCTCTCAGCCTCTTCAGTCAGCAATTCGTTACAGAATGTATTGCTATGTATTTTGCATTTTGCAGGAATGTTACCACAGGTACGTTTTTCCAATGAGCCTGTGTGGATAAATGCATATTAGTGCACCTGCATTGTAAAGTGTTTTGGGTAAATATATATGTGACGAAGTGGTACAGGTTTAGACAAGGAATTTCGACTACGCCACCCTGGGAATTTCACCCAGGGAAATATGAATGACACCTAAAAAGATTGTTATTAGGTCACACAGGTTCGACTCTCTTAAGAAGGTAGGCAGAAACATGGGTATCATATAAAAATACAAAGTTTTATTAATACAAAATTTAAACTAAAGAATGAAAAGTCACATAAAAATTGCATCCGTTGTACAAGGCAGCGTCTAACGGCTTGTTAGAGGTGCATAACTGACAATGGTTTTAAACACAACAAAACACACACACAACATAATATTTGCACAACTCACAAAACACAAAAACAAAACTAAACAAACTTACAGAACTGAGGTTCACCACAGGAGGAGTGATCACCAAGCTAGTTATCCAAAAGCACACTTTCACACACACACCACCGTGCACTCAGATCACACAACCAAAACACTTCAAAAGTGTTACACGGCAAACGTTGGAGGTGCACCACCACCACAAGAGATCCTTCACCCGTGGGACCCCAGCTCCTGAAAAGAAATTAAAGATAAATAAAACAAACAAATTCAACACATAGTTAAAGTAAACCACAGTTTGATGATATCACAGAACAGTCACGGAGCAGACAATGATAACCAAAATCACAAATCAAATTGCAATAAGATATACAAATATTCAGACGATAAAAAGAAAAAGACAAAACTAAATTCAAACAGGGGAGACAGTACTCGGTAAGTGTCAACCCCACAATGAAATACAAACTATAAAATCAATGAAACCAGACAGCAACAATCCCCTCTATTAGTTGAAAGATTATGGCGTTCTCGCAGTATAGCAGCAGAGAAGCGACAGCGCTGTAACTACAGCGACAGCAGAGAAAATGATCGCCACAAACGAGAGGGAGAATCCTAAGACAAATGCAAATAAAGAAAACAAAACAGTTAGTAAAATGTATACATCTGCTAGAATTTGCCAACTCATAACTACATGCAAGATGACACTTACCGGAGAAGGACAATGTGCTCTATTATCCTTCACAGAACGGGTACACAGCATTCATATAAACCGCTGTTTAACTGGGATACAGGGATACTGCACATAACGCAAAAACATCAGCCAATCCCTAAGCCCTGAGTGAAGTTAAACGATTTGCCTTCCACAGGACAATTAAATGCACATACCTGAGAGGTGAGCAGTCTTAGAATCCACTAATAACGCAAGCCGAAGGAAACACAAGGAGATGAAACGACAAGCTAGAATGCAACAATGAATCATTAATGCCACACGCACCGCAACTAGAAGCAACAAAACTACTACATGCTAACGCACATACCTGCAGCTACGATCAACAACAAAAAAAAGGGGAAGAGCCAGACGTGACGGACATGACGCATGCCAGGCTATAGCCAACCAGCTCTTAAATAGGAGGCACTCCTCACTGATAGGTGCTCACAGCTGTCAATCACCACCTATCTCATTCGGTTACAATCCACCCCCAGCTTCTGCACCGACGCCCCGACGGTGAACTAAGCAGAACCTACACTCTGAATACTCAGTTCCAAGGCAGGAACCAAGCAACAGCTGTACTACCCACTATACTAGATACTGTACCTGTCCCTGATGATCGTGGGAGGTGATGTACATTAGAATGTTGCCCAGCAGTACTCCTTCCAGTCCTCCTCACCAAAACAGCGTTTGGAGGGAGACTAATTACAGGCTGCAAGTTCACTTCTACCTCAAGAATCTCTTCTGCCCTCTGTTCTTCACCAGATGGTACCTCCTCAGACCTCTGAGAGACAGAAGGGGCAATAACCCAAGGTATCTGCCTACTACTACCTTGCAGTGTTTCCGGCACCAAGACGAACAAGTCTCCCTCATCTAACTATTCCTCTTGGCGAAGTTGCACAGATTCAACTACCGGAGTGTCCTGCAAGCCGGGGGAAGGGTTCCTGCTGATCTTAATTTTCAGCAAGGATCGGTGCACATGCTTTACTTTACCTAAATCTGTGGTGGGGGCAATGGTATACACCACACCCCCTTCATTAGGTGCCTTCAAGATCTGGTACACCACTGAACTCCACAGGTCGTGGATTTTGTGTCTACCTCTCACGCTATGGTCGTGGAGGTATACCAACTGACCCTCCTTCAGTGGTGCTTCGCGTACCTGCAGATCATGCCTGGCCTTTCGACGATCTGCCGCAGCCCCCAACCGCTCACGAGCACCCTCAAAAGCAACCTGCAACCGATTCTGATGCTCCAGGACCCACCTAAGCACACTACCTGCCAGAGGCTTTTCAACCCTACCAAGCAGGAAGTCAACTGGGAGTCTAGGCTCCTGCCCAAACATCAAGAAATAAGGGGATTCCCCTGTAGCTTGATGAGGAGTGGTATTATAGGCGAATAGTACCTGGGGAAGACAGAGTGGCCAATCCCCTTTTTTTGTAACCGGCAATGTGCGCAAAAGATTGTGCAAAGTTCTGTTGAAACGTTCGCACTGGCCGTTTCCAGCCGGATGATATGGGGTAGTGCGCGACTTTTCAACTCCATATAAGCAACAAAGCTGCTGAATAAGAGCCGACTCAAAATTACGACCTTGGTCCGAATGGATCCGACCAGGCACCCCAAATTTACAAAACCATTCGACCACAAGGACCTGGGCCACAGTCTCTGCTCGTTGGTCTCTAGTGGGTACAGCCAAGGTATACTTGGTGAATATATCGAAAGCCAAAATCTCATTTGGCCGTGCAGCCAACAAATGTCCAATGAAGCTAGCTGGGGCGGGCTGAACACCCTTAGCACACTGGCACCGGTCACACTCCTGACACCAGCGGGCAATCTCCGAGGACATCCCCGGCCAGTAACATCGCTGTCGTACGAGCTGGGTGGTGCGCTCCACCCTCTGGTGCCCGTGATGTTGGTGAAGTTGGGTCAGCACTTCAGACTTCAAGGCTGCCGGCAATAGCACTTGGAGAACCTCCTCTCCACCATCTGGGCGAAACACCCGCCGATAAAGTACTTCCTCGTTCTCCACCAGGCGACCCCACTGCCGAACCAGAATCACAGCAGACCTGGAGAGTTTCTTACGCTCCTCAAAACTGGGAGGTAATTTCCGTCTCCAAAACACCAACAACTCCCCAATAACTGAATCGCCCTTCTGCTGAGTACACATATCACGGGTAGAACAAGGAAATGACACAATTTGATTCATAGTCACCAAACCACCTTGGGTGGCTTGACGCAACACCACTGGGACCGCTGCACCCAGGCACAAATCCTGACCTTCCACCACCAGAAGATTTTGCCGAGACAAGGCATCAGCATTGCGGTTGCTCTTACCCGATCTATATTTGAGCTCAAAATCAAAGGCTGCCAACTGGGCAGCCCAACGCTGTTCCATGGCACCCAACTTGGCTAAGAGGGTCAGGTAGCTAAGAGGGTTATTGTCTGTATAAACTATACACTTATGCCCCAGTAGGTACTCCCGGGACTTTTTAGTCATGGCCCACTTGAGCGCGAGAAACTCCAGTTTCATCGAACTGTAGTTAGATGTATTGCGCTCAGCGGGCCTAAGACCCCGGCTACCATAAGCGATGGGACGCACCTTACCTTGCTGCTCCTGTGAGAGAACCGCCCCTAGCCCCCCATGGCTGGCGTCCACCTCCAGGATAAAAGGAAGTGAAAAATCAGCATAGGCGAGCACTGGGGCTGTGGTAAGTTTCCCTTTTAACGCCTCAAAGCTATGCTGACACTCTGCAGACCAGGCTTCAGCGATACCCTTTGGCTGCCTCGAACGCTTCGGAGTTCCCAGCTCAGCCACCAACCTATGTAGGGGGGCAGCTAGCCTAGCGAACCCCTCCACAAAACGTCGGTAGTAGCTAGCAAAGCCCAAAAATGACCGCAACTCCGCCACACTGGTTGGACGAGGCCACTGTGAGACCACCTCAATCTTACCTGGGTCTGTAGATACCCCTTCTGATGAAATCACATGACCCAGATACTGCACTTCCTGTTTGAAAAAGGCACACTTGGATAATTTGGCCTTCAAACCCTCCCTGTGTAACCGGCTTAAAACAACCTCCATCCGAGCCAGATGTTGTTCAACTGAAGAGGAAAACACAATAATGTCATCCAGGTACAGGAGCAGCGACTGGCACTGTTGGTCCCCAAACATCCGTTCCATCAATCGCTGGAAGGTGCTGGGGGCGTTGCAGAGCCCAAATGGCATCCTGTTCCATTCAAAGAGGCCAAATGGAGTACAAAAACCAGTCTTAGCTCTGTCAGTCTCAGTAACAGGAACCTGATTGTACCCACTGGCAAGGTCCATGGTAGAAAACAAACGTGCCCCTGCCAGCGAGTCCAATGTTTCCTCAATACGGGGTAGAGGAAATGCATCCTTCCTGGTCTTAGAATTTAAATGACGGTAGTCTACACACATGTCTACACACATGTGTAGACTACCATCCTTCTTCTTGACCAGTACGATAGGTGAAGCATAAGGGCTGCAGCTTTCTCTAATTACCTGGCCCTCAAGCAGTTGGTTAATGTGTGCCTTAACTACCTCATACTCAGAGGGTGGAATACGCCTATACCGCTGTCGCACAGGAACATCATCCAGCAAGGGGATATCATGGGAAATAAGATTAGTGCATCCCAGATCTCCATCATGCATGGAAAACACAGGCAAATACTTTTCCAGTAGAGCCCTCACCTCACTTTGTTCTTCCACTGACAGCACAGACAAATCAATTGAACTTATCTGTTCTTGTACAGCAGGAGAAACCTGCCCAGCTTGTGTACTCACCCTGGCCGAAACCACCTGAACCTCAGTGACCTCTGGGGGTAAGCTAACCACATATACCTGGTTGACAGTACCTATAACCGTGCTAGCATATAGTACTACATCTACCGTGCCAACATTAACCACAGGCACATAGGCTGTACCACGGTCCACCAGTACTAAAGAAGGAGATGCCAACAAACCTGCTGGAAGACCAGAATCTGCCCGACATCCACGCACTTTAACTCGCCCCCCCTGATCCGAAATCGACTGGGCGTCAACGTGATGGCAATGTTGTAAGGCTTGGAAAACCGAACTAGGGGCCTGTGACACGACAGGTAAATCGAAGAGACTCATGTCATGCTGGCAAAAGAGTTCCTGGTAGCAGCGGCTCAGGATGTTCATTCCCAGAACCCCAGGAACCTGAGCACACAAACCACCCGGAGGATCTTTAACCACCAGCACCCCACAACCTAAGACCATTCGCCGGCAAAGCTCAACATCTAGTTCTAAATAGCCAATGTACGGAATTGAGAGGCCATTTGCGGCCCGGAGCTGTAACCAATGGCACGACCGAAGCTGTTCCTGACCCCAAAATTCAAAATGTGTCAAGAAACAACTCTCTGCAATGGTGGACACCATGGAACCGGTGTCCACCAGACAAGGTACCTTGACTCCACCCATACACACAACGAGTTGAGGACAAGTCGACATAAAACGAGACATAAAATCTGAACCAATCAGAACACCCAAGCCTGTCTTTTCTCCAACCAAGCTGTGGCCCTGCAGCTCAGTGGGAACTAGTTTTCCGACGGTTGCCTGGATGATGACTGCCTCGTTGAAGCTAAATCCGCACATGCTGGTGTAAAACGAGAAGGTCTCCGCTCCCCATCACAATCCCTGGCAAAATGACCAGGTTGTTGACATCTTCTACAAATAATCTGATTAGGCCGGGATGATCGCATACGCAATTGGGGATTCTGAAACTGGGCCATACTTTGGGTCAATTGATTCAATTGTTGTTGCTGCTTTTTCAGCATTTCTCGTAATTCGCTCAATTCAGATGTGGCTGCAACGATGTTACTCCCTGTGTGCTGATGCCCCTGTACCCCATACTGAATACCATAAGCAGAAGGAACAGACTGGCTTCGACCACGTGCTCCCCCAGGCATTCCCTCACGTTCCCAGCGAATAGCTTCACTGCGAACGTCCAACAACGTCGCAGTGGGTTGGCGACGGACTAGCTGTTTTAATTCACATCAGAGAGCACCATCACCAACATACTCCACGAACTGATCGCGCAGCAAAGTTTCCGCATTAGGCATGCCATAAGGTGATTGACATTTTACTTTTTCCAGAAGATTCATCAGAGCCAGGGAGAACTCCAATAAGTTCTCCCCATCCTGTTGGAGAGCAACATACGATT
Source organism: Rhinogobio ventralis (assembly GCA_039654625.1). Taxonomy (NCBI): domain Eukaryota; kingdom Metazoa; phylum Chordata; class Actinopteri; order Cypriniformes; family Gobionidae; genus Rhinogobio; species Rhinogobio ventralis. The sequence continues at coordinate 18,772,719 of CM077193.1, read as the reverse complement.
TTGTGCAACCATACAAATCACGCAATGCCTGAATAATTTTCTTTGGATCCTCCCTCTCGTCCCTCGACCGATAACGAATTTCCTCCCTCGCCTCTCCCTCCAAATGATCAACCAAGAAAAATGCCTGATCAGTATTAGAGAGATGGCGAAGCCTCATGCAAGCCTGGGCCTCTTCCACCCATTCATCAATGAAAATGCCGGACCTACCATTAAATTTCGGGCACTTTCTGTCACGAGGAACAAAAACAAATCGCTCCGTTGCACTGTGACTAGTGGGTGGGAGGTCCACAGGTTCAGGTATAGGAGCACTAGATAGACCAGGCTGTGAGACTGGCACTTGACTGACTACTAATTCTCTCAACTCACGTAGTTCATCATCCATGATTGCAAATCACGCAAGGATCACTTACCAATACAATGGAAAACGAAAATCACAGGGTCAACTTGTCACACTAACCCATGAAAGACTGCTGCTGTCTGGTCTCTACAAAAGAAAGAAAATACAGAATATCCAAAAATACTAAACCAACAAACACAATACCCACGTCTTTGCACTACACAATAGAGACCCTGCCGACTACACCAGATTGTGACGAAGGGGTACAGGTTTAGACAAGGAATTTCGGCTACGCCACCCTGGGAATTTCACCCAGGGAAATATGAATGACACCTAAAAAGATTGTTATTAGGTCACACAGGTTCGACTCTCTTAAGAAGGTAGGCAGAAACGTGGGTATCATATAAAAATACAAAGTTTTATTAATACAAAATTTAAACTAAAGAATGAAAAGTCACATTAAAATTGCATCCGTTGTACAAGGCAGCGTCTAACGGCTTGTTAGAGGTGCATAACTGACAATGGTTTTAAACACAACAGAACACACACACAACATAATATTTGCACAACTCACAAAACACAAAAACAAAACTACACAAACTTACAGAGCTGAGGTTCACCACAGGAGGAGTGATCACCAAGCTAGTTATCCAAAAGCACACTTTCACACACACCACCGTGCACTCAGATCACACAACCAAAACACTTCAAAAGTGTTACACGGCAAACGTTGGAGGTGCACCACCACCACAAGAGATCCTTCACCCGTGGGACCCCAGCTCCTGAAAAGAAATTAAAGATAAATAAAACAAACAAATTCAACACATAGTTAAAGTAAACCACAGTTTGATGATATCACAGAACAGTCACGGAGCAGACAATGATAACCAAAATCACAAATCAAATTACAATAAGATATACAAATATTCAGACGATAAAAACAAAAAAAAACAAAAAGACAAAACTAAATTCAAACAGGGGAGACAGGTTACACGGAGCAAACACGTAGTTTATGCTCCTAATCCAGTACTCGGTAAGTGTCAACCCCACAATGAAATACAAACTATAAAATCAATGAAACCAGACAGCAACAATCCCCTCTATTAGTTGAACGATTATGGCATCAGAAATCTGATTCCTGCTGTTGGTCTGTGCTCAGTTCAGTTTTTAATTGTAGCGTAGTGTCTGTTCTCTAACTAAACTAAATAATTTTTATTAAATCAAAACGACGGTGGGAAAGTGATGTAGGCTATTGCAGCAACCCTAGATAACATATACCTGGCAGCATGCAGTATGGAACATTTTTCTGTTTATGGTAGCCTATATCATACAGCTATATCGATAATGACAAACATTTCCAAGTCTTGACAACATATCCGGGAGATAAGTCAGTAAATTCGAGTAAAATCACAGTCTTTGGGTAAACATATAGGGACTACAGAAGGCTGTAGTATGCCCTCATTTACTATGTGCCATTGTTCCAACAAACTATCATTCTAAACTCTTATTTGCTTCCATTTAAAGAAATAGCACATCTGCTATATAAGTTTATAATCCAGGTGTTCTTATTTTTCACTGTATGCAAGATTTTTTTTTTTTTAAATCAAAAGTGTCACTGCAGCAATAATGCTTTGCATGTTGATGAACATTCTTTGATCATGGTTAATCTGACTTGTCCTAAATATACATGAGTATAATTTAGCATAGGCCCTAGCCAATAAGCCTCAACAAGCACCCTAATACTTTTGTGTAAAATCAGCAGCGCTAGTCTTTTCTGCTTGAAGATTACTGTCTAATGCTGAAGACAAGGCTTATTTTTGTTTGTGTAAGCGACTTTAGAAACATTAAAAGGAGCATTGCTGGCTGGTTGCACGTCTTAGCGTGGACTATTTTGTCTCAGCCTGGCAAACACTGGACAAATGAGGTCTGATGTGCAGTATTATGCCATAAGTACAAGTTCATGTACAGTGTACATCTGTTATGAGTGTTTAAGAGAATGACATGAAGAGAGGAGAGAGATAGAAAGGGTTTTCATTCAGCTACTAATAGCTTTCTCTGTGCATTAATTTAGATGTTCTTGTTTTTCCATCTTTCCTGGAAAACTGACACACAAAACCTCTTGAGATCTTAAAAGCCCCCTCTCCAAATGGACATTTCGATTTTAGCTCCTATTTACCTGAAGCAGAGGATCTGTGCTTAGGTGTGCACAGACGAGAGAGTGTTTATGTGTAATCATCCTCTGTGTTGTTGCACTTATCCAGTATATACTCAAGAGCATAAGTGCACTGTGAAATACAAAAGTTGTTCTTACTAAGACTTTTTAGTCAACTTAACTTAATGTCCAATAATTTGTTGAACTTATTTAAAACAATTTAGTAATCTAAATTTAGTAGCCACTTGGAACTTCATTTATACTATTGTAATTCTCTTCTTATTGATGCAGCGATGCAACAAGAAATCACAGTGATTTGATTTCAAAAGAAGGGAAGTAATAAATATTATATATATATATATATATATATATATATATATATATATATATATACACTCACCTAAAGGATTATTAGGAACACCTGTTCAATTTCTCATTAATGCAATTATCTAATCAACCAATCACATGGCAGTTGCTTCAATGCATTTAGGGGTGTGGTCCTGGTCAAGACAATCTCCTGAACTCCAAACTGAATGTCAGAATGGGAAAGAAAGGTGATTTAAGCAATTTTGAGCGTGGCATGGTTGTTGGTGCCAGACGGGCCGGTCTGAGTATTTCACAATCTGCTCAGTTACTGGGGTTTTCACGCACAACCATTTCTAGAGTTTACAAAGAATGGTGTGAAAAGGGAAAAACATCCAGTATGCGGCAGTCCTGTGGGCGAAAATGCCTTGTTGATGCTAGAGGTCAGAGGAGAATGGGCTGACTGATTCAAGCTGATAGAAGAGCAACTTTGACTGAAATAACCACTCGGTACAACCGAGGTATGCAGCAAAGCATTTGTGAAGCCACAACACGCACAACCGGATGGGCTACAACAGCAGAAGACCCCACCGGGTACCACTCATCTCCACTACAAATAGGAAAAAGAGGCTACAATTTGCACGAGCTCACCAAAATTGGACAGTTGAAGACTGGAAAAATGTTGCCTGGTCTGATGAGTCTCGATTTCTGTTGAGACATTCAGATGGTAGAGTCAGAATTTGGCGTAAACAGAATGAGAACATGGATCCATCATGCCTTGTTACCACTGTGCAGGCTGGTGGTGGTGGTGTAATGGTGTGGGGGATGTTTTCTTGGCACACTTTAGGCCCCTTAGTGCCAATTGGGCATTGTTTAAATGCCACGGCCTACCTGAGCATTGTTTCTGACCATGTCCATCCCTTTATGACCACCATGTACCCATCCTCTGATGGCTACTTCCAGCAGGATAATGCACCATGTCACAAAGCTCGAATCATTTCAAATTGGTTTCTTGAACATGACAATGAGTTCACTGTACTAAAATGGCCCCCACAGTCACCAGATCTCAACCCAATAGAGCATCTTTGGGATGTGGTGGAACGGGAGCTTCGTGCCCTGGATGTGCATCCCACAAATCTCCATCAACTGCAAGATGCTATCTTATCAATATGGGCCAACATTTCTAAAGAATGCTTTCAGGACCTTGTTGAATCAATGCCACGTAGAATTAAGGCAGTTCTGAAGGCGAAAGGGGGTCAAACACAGTATTAGTATGGTGTTGCTAATAATCCTTTAGGTGAGTGTATATGTGTGTGTGTGTGTGTGTGTGTACTGTATGTAAATGAATTAATTAATTAATGATATATAACATAACTATATTTCATGTTAAATAAAGATCTTTTAACATTTTATTGCCAATGACATAAACTTTTAATTGTGTTGATATAATCCCTCTATATTTGTGACAATATCTTGCATCTGACCATGCTTGAGTCACACACAGACTTCAACATTCAGCATGCAAAACACAAAAATGTTTTTTTTTTTTTTTTTTACTTAATAAGACCATTACAATTTTATTTGCTGTCGTTATTGGGGTTATACTGACAAAATAGTAAAATAAAGCCAAAAATAGTAAAACAATTAGTATTCATGCCGCAGTGCATTCTGGGAGTACACTTCCTCAGATCACAGATATAATTAAGTTGACAAAACTTAAATTGTTTAAGAACAACTTGATGCAATTAAGCTTACTTCATTGAGTGTTAAGTGCATTCAGTGCTAGTTGAACTACTAAAAATGAGTAAGATTAGTAAATATTCTAGAGTATGTTAACTAATTGGCATTAAACTAACTTGATATGTATTACTTAATTTACTTGGGAGATAATTTAAATTAACTTAAATTAAATTAACAGTTTTCCCTTCAAGTTTGCTTTGCAAAAATAAAGCAATCGGTTTCCAAACTTGTAGTAAACAAACTTAAGCAAAATTAAGTAAAATTTACTGTTTGTGTGTCATGTGTGTGTGGGTGTGTTTCCCCAGACCGAGTCTTTAGATCCAGTGGTTACACTGTGTCTGTCCTATTAATAGCCTGCACTGAAGAAACTTGTTGCTATCATTACTTCATGATATTTGAATATAAAGAAGCCTTGTTAGCAGGGAAGAAAGATTTCCATTTAATGTTTGAGTCATCCGGTGTCATTGGGAACTTATCTTTCCTACTACTGAGTGGAAATGACCTCATGCATGGCCTTTTGGTGTGTGGCCAGCATTGTGTGGTTTATTGTGGCAAGGCCATAAAGCTGTTCTTTATGAATGAAATATTTATAGCATAATGATGTGCCTTTTTAAGTAAGGGAAAATAGGGAAAAAAAGCATTTAACAGACCACCATGGTCATTGGCCACACACACATACCTGGTTTCCATGTTTACTGGGGATTTTCCATAGACATAATGATTTTTATACTGTACAAACTGTATATTCCATCCCCTAAACCTATTTATCACAATTTTTCAAATTTTTACATAAAAAAAAAAAAAAACATCACTTAGTATGATTTTAAGCTGTTTTCCTCATGGGGACCAAACCTTGTCCCCCACAAGGACAAGGATTTTGGATACTGCCATTTGTGTGGGGACATATTGTAGGGTTTACCAGGACACACAAAAAAAGACAAAGTAGTTGTTTTTACTGGATCTAATCTCCACTCAACAAATGTGTGTATTCAAGTGAAATTAAAAGAATTAATATAGTGATCAGAAAACAAGAAATTCAAAATACCGTAATCCTACAATAATCATTTTTACTCAGAACTGCTGGGTTGGATTTGGCAGAGAAATTTTATGCAACTATAGGTATACCTAAAATGATTAGTTTATCCACATAGAAAAGCAGTGCTGAAGAACAACTGGCGTAACAATGTTTCTCTGCAAGTAACCTGCAAAAAAATATTTTTGTTTAGAATTCCATTGTGCATCTTTAAATTAAGATGTTTCAGTGAAAAAAAGAATGTAAGCTTTACTTAAAGTGCTTTTCTTAGTCAATGTAACTATGGTGAGTGAGGCACCTTGCTGTTTCAGTGCATGACTAAATTTTTTTGACAATGGGATCCATCTGTGCAACTGTCTACCACTTTACATTTTTTTCCTCAATAACTATACTACCGACAGTGTTTTCTGCAAATGTTGTATAATGCAATAATTTATTTGTTTATTAATGTGCTGATCCCCTTTAACTTTTTAACTTTTTAACCTTTTAACCGTTTTAATTGGGGGATAGTCAAGAGAGAAAGTACAGTGTACAGTGTTTACTGAAGTTTCTGGGTCAATAATAGTCATTTTGTCTTTATAATACTTTCCTATACAGAAAAGCAAAGTTCTGTAATCAAAAAGTTTGTCACAAAGACAAAGGATACCTGCACCAGTTTTAGAAAAAAAAAAACATAATTCAAGACATATTCTTATAAGATCAAAAGTGATTAAAAAAAATTATTTCTCAAGCAAATGTTATCAAGCAATGTGTTTTAAGGAAAAAAGGCCCAAAAATGCTAATTAGTTTTTGCATTATATTCTCATGATTGTGCGTTATAAAGCTGATATCCTGTTAATTTATCTCTAGCTTTATTTCAGCAATCCCTTGATGTTTATATTATTATGCACAAAATTTTTTTTTATTTATGCAATTCAAAATAATGAAAACACAAGGTGTCTTATTTACTGAAATGGAGTGAGCAAGCACTTTTCTTTATGAAGTTATTTTGATGTTGAGGCATTTTTAAAAAAAATGCTTTAACCTAATGATTCGCTTTTTAAAACGACAGTAAAAAAAACAAAAAAAAACAGGTTACATTAAAAATGCTAACCCTCCCTAATTTTGAACCTTTGACCTGCATTTCTTCTTTGGAAACCCTTTTTTCCTCATATTCTTCTATCTGTTGTCCTCAGTCACAATCCCTCTGATCCCAGCACAGTGCTTATAGAACATAATCAGGGGTTCCTGAAAAATTGTAGATAAGAAGTGGTTTCTGCAAATCTGCACTTTGGATATGAGGGGAGCAAAAACGACGATTGTGTGTACGTGGTTTTACACAGAACTGCTATAGCTATTTACAGGGGATGACCTCCTTACCCTTGGCAATTCTTTGACATCTTTCAATTTCTGCACCTGTGGCCCACACAGACATATGCTCAGGGAAGGTTTAGTACAGGTTAAGCATGTACTACTTTGAGGAAGAATTGAAAATCTTATAGCGAGTTTGTGTGTTTGAAGATCCATTCATAAAGCATGTTGAGGTAAAGGTTTGCTTTGAAACAATATGTACTATGAAAAGTATGATACAATGGGACTAAACGCATACTTTACGTAAACAGTGCTTTACACTACTCCTACAGTGAGTGATCGCAGGGAAAAATAAATAAATGCCATTGATGGAGCATCTGTAACAAGTAACGTGGGGCGTTTCAGAGAGACTGGGAGCAGGATCCAATTGCAAGATAAGCATTTATTTAAACAAATAAAGCAAGAGCAAATCTATGCACTGGGAGATGTAGACAAAAAAACAGGGAAAGGCAGGCAAAAACAGAACTGGCAACAATGCACATGATACATCATACACAATGGACAACACCAGACAGAGGGAAACACTGGGTTGTAAATACACAGGATAACAAGACGCTAACTAGGAACAGGTGAGGGTAATCAAACACTATGTGTGGACGTTATCGAGTGCACTCATTCAATCCCACAATTCACTGCAATAACGAGTGTACAGCCAAAGTATGCTCACAAGCTAGAGAATACCCATAATGCACTGTGAGAGTCGTGTAGCGCGTCGCTGTCGGATGAATTCCAGCATCTGACCACAAGATGGCGCCCACAGCTTTTCCAAACTGCTTTTCCAACGTGGCTACAGCGTATACAGGTTATAAATTCCTTTTTTATTGATTATTAAAATGTATAATTGTGTTTAATACATGCTAGTTTTCATGAGAGTTCAAGATAAATCTTTTTATTTTCTGGAGCTGCAAGTTTGCTACGTTTCAACTGATTATTAAACAGCAAGCACAAACTATGCAAAAACGGCAGCCCTTCCGGCACACTTAGTGTCTAAATTCACTCACTCATTTTCATTCACTCTTTCAAGTTGACTATATTAGTGGACTAATGTAGGGAATAGTGAATGAGTGTATATGATTTTGAACACAGCTAAAGTAAAACAGGATCTGGAACAGAAAATATACTTCAAAATAAAAGTCCAAATAGCAAAACCAGAGAACGTCTCGGTTACGTATGTAACCCTCGTTCCCTGAAGGAAGGGAACGGAGACGTTACGTCAGTTACTGACGGAATGGGGGTTTCGCTTAGAAGCCAATCGCCTTTGAGCTCTACAAAACGAGCCAATGGCATGAAAATGCCATGGGTCTGCGGAATTTGCATGCCGCAACCCCGCCCCACGGCGTGGGTATAAAGGGCGTTGCGTGGCAATCTCGCATTATGTTTACCTGCTGAAGAGCCGAGGCATGAGCGCCCGGCCAGTTCCAGCGGTACAGCGGTCATGGCAGGGGGACGTAACGTCTCCGTTCCCTTCCTTCAGGGAACGAGGGTTACATACGTAACCGAGACGTTCCCTTTCAGTCAGTACACTACGAGTTACGTCAGTTACTGACGGAATGGGGGTCCCAATACAATCTCGCCATGACGGCTGTCTTCCAGCGTCCTGCGCTGACCCGGGCTCCCTGCCGTGAGTGTGGCACGAACGAGGGGCTAGGCTCAACGCTACCAAGGTACACTGGGAAGCATATCCCACGTGGAGAATGCAACACAATGCCAACCCAAAGGGGGGGACTTGAAGAATACACCTATGACCGACGGAGCTGCATAGGGAACACTCTGGGGTATCCAGCCGAAGGTGGAAAATTTCAACCCCAGGCGTGGCAAGGTGTCTTGCCAAGGGAAGACACGAGCTACAAGAGACTTACCGTGGAAATACACATGTGGGGGTTACCCAGCGGGGGAACCATGCACACGGAGGCACCTAGCCGAACACGAGGGGTGGCCTGAAAAGGGCACTCACTCTGGTGACGACATCGACAGTGCTGGAGGAGCTCAGGGCTTACTGGGAAGCTCACCTGAGAGGAATAGCGCACGCATCCAGTCCGCGGAGTGGAATGGCGCAGCAAGCGAAGACACCTGAGCCTGTCCGGTTACTGGCCAGTAGGGGCGAGTACACGAGAGGATACAGGCTCCACTCTGAGATTATAAAATCTTGCGAATGTGTTGGGTGTCGCCCAGCCTGCAGCTCTACAAACGTCTGTTAGCGAGGCGCCATGCGCTAGAGCCCAAGAGGAGGCAACACTCCTGGTGGAGTGTGCTCTTACCCCGAGGGGGCATGGCATGCCCTGGACTTGATATGCCAGGACAATGGCGTCCACTATCCAGTGGGACAACCTCTGCTTGGAGAGAGCCTTCCCTTTCTGCTGCCCTCCGTAACAGACAAAGAGCTGGTCTGAGGTCCTGAAACACTGCGTCCGGTCTACGTAAGCGCGAAGGGCGCGTACTGGACAGAGCAGTGCCAAGGCTGGGTCTGCCTCCTCCAAGGGCAGCGCTTGCAGGTTCACCACCTGGTCCCTGAAGGGAGTGGTGGGAACCTTGGGCACGTATCCAGGCCGGGGTCTCAGGATGACGTGAGAATTGGCCGGCCCGAATTCCAGGCACGCTTCGTCAACCGAAAATGCCTGCAGGTCCCCTACCCTCTTGATGGAGGCCAAAGCAGTCAGGAGCGCCACTTTCAATGAAAGGAACTTCAGCTCGACTGACTGCAATGGCTCAAAGGGAGCCTTTTGCAGGGCAGCTAAGACCACTGCAAGGTCCCAAGAGGGTACCTGAGTGTGGCACGAACGAGGGGCTAGGCTCAACGCTACCAAGGTACACTGGGAAGCATATCCCACGTGGAGAATGCAACACAATGCCAACCCAAAGGGGGGGACTTGAAGAATACACCTATGACCGACGGAGCTGCATAGGGAACACTCTGGGGTATCCAGCCGAAGGTGGAAAATTTCAACCCCAGGCGTGGCAAGGTGTCTTGCCAAGGGAAGACACGAGCTACAAGAGACTTACCGTGGAAATACACATGTGGGGGTTACCCAGCGGGGGAACCATGCACACGGAGGCACCTAGCCGAACACGAGGGGTGGCCTGAAAAGGGCACTCACTCTGGTGACGACATCGACAGTGCTGGAGGAGCTCAGGGCTTACTGGGAAGCTCACCTGAGAGGAATAGCGCACGCATCCAGTCCGCGGAGTGGAATGGCGCAGCAAGCGAAGACACCTGAGCCTGTCCGGTTACTGGCCAGTAGGGGCGAGTACACGAGAGGATACAGGCTCCACTCTGAGATTATAAAATCTTGCGAATGTGTTGGGTGTCGCCCAGCCTGCAGCTCTACAAACGTCTGTTAGCGAGGCGCCATGCGCTAGAGCCCAAGAGGAGGCAACACTCCTGGTGGAGTGTGCTCTTACCCCGAGGGGGCATGGCATGCCCTGGACTTGATATGCCAGGACAATGGCGTCCACTATCCAGTGGGACAACCTCTGCTTGGAGAGAGCCTTCCCTTTCTGCTGCCCTCCGTAACAGACAAAGAGCTGGTCTGAGGTCCTGAAACACTGCGTCCGGTCTACGTAAGCGCGAAGGGCGCGTACTGGACAGAGCAGTGCCAAGGCTGGGTCTGCCTCCTCCAAGGGCAGCGCTTGCAGGTTCACCACCTGGTCCCTGAAGGGAGTGGTGGGAACCTTGGGCACGTATCCAGGCCGGGGTCTCAGGATGACGTGAGAATTGGCCGGCCCGAATTCCAGGCACGCTTCGTCAACCGAAAATGCCTGCAGGTCCCCTACCCTCTTGATGGAGGCCAAAGCAGTCAGGAGCGCCACTTTCAATGAAAGGAACTTCAGCTCGACTGACTGCAATGGCTCAAAGGGAGCCTTTTGCAGGGCAGCTAAGACCACTGCAAGGTCCCAAGAGGGTACCTGAGGTGGGCGAGGAGGATTTAACCTCCTCGCACCTCTGAGGAACCTACTGACCAGGTCGTGCTGTCCAACCGTTTTAGAATCCACCAGGTCATGATGAGCTGAAATAGCAGCCACATAGACCTTCAGGGTGGAGGGAGACAGCCTTCGCTCCAACCCTTCCTGGAGGAAGGAGAGCACGGACCCGATCGAGCATCTTCTGGGGTCCTCTCGCCGAGAGGAGCACCAGGTGACGAAGAGGTTCCACTTCAACGCATAGGCCTGTCTGGTAGACAGGGCCCTAGCGGAAGTGATGGTAGCCGCCACCTGAGGTGGCAGGGTACTCAAACCTGCCGCGTCCCGTCCAGGTTCCACACGTGGAGGTTCCACAGGTCGGGACGCGGGTGCCATATGGTGCCCCGTCTCTGAGACAGGAGGTCCTGTCTCAGAGGGATCGACCAGGGAGGTGCTGTCGCAAGGAGTACAAGTTCTGAGAACCAGGTCCGGCCGGGCCAATATGGGGCGACCAAAAGGACCTGCTCCCTGTCCTCCCTGATCTTGCACAGAACCTGTGCGAGAAGGCTCACTGGGGGAAACGCATATTTGCGTGGGCCCCGCGGCCAGCTGTGCGCTAGTGCATCCGTGCCGAGGGTCCCCTCGGTCAGGGAATAGTACCAGCGGCAATGGGAAGAGTCGCGGGAGGCAAACAGATCTATCTGTGCGTCGCCAAACTGCTCCCAAATCAGCTGAACCGTCTGGGGATGGAGTCTCCATTCCCCCGGGAGCGGCTGGAACCGCGACAGCTCGTCGGCTGCGCAGTTCAGGTCTCCCGGGATGTGAACGGCACGAAGCGACCTCAGATGCTTCTGACTCCATAGGAGGAGATGGCGGGCGAGTTGCGACATCCGGCGGGAGCGTAGACCACCTTGTCGGTTGATGTACGCTACTGTTGCCGTGCTGTCTGAACGGACCAGAACGTGTTTGTCCTTGAGCAGGGCTCGAAAGCGGTGCAGGGCAAGACGTACGGCCAGCAACTCGAGGCAATTGACATGCCATAGGCGCTGGGGTCCTATCCAGGAGCCCGCGGCAGCATGTCCCTTGCACATGGCGCCCCAGCCCGTGGAAGAGGCATCTGTTGTGACAACAACATGCCTGGAAACTCGTTCTAGGGGAACACCTGCCCGTAGAAAACTGAGGTTCAACCACGGGGTGAAGGTCTGACGGCAGGCTCGGGTCACTGGGACCTGGAGGGTGCCGTGTTGCCATGCCCATCTCGGGACTCGATCGCAAAGCCAGTGCTGAAGCGGTCTCATATGGAGCAGACCAAGCGGGGTCACCGCGGCTGCTGACGCCATATGCCCCAGGAGCCTCTGAAAAAGTTTCAGTGGAACCGCACTCTTGCCCTCGAACTGGCGAAGACAAGTCAGCAGAGACTGCGCGCGCTCGCTCGTAAGCTGCGCGAACATGGCGACCGAGTCGATTTCCATACCGAGAAAAGAGATCCTCTGCGCTGGGGAGAGTTTGCTCTTTTCCCAGTTGACCCGAAGGCCCAGACGGGCGAGGTGCTGAAGCACCAGATCCCTGTGTTCGCAGACCTGATCCCGAGAGTGGCCTAGAATCAGCCAGTCGTCGAGATAGTTCAAGATGCGAACCCCGTGTTGCCTGAGCGGCACAAGGGCTGCCTCGACAATCTTCGTAAAGACGCGAGGGGACAGGGCTAGCCCGAAGGGGAGAACCGTGTACTGATATGCCTGCCCCTCGAAGGCAAACCGTAGAAACGGTCTGTGTCGAGGAAGAATGGAGACATGAAAGTACGCGTCCTTCAGGTCGATCGCTGCAAACCAATCCGAGGGACGAACGCACTCGAAAATACGTTTGGCTGTCAACATCTTGAATGGAAGCCTGTGCAGGGTTCGGTTCAAGACGCGCAGGTCCAGGATTGGCCGTAACCCACCGGTTTTCTTGGGTACAATGAAGTAAGGGCTGTAGAAGCCGGACTTCATCTCGGCTGGAGGGACGATCTCGATCGCACCCTTCGCCAGTAGGGTGTCGACCTCCGCACGCATGACAGGGGCATTGCCACCCACCACGGTGTAGCGGACTCCCCGAAAGCGGGGAGGAGACCGCGCGAACTGAATCGCATAGCCGAGCCGGATGGTGCGAGCGAGCCAACTGGACAGGTTGGGAAGCGCTAGCCAGGCTCCCAAGAACTGAACCAGCGGGGTCATGCGAACCACCGGCGTACCCCCGATGGGGCAGCGAGGCGGAATGACCGGCCCAGACAAGGGAGGCATGGGAGCGTCCCGGGGTGTGGGCGGGGTCGAATTCCGCGCCCTGACAGAGGAGACCAGGGAAGGACCAGCGTTCCACGGGGGTCTCGTCTGCCAGGGGGCTGGCGACAGAGGGGGCCGAGAGCGGCGAGGCCATGGGGCGTCGCGCACTGCCCGCCGCGCCCTCTTGAGGCTCGGAGGTGAGAATGTCAGTTCTTTCTTTAACCATTGATAGGGTACCGCCGGCCGTGAGGCCAGCGGCGGAAGGGAAAAACAAAAGATTCTCCCCCGGCCCTCCACCGGGGGAAGGAGTGGTCCTGCTACCATCTCCTGGGAAAGAACCGAGGTCACCTCCGAGCCGCCCGTCTCAGGACCGCCGCTTAGACTGCCGTTTGGCAGGCTGGGGGGCTGGGACGGGCGGGGCCGCCTTTCTGCGACGTCCTCCACGCCTCGGCCCGGGTGAAGGCTGCTGCTGGGGCCGGGCAGGAGGGGCGGGAGTCGCAGGGGGGCGGCCTCGGCGGGGAGCAGACTGAGGCATCTGAGCCGGCGGCTGGGTGGAGGCAGCAGCTGGGCGCCGGGGCAGAATATGTTTAATTGCCTCAGTCTGCTTCTGAGCGGTCGAGAACTGTTGGGCGAAGTCCTCGACCGCCCCGCCGAATAGCCCATCCTGGGAAATGGGAGAATTGAGGAAACGTGTCCGCTCAGATTCTCTCATATCAGCCAGGTTGAGCCATAGATGTCGCTCCTGGACCACCGAAGTGGACATCACCTGACCAAGAGAGCGAGCGGTCACCTTCGTCGCTCGTAGAGCGAGGTCGGTGGCCGTCCGCAACTCCTGCATTAACGCAGGGTCAGCATTGCCCTCGTGCATGTCCATGAGCACCTTGGCCTGATAGACCTGTAGGGTGGCCATGGCATGCAGGGCGGACGCGGCATGGCCCGCAGCTCTGTAGGTCTTCGCCGTCAACGTGGACGTGAATCTACAGGCTTTGGACGGGTGCTTTGGGTCACCGCGCCATGTCGAAGCACTCTGAGGACACAGTTGCATCGCAACAGAGCGCTCAACAGGGGGAACCCCAGTGTACCCTTTCACCGCGCCGCCATCGAGGGCAGTGAAGGCGGAAGTGGTTGCCGAGCGATCGCGAAAAGTCAGGGGAGACTTCCACGATTTCGACACCTCTTCATGCACTTCCGGGAAGAAAGGCACTGGGGGCTGACGGGCGCCTTCGGCACGGGCCGCCCCCAGATACCAATCATCTAGCCGGGAACGCTCGGGACATGGCGGAGGGTTCCACACAAGCCCAATCGCCTCGGCCGCCCGGGCAAGCATGGCTGTGAGTTCCGGATCGGACTCGGGCAATGCTGGGACTCCCGAAGGAGGCAACACAGCCGAATCGTCATCTCCGGAGGAGTCCAGCCCACCTTGTGATGCGGCGATCGACATAGCATCCTCCGCGGGTGCGCCAAATGAAACGCAGGGCCCCGAACGGGAAGCCCCGGCGCCCTCATCAGGCAACACCACGGGTTGCAGTGTGCAGGAGGGGGGTGTGGCCCGAGGAGGATTCGTCGAGTTGTTCCACACCGTAACCCTCAGATCACCCTGACCACCAGCCAAAGTACCCCCTCCAGTGGAGGAAGTAGATTGGGGTGTGGTAGAGGGGACTCTCCCCCCATTACGGAGATCATGGAGTCTCGATCGCAACACTGAGATGGTCATGTTCCCGCAGTGAGAACATGACTCATCCATGAACGCGCGTTCAGCGTGCACGAGGCCCAAGCACGCCAAACAGCGATCATGACCATCAAACGGAGGTACCAGTCGACCGCACCCAGAAACGGAGCACGGGCGAGCCATCTTTAAAAAGACGTGCCACGTGCAGCTCTTTTAGAGAGGAGTGAAAAGCTCTGCAGAATGCCGAAGCACCCAGGGAGAACGCGCACGCTGTGCTCGATCACTGCACAGATCAGACAGGAAATGCGGAACTCGCTGGAACGTGCCGTAACACCAACACTCTGGAGAGAAACTCGTCTTGAAGAGGAAGCGCTCAGGCAGTAAACTCGGCTCTGAAGCAAAAACATAATGCGAGATTGCCACGCAACGCCCTTTATACCCACGCCGTGGGGCGGGGTTGCGGCATGCAAATTCCGCAGACCCATGGCATTTTCATGCCATTGGCTCGTTTTGTAGAGCTCAAAGGCGATTGGCTTCTAAGCGAAACCCCCATTCCGTCAGTAACTGACGTAACTCGTAGTGTACTGACTGAAAGGGAACATGTAATGGCAATGCACTGGCTAATTGGGAATCTACCTAAATTCTTGCAAAATTCTCAAAACATACCTTTATATACAATTCACTGCATTTTCCAGCTGAAATGAACACAAGTGACATTAAAACCCCGATAATTTGTATTTCTTTTTACACAAATTATGATTATGGGGTCAGGTTATAAATTGTTGCATTGTTACTTGCACATTACTATGTTATGATCTCATTCATTCATTCATTCATTCTGCTTTTTCTTTACACCAGAACTTGAATGGAACTTTATACAAAATAGCTGTGTAAAACCTAAACCTCATAACATAGCAGATCATCAAACTGTCCGCATCAAACTGCATACAGTAGCTCCACCCGTCCCAAACGTGAATTATGTGCTGCACACATTTTGGAGACCGTATCTGCATGTTTGCAGTGCAAGGGTAAATGAAGAACTGGTTCTTTGAATAAGTACAGCATTTTCATTATTCAAAAAACACAATGTTTGTAAAGGCTAATGTTTTATGTATTTGAGGAGCCGAAAAGAGTGTCAGTCTGGTATTTGCCCTCTAATCATAGCCAGTACAGCCTGTGCATAGCACTTCATCTTTTATACACAAGATTTTGGCAAAATGTATTAAACGACAGTAAAGAGTGAGCACCCACATACACTCTAAAAAATGCTGGGTTGTTTCAACCCAATTTTTGGGTCAAATATGAACAAACCAAGCTGTTGGGTTACATTTTTTGTAGTTTGCATTTTTAACCCAACGGTTGCATTTGTCCATATTTGACCCAAAATTGGATTAAAACAACCTAGCATTTTTAGAGTGTAGATACAATAAACTTTGTAACCTGTAGGTTGATTGATTGATTTAATGTTCATTCGTTGATTGAAATGCTGAACTTACTGCCTCAAATGTGGCCATTCTAATGACTGACAAAACAAACCTCTGACATTCACTGGTGAAAAACCTTGCAACTCCATTTCAGCTTGATTTTGGGAAAATGTTAATAATGTAATGACACGTAAGTGCCAAAGTATGAACTTTGAAATTCCTGAATAGTAGAGGTTCTAAACTAACCTGCAATTTTCGCTGGTTTCAAAATGTACACCATGCTGGATATTACCTGCCATTCATTTTCATAATACCATTGGTGACATATCCTCAGAAAAAAGCCTGAGATCCAAAAGCTAATGACAGCGACTTACCCATGATGACTTGACAGCTCAGCGTGGGCATTTCACTCACGTTTGATCAATCAACGTCACATTTGCATAGGTCGTACTATTTGAATTCATGAGTAGTTGACTGCCAAATTAAAAATGTAAACAGAACGATAAAATAACATTATTAACATTATTTTAACTAGTTAATGGTAATTTCAAATACATGTTTCTGTTCAGAACGTTTAAACTTGATTTATTTGTTATGTTCCTGTTTTAACCCTTCAATGCATGAATGTATCGCCAATCATTATTACATATTCGGGTCTTTAGCGACCCTGATCTATATCTAACACAGATGTATCTCTACCTGTCACGATAATATAAAACTCTCCTGATATTAGAGTAACAGTTACAGAAGAATAAAATAAAGCATATTTCGTTACCTTTTAGAGATTGGAAGGGTTCAGTTTGAGCAGATGTTTTATACCATCATCACTGTCCTCATCAGAGCTCATTTCCCAGTACATTCAGCATCTGGCTCATATTCGCCATCTCAAACATATTCTCAAAACTCATTTTCAACATCTTCAAAATCAATATTTTGATCGCTGACAGCTTCTTCACTAGATCCCCCATCAAGTGGCAGAGACACTAGTATTTGATTGCGTTCAATACTTGCTCTGCAGTAAATCGCCAAACCATTTCAAGTTTTGCTGATGAAACTTTCTATTTTTTTGTTTTCTGCCTGCGGCAAATAAGAGTGAAACATCACTTCATCATTATGTATCAGATATAAAGATATAAAGGTGAATTGCACTTATTCATTCATCAAATAATCAATTATTGTTGTGCAGAAAAAATATACTTACACTGTTACACACCTTGGGTCGTTAGCGACCCTATATAATCTTTACAAAGGCATTCTTTTATCATTTTATAATTGTTTATGATGAATTGATTGAGAAATACTAAGAAGGTTGATGTCTAACTTTAAAAAATAAATCAGGAGAAGACCTAAGGTATGCATATGCAAGTGTTAAAATTTCATATTTTTGGTTTTGCATCACAAAACCAGTTACATATGTTTGGCTTTTCTGGCATAGTTCATCTGATAAAGCACTATACTTGCAGATCGAAGCAATTCCAGTAAAACATGTCAAAATAAAAAATATCAAAGACTGCATAGATGCAGAAAATATCATAGATGGAAGAAAAAAATTTTGTGGTTGCTTCAGCAAATGCATTTTTATTTCACATTTGCTTTTGTTTACAATATCGGTTACGTATAGGGTATCAGTGTAGGTGGTACATTATTTTCAAACGTGATAGAGCATTAACCTTTTAGCGCCTCTCACTAGACATTTCATTTCCAAACTGTTGCTCTACATACAAAAACCAACATAAAACATTGGCATATTCATGTTCATCAGTTTTGGATAAAACTGAACACAATTTTAAAGCAACTCACTAGACATTTAGCATGAAAGTGTCTCAAAATGTTCAATATGCACCACACAAGCATGATTTAGTTAATGACGTCACACTGGTTTGTTCTTTAATTTAGGTTGACGTATATCAGGGGCTTTAATGTGTCACTATACCTGAGAGAAGTAGAGGGAATTTGTCTGGGTCAGGGATTTAAATGTTAATGATATTCTAGAGTTCCCAGAAAACAAACAGAGATGTTAAATAAAAGAGAGCAGATTCTAGAAGAACATCTGCTTTCTACAATCCACATTCTTGTCCCTTCAATCACACATTAAACCATTTATAATTGTAAACACATTGCACGCACAGACAGAGAGAGAGAGAGAGAGAGAGAGAGAGAGAGAGACTGAGAGAGAGAGAGAGAGAGAGAGAGAGAGAGACTGAGAGAGAGAGAGACAGAGAGACAGAGAGAGAGAGAATCAAATTAATCTCCTCCGGAAGCTATTTTTAACTAGATATAGATGATTATATCTTTATTAATGTTTATTTACCTTCATTTCCAGTGAGATTAAATTACAAACTAAATTACAAACTCATTTTTTAAATTATCTAATTTTTAACCTATACATCTTACATAATTAGAAGTACTCGACATATTCTCAACACAATCCTACTGTCACATGTAGGATAGAAGCTCACAAAGATGAGGATGAACGGGAGAGAGGAACTTTAATAACAAAACTCAGGTAAGTTTTAACACAAGCAGAATCAAAGACGAGAACCAACAAACACTGAGGGAGAACTGAGGACATAAGTACACAAGGCAAATGAGAATAACAAGGTGATAAACGAGGCACAGGTGAATGATATAACTAATTAGACAAACTGGGTCACAGAGACTTAACCAAAAACACAATAGAAACACAAAACAGAGCAAACATGTAACACCTACTGTACCACCATCTTTTATATTTTAGTATTCATTGATTTATTTAGCTTGCAAATAACTGTGAAATGATTATTATTAAAATAAAAATTATTATAATAAAAAAAATTATAATAATGTACTTTTATAAATATTATGTAAATATTTTCATAGAAAAATGATTATTTGAAAATACTTAATGTATATTTTTTTTTAAAAGTTTCTATTCTCTAATATAACTAGTTGCTTTGCTCCAGGTAATGTTTACTGTCACTCGCTGTCATTTTTTCCCCCAAAGCAACTTAGGGAATAATAATTACAATTTTAATTGAAATAAATGACAATTTAAGTACACTAATTTTCCACTTTAATAATTTTAATACAGTATGTACATTGGTGTGTGACCAATTACTTCTCAACACTACTGGCCATTTTGTAATGATAATTTACTTTTCTTTCTTTTTTTTCCCTTGTTTTTTTTTTGGACTATTAATGCATTGATTGTCTGGTTTAGTTATCTAAATATGGTTAACCGATGATTATGCCGTACTCACCATTACTCTGCCAGAATTGTCATATTTATAAAAAAAATAAAATATATATATATATATATATATATTAAAAAAAAGAGAGAGAGAGAAATGCTGGCCTGGCAGTGTTCTGTCCCAAGCAGTCACAGGTTAAGTGTATGTTTAAAGCCCACTTTTTCCACTGAGAACATTCTTAAATTAAAACTAAATGTGATTGCAGATGTAATTGCAATGCTCCTGTTATATTGCAACTGTATAACGAGAGATTTCTAGGTCACATGTTGACAAAGCTTTACTTAGGATTCATGCTTTTCTACTGGGAGAACAGCAGAGGAAAGACAATAGGACAATCTAGAGCAGCTTAAGGGGAGAGTTATCAGGGGAGAAACCAATGCACACTTGAATGCTCTCATTCTGCCCATAGGGTGGCCCTCAAACTGAAGTTTCAGAAAGCCCAAAGCAAGCTTTAGAGCCTTTTCGGCTGCATCCTTTCTGAGGGTGCTGTTCAGGCCCAGCAAGTCAGAATAATGACCTGGCCTTGATGCTGGGGACTATAAGGCATCTTGGGACAGGAAGTTGGTGGGGCAAACAGAATAAGGATAGGAAAGCAGAAGCTGTCGAGAGAGAGACAGAGACAATGTTCTTATGAGCGGTTTAGTCACTCGGACACAACTGAGTGATTTTCATGTGACTTTAAAGATTTTTGTTTCTAAAATAAGAC
The DNA here is from genome assembly GCA_039654625.1 of Rhinogobio ventralis. Classification (NCBI taxonomy): domain Eukaryota; kingdom Metazoa; phylum Chordata; class Actinopteri; order Cypriniformes; family Gobionidae; genus Rhinogobio; species Rhinogobio ventralis. Next base: position 18,752,620 of record CM077193.1, on the reverse strand, counting down.
TTTTTAAGACTTTTAATCTAAATGGTTATCAATATTTCAATCTCAGCACTTCATTGATTTCAATAATCATATTTTCACAGATGTTTAACACCTCTTGTGATACACTTCACCTGATTCATTGCTCATGACAGAATTACAAATTGATCAAAGCAACTCATGTTATGTCAAGAGGATTCAGAAAGCTGTGCTCTCTGCTCTACTGTGTTCTTTGTATTACCTGAATTTCCAATGACTACTAATTTAAATTAAGATAGCATATGATATAAATCTCATTGGCCTCAAATTCAAAACAGTTATACAAAAAGCTGGCAACTTGGTCTTGGCAAAACTCAACCATCTGACATCTGATTCATTAAACCTTTTCTCTACACATGGTCTCCATTTAATGTGTTTTGCACATTCAATATCTGTTTGAAACCCAAACATTATTTGCCATATGAGGCGAAGAGTGCATTCTACAAATGTCACTGCATCATCAACATCATCACAAAAGTGAATTAATTTAGATAGATACGTTAGATAGATAGATAGATAGATAATTTTCATAAAGGGGACCTAATATTTGTATTACTATTACAAGATGATTTTCCCAGATTGTGTATGTGAAGTTTTAGCTCAAAATAAATGTTGTATGTATGCTCCCGCATACTGGCAACAACAAAACAAGACAATCTCATGCACTGAAAATGTTACTGTCAGTAGCGGTGTTCAGCCTTATATGTTCAGTCATCTGTCATCTGACTGTTCTGTGAATAAAAAATGCGCGTTTATGAATTACGCAGACAGCTTGGTGGGATAAAAATAACGACATAGCTCTTGTCTCCTGGTGCCTTCACGTGCTATCAGAAATTTCATAATTCCCACTTCTGAAGTTGTGATTACGAGCTTGTCACATTTATGTGCAATTTTTAACTGGATGGGCGGTGGGAGATGGGGGTTTGGGGGGGTCTGAATCAGCTTGTTTGAAGAGACTGCTTTTGATTTATGGGAATTATAAAAAATAAAAAAAATAACTGGGTGGATTTTTACCATTACACTTATGAAAGTAAATTTTGCATAATAGGTCCCCTTTAAAATGTCAATTTCTGAATGAACGAGGGCTTCCTGTCATTCCATTAAGTGAAAGGATTCTAACAGTTTAAATGCACATTCAGAGGTACTACCATTAATACATACTTTTTCCAATCAATCACATTACAGTTAGACATCGATCTGACAGTAGAGTGTTTGTCCATGTGGCTGGATCTCTGACTCTGCAGCTTCAGAAAGAGCTAAAACACTATTGCACTGACCATAATGCAATTGAGTCACAAACCACATCTACTGAAGAGATAAATACTGGGACACTGGCTTTGTAATGTACAGTAGGAATGGAAATAAGCTTTTAGTTTTTTTTAACAAATAACAAACATTAATCAGGAAAGGGTATTGGTTATATTTGAATACAGTTGTATAACATGTTGTATCCTCTACTCTTATCTTCTTTACCAGACTGCAGATATTGCTGATTCTATCTTTCACCAAACCATGCCCATTCAGACACTTCCTGTTTATGTTCTGATTCTTGGATGATTAGTACATTACAACTGACAAGTTTTGATGTCTTTTTGTCCAGCCATCAGATCCTCATCAAGTTAGATACACACTTTTATATTAATGCAGACATTTGTGAGTACAGAAGGCTTACAAATCAAGTTTTTATAGTCATCTGAAAGCTAAACAGTGCACATATTCATGTATTTATATAGCTAGATCACTGCCATCATTCAGTGCATTATAAATCCCCATCTCATCAACAGGCAATCTGCTAATGCATACACAAGATCAATTTCTGCCAAGTCAGGCGGACACACTGAGCAAATCTCTGCCCTGCTCCCCATAAGCACACATGTATACGCTCACACACATACATACACTGAAATAAAAAATAAAGAGAGGTACATGCATGAAAAGACAAGTCATTGAAAGCCTTGGATA